>OY992876.1:130270927-130838427 GCA_963921405.1 Cepaea hortensis | reverse complement strand
ACGATGGAGGTGATGGCAGTTACAACAGGCTTTCATATGGCTGGAATCACAGCATTATACCAACGTGTGTGTACTAAGTGATTCAATGAGCATGATTCAGAAGGTCGAAGCTGGATCTGTACGTAGACAGTGGACTGAGTAGCCGCGGAAGTCTGTTGTCCGTAAAGTCACCTTCATCTTCGTCCCGGGACATGCGGGAGTCGAGGGAAATGAACGAGCTGACAAACTGGCTGGCTCTGCACCCCCTGTAGATGGCCAGCCCATGGATCGTGCCGATGTTATTAACGTCCTCAATGATATGGCGAGAACAGAGGACTTTGACGTCAGTGATTCCACATCGTTGTCCAGGATGAAAGACCTGGGAGTAAGAATCGGCACAGCCAGACGCGAGAGGTACATCGGGAAAACAAATCGCCTCGTCAACCAACACAGAACTGGAACTATTAGCCACCGGACGCTGATGCATATGCTGGGGGGAGGATCTGAGCACCTATGGACATGTCCGGAGTGCAATGAAGATACCCCAACTGATAACTGATAACTGATATCACAGCTCACAGAGTTGCGCTACGCACTCACTCAGTAGCAGGGCGACGGAACCATTCCATGGCGCCAGCTGCTCACACATGAACCTCCCCAGATTTCCCACTCTATTTCTGTCAACAACTTACATAAACCCACACACTGTCAGCAGAAAAAGCAAGACCTTGCTGCTCTGCCATTCAAACCAAAAACATGATAACTACAATTGACAATGTGAGATGCAGAAACATAATGTCACAGGACAATAAAGTACCAATCATGGCTCATCGCCGACTCTCCCGGCATCCGCCCTGCCAATGGAATTTCGCACACAAAGTAGTTTGCTTTCTCCGCCAAACTCGAACTGCTAAAATAGAAATCTTGAAACAAATCGTCCCTCTAACAACTATCATTATGTTCCTGATTGTTTGCACAATGTCTAGTTGTTTGCTGTGTTTTTATGCACGCTGTTTTAAGACTAATGTACCGTATAATTTGTGAACTATTTTTGTGTTTCTAAAGCAGAGAAATCGTGGCCATTTTCAACCGTCTTAAGTTTGGATGAAGGCAGGAAGTTATTAAGTTAGTTTCTGAGCACCTGGTGCTCGAAAATGCCATGTCTGCTCCAATAGGCAAAAGACAGTTCATTTGCCTGTTGGCTGTTATGCGCTTTTAATTTTACTTGTCTACTTTTACTCAATGTATTTATTGGTATTTGGTAAAAGGTTACTTTAATTATACGGTTCTCTAGTCTCCTCCGACAAGTGACCCACAGAAAACCTCAGCACGGTGCTCTAATACCCTCCAGTAGATCACACACAGAGAAAAAAAGCACCATGCTTTAATCCTCTCCCATATATCACTGAGAAGCTCAGCACCATGCTATAAGACTCTCCTATTTATCACATACAGAGAAACTCAGCTCGGTGCTCTAATCCCCTCCCATATATGACATACAGAGAAACTCAGCACATTGCTCTAATCCCCTCCCATATATCACATACAGAGAAACTCAGCTCGGTGCTCTAATCTCTTCCCATACATCACATATAGAGAAACTCAGCTCGGTGCTCTAATCCCCTCCCATATATCACATACAGAGAAACTCAGCGCCATTCTCTAATCCCATCCCATATATCACAGACAGAGAAACTCAGCATCATGCTCTAATCCCCTCCCATATATCACATACAGAGAAACTCAGCTCGGTGCTCTAATCCCCTCCCATATATGACATACAGAGAAACTCAGCACATTGCTCTAATCCCCTCCCATATATCACATACAGAGAAACTCAGCTCGGTGCTCTAATCTCTTCCCATACATCACATATAGAGAAACTCAGCTCGGTGCTCTAATCCCCTCCCATATATCACATACAGAGAAACTCAGCTCGGTGCTCTAATCCCCTCCCATATATCACATACAGAGAAACTCAGCTCGGTGCTCTAATCTCTTCCCATACATCACATATAGAGAAACTCAGCTCGGTGCTCTAATCCCCTCCCATATATCACATACAGAGAAACTCAGCTCGGTGCTCTAATCCCCTCCCATATATCACATACAGAGAAACTCAGCTCGGTGCTCTAATCTCTTCCCATACATCACATATAGAGAAACTCAGCTCGGTGCTCTAATCCTCTCCCATATATCACATACAAGCTCAGTTCGGTGCTCTAATCCCCTCCCATATATCACATACAAGCTCAGCTCGGTGCTCTAATCCCCTCCCATATATCACATGCAGAGAAACTCAGCTCGGTGCTCTAATCCCCTCCCATATATAACATACAAACTCAGCTCGGTGCTCTAATCCCCTCCCATACATCACATACAAACTCAGCTCGGTGCTCTAATCCCCTCCCATATATCATAGGCAGAGAAACTCAACGCGGTGCTCAAATCTCCTTCTGTATATCACATACAGAGAAACTCAGCTCGGTGCTCTAATCCTCTCGCATATTTCACATACAAACTCAGTTCGGTGCTCTAATCACCTCCCATATATCACATACAAGCTCAGCTCGGTGCTCTAATCCCCTCCCATATATCACAGGCAGAGAAACTCAACGCGATGCTCAAATCTCCTTCTGTATATCACATACAGAGAAATCCAGCTCGGTGCTCTAATCCCTTCCCATATGTTACAGACAGAAACTCGGCTGGATGCTCTAATCCCCTCCCATATATCACAGACAGAGAAACTCAGCTCGGTGCTCTAATTCCTCCCCTCTCCCTCCCCCCATTATATAACAGACAGAAAAACTCATCACAGTACTCTAATCTCCTCCCTTATATTACAGACAGAGAAACGTGGCTCGAGGTTCTAATTCCCACTTCCCCCTTCCCTCCCCCTCCCCCATATATCACAGACAGAGAAACTCACAGTGCTAATTCCCAACCATATATCACAGACAGAGAAACTCATCACAATGCTAATCCCCACCCATGTATCACAGACAGAAAAACTCAGCACGGTGCTCTAATCCCCTCCCATATATTACACACAGAGAAACTCAGCTCGGTGCTCTAATCTCCCCCTCCCTATATATCATAGTCAGAAAAGCTCACAACAGTGCTATAATTTCCCCCCCCCCCCCCATACATTACAGACAGAAAAACAGCTCGGTGCTCTAATTCCATCCCATATATCACAGACAGAGAAACTCATCACAGTGCTAACCCCTCCCCCAACCCCACCCTCCAATATCACAGACAGAGAAACTTGGCTCGTTGCTCTAATTCCCCCCTCCCCTCCCCCTCCCCCATATATCACAGACAGAGAAACTCACAGTGTTAATTCCCAACCATATATCACAGACAGAGAAACTCATCACAATGCTAATCCCCACCCATTTATCACAGACAGAAAAACTCAGCACGGTGTTCTAATCCCCTCCCATATATTACACACAGAGAAACTCAGCTCGGTGGTGCTCAAATCTCCCCCTCCCTATATATCATAGTCAGAAAATCTCACAACAGTGCTATAATCCCCTCCCATATATTACAGACAGAAAAACAGCTCGGTGCTCTAATTCCATCCCATATATCACAGGCAGAGAAACTCAGCTCGGTGCTCTAATCTCCCCTTCCCCATATATCACAGAAAGGGAAATTCATGAAACTCATACAATTTTGGATATTTTGCGTCAGTTAGCCATGTACATATTGCGTCAGTTAGACATGTATATATTACATCAGTCAACCATGGATATATTGCGTCAGTTAGCAATGTATATATTGCGTCAATAAATCATGGATATACTGCGTCAGTTAGCCATGTATATATTGCATAAGTCAACCATGGATATACTGCACCAGTTAGCCATGTATATATTGCATCAGTCAACCACGTATATATTGCATCAGTCAACCATGTATATATTGCATAAGTCAACCATGGATATACTGCGCCAGTTAGTCAAGTATATATTGTATCAGTCAACTATGGATATATTGCATAAGTCAACCATGGATATACTGCGTCAGTTAGCCAAGTATAAAAAAGTCGCTTAAAAGTCGACAGGGTCGACTTCATTGCACCGGGTTTTATCCCATATGGCTCGATCTCTTTCCGCAGCACGGAAAGCGTCGCACAAAGCACGAACTCCGTAGCTTTTGGCGACGACCCACAGGAGTCTCCGAAACATTTAACTTGTAAACCAAAGGGTGCGGCCCGGAATCGAAATCACAACCTTCGGAGCACGAGTCAATCGGCTTGACCACTTCGCCCAAGTATATATTGCATCAGTCAACTATGGATATATTTCATAAATCTACCATGTGTCAGTTATCCAAGTATATATTGCATCAGTCAACCACGGATATATTGCGTCAGTTAGCCATGGATATACTGCGTCAGTTAGCCATGTGTATATTGCATCAGTCAACCATGGATATATTGCGTCAGTTAACCATGTGTATATTGCGTCAGTTAACCATGTGTATATTGCGTTAGTTAGCCATGTATATATTGCGTCAGTTAACCATGTATATATTGCGTCAGTTAACCATTTATTGATTGCGTCAGTTAACCGTTTATATATAGCATCAGTTAACCTTGTATATATTGCTGCAGTTAATAATGTATATATTGCGTCAGTTAATCATGGATGTGCTGCGTCAGTTGACCATGGATATGTTGAGTAGGTATCACAGTATATCAAGGAAAGCAACTGTATATCTATTGTGCCAATAATATAAGTTGTTATATATATATATATATATATATATATATATATATATATATATATATATATATATATATATATATATATATATATATATAGATATATATATATATATATATAATAAATCCAACACTTAGAGAGGGCACTGCTCGGGCAAAATTGTTCCCATAAAAGAATATGTATGCCAGTGTATTGTTCATGTAAAACTCGTTTGCTCGTCGTGAATAAAGTGTAATATAGTGTGCTCGGGGACTCTTTGTGTGATCTAAGAGTGAAGACTTATGGAGATGTCTATGGGCGATACAAGTAATCCTTTTATACAAGTAAAGCGAAACAGATAGTCTGACGCATGGCGTAATATATACATAATTACTTTCTGGGATATACTAAGTGACTGACGCAATATATACACAATTATTTTAAGGGATATACTGAGTGACTAGCGCAATATATACACAATTATTTTAAGGGATATACTGAGTGACTTACGCAATATATACACAATTATTCTAAGGGATATACTGAGTGACTGACGCAATATATACACAATTACTTAAAGAGATATACTGAGCGCCTGACGCAATATATACATAACTTCTCTTAGGGAGATACTGAGTCACTGACGCAATACGTACACAATTACTTTAAAGAATATACTGAGTGACTGACGCAATATGTACACAATTACTTTAAGGGATATTCTGAGTCACTGACGCAATAGATACAGCTACTTTCTTGGATACACAGATTGACGCAATAGATAAAGCGTTATATTATATGATATACAGATGACGAAATAGATACACAGTTACCATCTCAGATATATGAATGAAGGGACGCGCTAGATACAGCTACTTTCTGGGATACACAGATTGACTGAATAGATACTGTCACTGTTACTGTCATTTACTGCCAGTATAGTACCTTGCGGTGTATGGCAGAGGGGTCTTTGAGCCTGAGGAACTAAGGCCGCCTGGCTAGTGCAGTCGCCGCGAACTGTGCAGGTTAGGATTTTCTTTTTGCCCCCGACAGAAAAAAATCCCACACCTTACCGAGGGATCGAACCAGGGTCCCCCGAAGGAGAATCCGGCGTTCTAGCCATTCGGCCAGCCGCACGGAATAGATAAAGAGTTATAATATATGATATACAGATGACACAATAGATACACGGTTACTATCTCAGATATACGGATGAAGGGACGCAATAGATATACAGCTACCATCTCAGATATATGGATGAAGGGACGCAATAGATATACAGTTAACATCTCAGATATACGGATGAAGGGACGCAATAGATATACAGCTACCATCTCAGATATATGGATGAAGGGACGCAATAGATATACAGTTAACATCTCAGATATATGGATGAAGGGACTCAATAGATATACAGTTAACATCTCAGATATATGGATGAAGGGACGCAATAGATATACAGTTAACATCTCAGATATATGGATGAAGGGACGCAATAGATATACAGTTAACATCTCAGATATATGGATGAAGGCACGCAATAGATATACAGTTAACATCTCAGATATATGGATGAAGGCACGCAATAGATATACAGCTACCATCTCAGATATATGGATGAAGGGACGCAATAGATATACAGTTACATTCTTTATTATACAAATAACGTGAGTTGTAAATCCTTTAAGGAACGTGGCAATCAACCAATACGTTTTATTGGCGGTGTGTAATTTACAAAGCAATTTTACCTGTATACAACAGGCAGACGCAAGCTCCTGCCATCGAAATCAACGCAAAGCGATTTGATTCCAAATTACCCGCTTCTAATATCGAACCCTAGGCTCGGTATTTCAGGGACTTGTGAAACTATATACAGACAGAATGACGCATTGTACAGCGCAGCTGCTGTCTAGGATGTGCAATTAGGCTGACGCAAAGAAATAGACGGTTATTTTCTAGTCAGGCAGTCTGACTTCACTGATACAGACAGACAATTGATGAATAGATGTATGGATCGAAGAATTAATGAGTAACTTCAGTGGTCGGGCGGAAGACAAGACAGGTGGTCTGGTAGGTAGGTGATCGATAAGACGATATCAACAAAGGAACATATTTATGTACGTAGACAACATATCTCAGGCATCCATTTGATGGAATCACTGGGTCGTCATCTATAATGTACTCAGAAATATAAGTGTCGTAGAACTGTGTGAGGGAGGGGGAAGGACAGAGAAACAGAGAGAGACAAACCGTATGTGTATGCCTGAGCTTTGTGTGCGCCTGTGTCAGTTATTTTATCTGTGTGTGTTTGGTGTATGTGTGTCTGTGAGTGCGTCTTTATCCGTTTGTGTTTGTGCGTGTGTATGTGTGTAGTGCCTGTGTGCGTGGTGTCCGTGTCTGTGTGTGCCTGTGTCTATATGAGTGTCTCTATGTGCGTTTGTGTGTGGGTGTTGGTGTTGAAAGGTTATTTGCATATCCTTTACAGGACGTCACAGTTAACCCCAGCATTTATGGATGTTTGTTATTTCTTGTCAAGTTTACGTTCAGTAGTTTGTCATTACTTTCTGAACGACTTGCACTCGTTCCCTTTCAATAAAAACCAACGCAAGGCGGTCTCACTGCCAAATCGCCCGCAGTTGTGTTTCGAAAGTGGTATGCGGGATTACGAACTGTGTTCGTAACCTCTTTGCCACAGAACCTGTGTTCGTGTGACTACAAGAAAACAAACAAGAGCAATATATCATATAGCAAATACTAGTCAGACAGCAGACAAGGCATTGAGATATTTTCCCTCTGTTTACATTCAAACACAAGCGGCCATGTTCAATTAAAGAGCATTGTATTATTATTCTACAATAAGGAATCGAGGTCACTGCACGCAGGTCTCTCCCGTAGGAATGCCGACTGCCCCGGTGTGGAGCAGGTTAGCTGTTGCAAGTTATAACAGTACTGGTAGAGTCCTGCCTTATGAGACCACTGGTCAAGTCATATAAGAATCCTGGGACTGATAAAGTCCTGCATTATGGGAGTCCCACCATATGGGAGTCCTGTCATATGAGAGTCCTGCCATAAGAGAGTCCTGGTCCAGCCACATGAGAGTCCTGGACCTCCCATATGAGAGTCGTGGTCCTGTCATGTGAGAGCCGTAGTCCTGCCATAAGAGAGTCCTGGTCCAGACATATGATAGTCATGGACCTACCATATGGGATTCCTGGACCTCCCATATGAGTCACGGTCCTGCCTTATGAGTGTCATGATCTTGTCTTATGAGAGTTCTGCTTTATGATAGTCCTGGTCCTGGTAGAGTCCTACCTTGTGAGTGTCCTGGTTCTTGGAAGCGCATCTGCTCTTCTAGGAGATAAAGCGGACAGCGCAATACTGATCAAGCCAACCATCCGTGCTCTATGCGACGCTTTCGGCAGATACCGAACCATATGGGATAACACCCGTTCCGCGTCTGGTGTTCGTTGTCTCCGCTGGCTGTGTGAGGTGCATCCAATCGGGAACTTCCTAGCCGACGCAAGTTAGCGAGTTAGCGAGGCAGGCGTTTCGAGAACGTGACCGCAGCGCGAAGCCGGAGTCGTGGTTTGAGCGGGTGAAAGAGCAAAAGCGCCTCTCTCTCTCTCTCTCTCTCTCTCTCTCTCTCTCTCTCGTCGGTAGGCGTCCAGTGATTTTGCATGTATCACCTGGTGCCGAGGGAGTGCGCTGAGCGATTGCTACTCTTGGCCTGCGTGTGCGTGAATAGTCCGTCTGTGCCATAGATATCTGGTTGATCCCGCCTCTAGTCATATGTTTGTCTCAAAGATTAAGTCATGCATGTCTAAGTTCACAGTGTCTCTGGTGAAACCACGAATGGCTCAATTAATTGCTTGGTCCGGATACTTTTCTACGGCCTTCTGCTAAGGGATACGGCTGAACGCCTCTAAGTCAATATCCCCCGGATGTGAGGGCCTGGCCGTTACTCGCCCTATGCTAAATGGGGGTGAGATGGTGAGCCTGCTACATGTTTGGTTCAGACACTTGTTCTACGGCTCTCAGCTGAGGGATATGGCTGAACGCTTCTAAGTCAATATCCCCCGGATGAGAGGGCCTGGCCGTTACTCACCCTCTGCTGAATGAAGGTGAGGTGCTGAGCCTGCTACATGCTTGGTCCAGATACTTATTCCACGGGCTAGCTTCGCTTCGGAGGTCACGGGTGACAAGCATCGCCTGGATCTTTTCTCCGGGGCATGCCGGTGTGCTGGGAAATGAACAGAGGGACAGATTGGCTGGCTCTGCAGAACTTGGTGGAGTATTGATACATGACAAGGCAGACGTGGTTGCGGCCTTGTGGGAGCACGTGCACACCTCGGAGGAGCAAATGGATTACCATGGTCTGGCAAGAATGAGACAACGAGGAGTGACGAAGGGATCTGGACGACCCTCAACGCTCAGAGGAAAGGCGATGTCGTAGTAATCCTTTAGTACTTTAGTGTCGTCCCTGGAGTGAGGGGAATCAACACCCACATTTTTCTTAACCCAATATTATTGTCCTAGAGAAACCACCAGAATCCGTCCACAAAACTCCTTCAGTCTGTAGACACCTCTTTCTTACTCTCATTCACCCCTGGATCATACCCCCTCTCATCCTTCCCCAACACAACATACTCAACAACTCTAGCTTTAACAAATAAATACCACAAATAATTTATTAAAGCAAAGAGTATGTGTGTGAGAAATGGGTGTGTGTAATGTGTAGAATGTGTGTCGAATATTCTAAGGTGCATGTAGAATCAGACCAGTGCATCAGGAGCAAAGTTAGTTACATCACTGTTCTGAGCACACAACAGCACCAAGTATTCCGGACAGAAAACCTCACCAAGAAGATGTTTTTTCCGGCCACGTGACAACTTTCTCCGATCACTCTCGAACACTCAGGACTCTGGTCATCAATGATCGACAATGTCCAATCTTGGTCTTCACTCTAACACACACTATGAATTTACTCTGTTCACTAATGTTCGTTGATCAGAGGATCTTTCCAATAACTTAAATGTCACATGGGAAAATATAACTGTTCATAAGTCACTGGTTATACGATTTTTCCCATATAAAAAAAAACAACCTATTAATGTGCCAGGTAGATATATATATTGGTATATGTGTTACGTATAGTGTTCTGAATCTACGGTGATGTAGCATATCACTCAAGGAAAAATCACACATATGTTCATCAAGTCCTGCTCAGCAGAAGTCAGGTTTCTGCAGACCAACTAGGCCATGAGCCCAGTGTACAAGCCTCTCAGTAACGTCTGTCTTCCATCCGTGAGCCATCTTTTCTTCAACTTTGATACTAACTTCTTGGTAGTATATCTTATCACCATCAACAAGTATACCTGTAAGTGGAACCTGTAGAATAGAGAATCCCCTGGTGAGAGCAACTCAATTCTGACCTTAATTAGGTGAGTGTAGGCCGATAGCAGCACTCAGATCTATAACAGAGAGCCGAACTCTGTCATACGGCCAAATAGCTCATCACATTGGTCTGAGACATGGAAACACAAGGAAAGATTAAAGGAAACGGGTAGAAACCCAGCAGATGCCCTACTGGAAGATCCTACCATTTCACATTCCCTTCATCCCTCCCAACCATCCTCAATCTCTCTAATTATTATCCCACTACATTGTCCTTAACTCCCTGAGTTAAATGATATATTACACAAGCTAGTTAAAGCTACACAATAGGTTACTAGTGGCGACGCTCCTATAATACTTTCTAGCACCGCACTTATAGAACATTCTATCACCGCACAGTACTGTACTCTATTCCTAATCATACTTTAAGGTAGATATGATTAATAGACTACCATATGCCTATTCCGGTTGATGATTGAGACTATGCAATCACAGACTGGATCTATGTCCGCCGATAAATATCAACACTTTGACACTATTGTCTCTTTCAATTAACACAACTCGGAATACTGCGTCGATCTTTAACCCTTCAGAAATTTTGGTCAACTAACTCAACTTGTTTACCTCAACTGGTTTTAATTCGGGGCTTGAGTGACGTCACCAAAAAGTCTAGACGCTAATCAGTCCAGAGTCTGGCTTTCTCCCTGTTTTAGACTGACTGGAATCAATCCGCCGTCTAGTTTGCTTTCATCTGGGACTTGTCCCGGCACTTCCGAGAGTCCCGCTAATCTGGGATCTGGGGAATCATGTCCCCTACATCACAAGACCTCTCCGACGTCTGTCCAGACATTTCGTCTACAACTTAAAAGGCTGTCTACCGCCTTGCAGTCGGATGGCGCCATTGTTCGTTTCTCGAACAACCCACATCATACAGAAATGCCGACCGTGTGCAGACAGTTTTCGCGACTTATTTTGTTCCCCAGTCCCCTGCTCATCGAAGGATTGCCTGTTTTTGTAGACGAATGTCGGGTCTTGTTTGTCATCTATCGAAACTATCAAGTTTTTCCGCGACAGGCGAGACGGACTTATAATCAGATTGCTACGGGTACTATTAGTGTTGGAACTCAGCTGGCTGCTGAGGATGGGGACGGAGCACTTATGGGAATACCCCGAATGCTGTGATGTCGATTCCTAAATCAATCAATCAATCAACTTATTCTACGGCTCTCAACTGAGGGATATGCCTGAACGCCTCTAAGTCAATATCCCTGGATATGAGGGCCTGGCCATTACTCACCCTCTGCTGCATGGAGGTGAGATGCTGAATCGGCAGCATCTGCATTTCGTGGAAAGTCCGAACCTACTAAAGCTTGTTGAGTGGATGTCGTCTGCAGACTTACCGTTCCTGGTTTGCTTGGGGAGAGGCCAGCAGCGAACGACATGCCGAATATACAGAAGTGAGGAAGTGAAGCAGCCATGCGCAGGATGTGACAATTCCATGTGTGAGCCCAGTAGCAGAGCGCTATGTGTCGATTTTGCAATTATGGAAGTCTCCTTGGATGGCGGGGAATGCCCATGTTCTGCTCTTGCCTTCCCTTAAGGGTTGACCGTGATGTCTTTAGCCGTTCTAACTTGATCAGCTGGGATGTGGACGATACAACAACATTGAGAGTCCAATGTCCCTCGGAACCTCTGGGAAGGTTAACCCGGTCAACAAACACCCGCAGAAGTCGCACGTGTCGGCCTAAGGGCGCAAATAAACTTGGCACAACGCATTTATATCTGGGGGGGGGGGGGTGAGGAACACTCCGGATGAACGCAGAAGAAGATGGGTAAAACCCGGTACAATGAAGTCGATCCGCTTGCCTTTTGAACCTCTTTAAACGCCAAAGGCTTTAGAAAGGTCAGTGACGCAAGACATCTCTCCGAGAAGAAGGGACAGGGGAGCACCATCTTGAAGATAGACACATAACAATAAGACTCAGTGGGCATGAGAATGCACGAGGTGTGAACACTTACAAACGATCGAGAAAGTTCTCGGAGCTCCGTGATGCCAGTATCTTTCTGTAATGCCAGTATCTCTCTGCTACATGATAATGACGATCATTATCATCATCATCATCATCTTCCACTTCTGCCATCAAGCGTCGTGGGGAGGAATAATTTGCCGGTGGACGGCACTGGATAGTGTCATTCCGTGTGGTTGTACAATGTCTCTGATGTCGTCAATCCATTTTCTTCTTGGACGTCCTCGTGGTCTCGTCGCAGATGATCTTTGATGTAAGGCCAGTGATGGTAGTTGCTGATGATGCATTCTAACGACATGGCCAAACCACTTGATCTTCTGTCTTTCAATAAATGTGGCACAAGGTGTTGATCCCACAGTCTGTCTGATAGTAGCATTTCTTACTCGGTCTCGGATTGTTAAGTTGGAAGCTCTCCTCAGGCATCTCATCTCGCAGGTTTTTATTTTGCGAAGTGTAATTTGGATAAAGTCCAGGTTTGAGATGGTAGCATAGGGTTGGTGTGAATATGCTGTTTATTATCTGTCCTTTTACGGACATGGGTATGTTTGGATGTTTCAGTAAGGGTGATAGTTGATATGTAAGTGCACTAGCTTTTTGACATCTGATTTCAATTTCTCTGTCCAATCTGCCATCTTCTGTGATCATACTTCCAAAGTATTTGAATTCTTTAACTTGTTTCAGATGTGTGTTATTTATCTGTATACTTAGTGGGCCTGGCGATCTGCTAACTTGCATTACTTCGGTTTTGGCGGTGCTTATACTCATATTGTATCTGCTGCAGGTTGAACTCAGATTAGTAATATGATTTTGTAGTCTGCTCTCATCGCTGTAAAACAGGCACTGATCGTCTGCAAATAGAAGTTCATTTATTCCCTGTGGGTCAGTTGCTTCATCTGAAGTAAAGAGTTCTAAATTTTCTGAATCTGTTCTGTCGAGACTTGCTTCTTTGGAAATTCTGTCCATGTAGATATTGAATAGCAGGGGAGAGAGCACACATCCCTGCCTCACTCCTGTATTGACTGTGAACATATCTGATATACCTTCTTGTGTTCTTACTGCACTTTGGCTCGAGTGGTACATGGCTATGATATTTTCTAGCAGTTGCCCTTCTATCCCATAGTCTTCAAGGATGGTCCATAATTTGTATCTGTCTACTCTATCGAAAGCCTTTTCCTGATCTACAAACACAATATAAGTCCCCAATATACCCAGGTGATGAGGACAAGAAATGTTTTAAATTTTAATCCTCATAAAATGTGACCTTATCTTGGGGAAAAACAATGTGAAATATTAATATCAACGGTCATATTGGATTCCGGGTTTTATCTAAATTAGATTAATCGTATCTAAATACGGGTGAGACGTATTTCACGACGTTTTATATGATGGTATTTTAATATCTTCAACTCCTAGTGTACGCGCTCATTAAAAGACCATATTTACAAGCTAATTCTAATTTTGTTGCTGTTTTTGTTGTTCATGATGATGATGATGATGATGATGATGATGATGATGATGATGATGATGATGATGATGATATCTGTGAGACCTCTGAGAGACTGCCCGTTTAACTGCAGTTCAAAGTGTGATCCCAGAAAAGAATGTGCATATATCGGAATCACAACAACACAGACTATGACTGAGAAGCTCCATGGAAGAAACACACTCCAGAGACGAACTCCTCCTGTTACACCTAGTCTCAGGTTTAATTTATGTTAAGGTGGAAACTCCAGAGACAAACTTAACTCCTTCTGTCCCGCCTAGCCTCAGTAGAAACTCCAGAGACAAACGTAACTCCTCCTGTCCCGCCTAGCCTCAGTAGAAACTCCAGACAAACTTAATTCCTCCTGTCCCGCCTTGCCTCAGAAACTCCACAGAAAAACTTATCTCCTCCTGTCCCACCTATCCTCTATAGAAACTCCACAGACAAACTTACCTCCTCCTGTCCCACCAAGCCTCAGTAGAAACTCCACAGACAAACTTAACTCCTCCTTCAGAAGAAGCTTCTGAAGAAACTCCACAGACAAACTTAACGCCTCCTGTCCCCCCAAGCCTCATTAGAAACCCCACAGATACACATAACTCCTCCTGTCACACCAAGCCTCAGTAGAAACTCCACAGATAAACTTTACTCCTCCTGTACCACAAAGCCTCAGTACAGTCTATAAACCTAACTCCTCCTGTTCCACCAAGCCTCAGTAGAAACTCCAAACTTAACTCCTCCTGTCCCACAAAGCCTCAATAGAAACTCCAAACTTAACTCCTCCTGTCCCACCAAGCCTCAGTAGAAGCTCCACAGACAAACTTAACTCTTCTTGTTCCACCAAGCCTCAGTAGAAACTCCAAACTTAACTCCTCCTGTCCCACCAAGCCTCAGTAGAAACTCCACAGACAAACTTAACTCTTCCTGTTCCACCTTGAATCAGTAGAAACTCAACAGACAAACTTAACTTCTCCTGTTCCACCAAGCCTCAGTAGAAACTCCACAGGCAAACTTAACTTCTCCTGTTCCACCAAGCCTCAGTAGAAACTCCACAGACAAACTTAACTTCTCCTGTTCCACCAAGCCTCAGTAGAAACTCCACAGACAAACTTAACTCTTCCTGTTCCACCTTGAATCAGTAGAAACTCAACAGACAAACTTTACTCCTCCTGTTCCACCAAGTCTCAGTAGAAACTCCAAACTTAACTCCTCCTGTCCCACAAAGCCTCAATAGAAACTCCAAACTTAACTCTTCCTGTCCCACCAAACCTCAGTAGAAACTCCAAACTTAACTCTTTCTGTCCCACCAAACCTCAGTAGAAACTCCAAACTTAACTCCTCCTGTTCCACCAAACCTCAGCAGAAACTCTAAACTTACCTCTTCTTGCCCCACCAAACCTCAATAAAAACACCAAACTTAACTCCTCCTGTCCAAACAAACGTCAGCAGACAGTCCACAAATAAATTTAACTCCTCCTGTTCCACCTAGCCTCAGGGGTAACATTTTAAAGCAGAAACTTCCAGAGACAGGTAGACTTTACCCTTTGTGTCCCAGAGAGTAATCGCATTTGCTCTTTTCAGGGCACATCCCCCACTGGTCCAAGCCTGACATTCAGCTCACGCCTGTGGCTCCTAGTAGCTGTCAGCATGCGACAGCGGCCACCTCCCGGGTAACAGCTGTGAGAGGCTGGCTAAACCAGGCATGGGTAGCCGATTTGGTGTCAAACCAATCAGTGAACTAGGGTATGCCTACCCAGAATGTGAAGACAGGATTCGGCAGACTGCGCAGAAGAAGTCATTGTTGATTCAACGGGCAAGACTGCGTTTACCTGCAAAGCGTTGTGGAGCGTAATGAGCACGGCATGGCACGTAGAGCGCCCTGGTCATCCACTGCACCTGTAATCGTCTCCAGTCGTCTTAACTTGTCTTGTCACTGGACTTAGATGGACTCAGGCGAGAGAGTGAGGTTGACGAATTGCGCAACTCTTCCTCAATGTAATCCAATTCATCGCGCAAGTCATTCTTCATCCAACTTCATATATCACCTTCAAGCCCTGTGGCGATAGGCGAGCGGCGAAGCGGCAGGCGTGGGTACGCTGGCAGCCGTAGTCGCAGACCTGCACACAGGCGGCTCAGACCATATGGTCGTCTTCTACTGACGGCAGCAGCAGTGGGATTCGGCAGACCCCTGCGCGACTGAGCAGCCCTCTATAGGAAAGCACTGCTCACATCCATAGCATGAGGAAGGGGTTAGAAAAGGTGCTCTAAACATTGTCTGCTCCATTATTACCTAACCAGCTAGCCACGGTTGGTGTGTACTCTATACTGCGGTCGACATACAAACAAAGTAAAAACAGGTAAAGCTAAAAGAGCAAACCATATTTTCTTGACAATCGGAACTTGGAATGTACACACCCTACTTGATAGAGACGGCGCGCCGGGCCCAGACGAACAGCCCCGATTGGGAGAGAGCTGGGCAGATACAACATCGACATTGCATCCTTGAGCGAGACACGACTTGCAGAAGACCAAATCTGTGAAGTAGGTGCCGGCTACACATTCTTCTGGAGTGGAAGCAAACGCGAGGAAAGACACCAGTCCTGTGTGGGATATGCCATTACGTCAGCCCTGGTTGGCAAACTATCTGGATTTCCTGAAGGCTATAAACGACAAGATTATGACCATTAAGTTGCCCCTGCTGAATGGAAAGAAGCGTGCAACCATCATAAGTGTCTACGCACCAACCATGACCAGTGAAGATGACGTCAAGAACAAGTTCTATGAAGACCTGCACACTGTATTAACATCTGTCCCCAAAGGAGACAAACTTATACTCCTTGGAGATTTCAATGCCAGAGTAGGCACGGACACCAACTCTTGGAGTGGCATTATTGGAAAGCACAGAGTCGGAAATTGTAACAGCAATGGACTCCTAAATCTTCAGACATGTGTCGAACATGACCTCCTGATTACCAACATCATTTTCCGTCTTTCCATGAGAAAAAGAACATCATGGATGCACACTCGCTCGAAACAATGGCACCTAAATAACTATGTCATCGTCAGGAGGAGAGACAGACAAGACGCTCGGATGACAAAATCCATGTGTGGTGCCGAATGTTGGACAGATCACCGTCTCATTATCTCGAAAATAAACATATACATCAAACCACCACGGCGTCCTCAAGGAGTAAAAACGCAACAACAAAAAAAAAACTAAATGTCACTCGCCTAAACAGCAAAACAAATTGCATCTGTAGTTTGAACATATGCTGGAAGACCTCCTCAAGCCCAAGGCTGTAGCTAAACAGGACGCGGAAACAGAGTGGAGAGCCCTAAACAGTGGCGTGCAGAGGTTCTTTGATGCCCGGGGCCAACCCCTTGATTGGATGCCCCGAAATTGTTCTTTCCCTAATTCATTCCCCCTCCCCTCCCACTGCACTGTGCTGCCCCCTTTCCCTAATTGGATCCCCCCCCCCCCGGCTGGATGCCCCGGGCCGTCGCACCTCCTGCACCCTCCTTTGCACGCCACTGGCCCTAAAGGACATAATTTACAACACTGCTATGAAAATTCTGGGGCCAGCCTCCCGAAAGCATAAAGACTGGTTTGATGAAAATTCCGAAGACATCAACCAATTGCTGGCCAAGAAACATCTTCTCCTCAAGGCATATTTACATGACCCGAAGTCAACATAAAAAAGATGCCTTCAATAGCATTCAGAGAGTAGTGCAGCAGAAACTTCGGCACATGCGGGACTCCTGGCTGAGCAGCAAAGCTGATGAAATTTAAGGCTTTGCTGACAGACATGATATGAAAAACTTCTACGACTCACTGAAAGCGGTCTATGGTCCTTCATCACCAGGCATAGTTCCCCTCCTCAGTGCAGATGGGGGAACATTGGTCACCGATAAGACAAAATCCTTCAACGTTGGGCAGAGCATTTCAGCGATGAAATCATCAACTGCCTTCCTCAAGTTCCCACTAATGATACACTTGATGACCTGCCAACCATAGTGGAAGTAAACAAAGCTATCCAGCAACTCTTCAGTGGTAAGGCGCCTGGTACTGACTCCATCCCAGCAGAGATATACAAGGCAGGTGGGCCGATCCTAATAGAGCGGCTTCACCAAGTCTTTACAAACATATGGGTGAACGAGACCGTGCACATTATTTCAAGGAAGCGTCAATAGTCCACCTTTACAAACGTAAATGAAACCGCCAATCCTGTGACAACCACCGAGGCACCTGCTTGCTCTCAATCGCAGGGCAGATACTCGTCAGAATTCTTCTCAATCGCCCCAAGGCTCATCCCGATCAAGGTCTTCTTCCTGAGAGTCAATGTGGCTTCAGAAAAGAATGAGGACCTGTTGACTTGATTTTCGCTGCAAGGCAGCTGCATGAGAAATGTCAGGAACAGAACTCCGAAATGTACTCCACTTTAGTTGACCTTATCAAGGCTTTTGATACAGTCAGTAGAGAAGGACTGTGGACGATTATGGCGAAATATGGCTGTCCACGCAAGTTTGTCCAAATATTTCATGATGGTATGCAGGCAAGAGTACAAGAAAATGGTGAACTGTCTGAGCCCTTTCCTGTCACCAAAGGAATGAAGCAAGGATGTGTCCTGGCACCAACACTTTTCAGTCTTATGTTTTCTATGCTGACGAATGCCTTTAGGAACAACGACATTGGAATAGACAACTATCGCATGGATGGAAAGCTGTTCAATGTCAGAAGGCTGAAAGCTAAAACCAAAACTAACAGTGACACCGTCGGAGAGCTCCTGTTTGCTGATGGTTGCGCTCTATATGCCAACTCAGAGGCAGACATGCAACACAATGTTTCAGCTTTCTCGTATGCCTGTGCCAACTTTGGGCTCAATATCAACTTGGAGAAGACTGGAGTTATGTACCAGCCAGCTCCAGGGAATAATCACACCGTGCCGAATATCAAAGTGAATGGTCATAGACTAAGTGCTGCGGACAAATTCACCTATCTTGGCAGCACTGTGTCACAAGCTGCCACAATTGATGATGAAGCAAATGCAACAATCTCCCAGGCCAGCGCGGCCTTTGGCAGACTGTACAAGAAGGTATGGGACAGAAATAAAATAACCCAGCAAACAAAGCTGAAAGTCTACATAGCAGTTGTATTATCCACACTGCTATATGCTTGTGAAACATGGACTGCTTATCAGCGACACGCTGGGAAATTAAACCACTTCCACACAGTCTGCCTTAGGAAGCTATTGCAGATTAAATGGCAAGACAAGATCCCAGATACTGAAGTCTCAGAAAGAGCATCCATGCCCAGTATCCACACTCTACTAATGAAGAATCAGATTCGCTGGGCTGGTCACTTAACTCGCATGCCTGATCACAGGCTCCCTAAACGAATTTTTTACGGCGAGTTGCGTTGTGGTAAACGTTCCCAAGGTGGCCAGAGGAAACGCTTGAAAGACACTGACAATCCCACTGAAAACTTTTGGAATTCATCATGACACCTGGGAGACTGCAGCCAGAGACCGACATTCGTGGCGTACATCATTACACAAGGGTGCAGTCACGTGTGAGGCAACCAGGACTGCAAGAACTGTGAAGAAAAGGCTGGACTGAAAAACCACTGCAGGAGATCCTCCTCCTGGAACATCAAGCATTCTTTCCCACATTTTCAAAGAACATTTCGAGCCAAAATGGGCTTTATCGGCCATTTTAGAACTCTCAGCTCCATACTTTCAACCCCACTGGACAAAATGAACGGCCACCATCATTCTTGATGGACAAACAACACATTGCCCCACTCTATACCGTTCTTCTTCTTCTTCTTCTTCTTCTTCTTCTTCTTCTTCTTTTTCTTCTTCGATGTTCGTCCGAAATAGTTTGTTTTGAACGTAATTGCGTTGTGTCTGTTTTCAGCAGAGCTGCGATGTTTGCGCCTTTCGGTCAATACATCCGACATCTTAGGGCGACTGTTGACCAGGTTAACGTTGCCATGCACTATACCATTTTACGTTTAATGCAACTCAATTCTTTGTTGTTGATTATTATTTTTTTAAACTTGAAGTCGTCTACATTGTGGAAGCGTTCGGGAAATATTTTGATGGTGCGCTGATAATGTCCTGAGCGCGATCGGATGAGGCTTTGGTGCCTGCCTTCGTCGTCCGCTAAGTGAGGGAAAGACTGGTCGTCCATTCCCCAGTGTATTCAGGCGTGCAACTTGTGATGGTCCTAGCACATGACGGACCCAGTGCAGACTCCTGCTTCGGGATTTGTTGTGTGGTTAGACACACGACAGTTGTGGCGATAAAATAACATTTCTTCGAAGGGGTAAATAATTGTCCAACTCTTCAGCACGAATGGACTGAAAGACGAAGAGTGATTGGGGGGGGGGGGGGGGGGAGGGGGGGTGTTGAGTGGTCTCGAGGTCTGGTGTCCGCCTCGAATGCTGGAGGTCCCGGGTTCAAGCCCCGGTGAGGGCCGGGATTTTTTTACGTGGACTTCTAGTAACAAAATTTCCCTTGGTCTCTGGGTAGTGAGATCGGACCCCCGTGTGTATTGTTATGCACGTAAAAAAATCCCTTGGCAGTTTGAAATCGAAAAAAAAAATAGCCTAACGGCGCTGTCTGGGCAAAATTTCGAGTTAAAGATCTACCCAAAGTATTTCAGGATCCTCGTCGGTGCTACGGAGTTCGTGCGCTGAGCTGAGATTCTCCGGACTCAGGCTTAAGTTAGGAGTAGAACGGAACACTTATGGGTTACAAACGTGTGCCGTGATGTTGATCCGTGGACTAAACTAAACATGTTTCGGCGCCTTTACTGGGCCTGTCCGGGTCATGACTCCCTGGCATATTTCCCCTGTTTGTGCCTATCCATCTTCAAGACGTTCGTTATCGAATTTATCACATATCGACATGGCTGAGTGTGTCTGCCCAGAGGACGAACATTAGGTGCACGGATTGGTGTTACCTTTCTCTGGAATAAACTAAGCGTGCCGAGGGAGGGATCATGCTGCACGCGCTTAGTCTCTACAATTCAGCCCATGCTATATGTGCTATGAGAGACATTCGTGACCGCCATGGATTGTGCCTTTTATTTTTTAAGCACAGTGTAACAATCTAACATCTGTCATGGCGGCAAGGTGCCAGTAGTAGTAGTAGTAGTAGTAGTAGTAGTAGTAGTAGTAGTAGTAGTAGTAGTAGTAGTAGTAGTAGTAGTAGTAGTAGTAGTAGTAGTAGTAGTAGTCGTAGTCGTAGTAGTAGTAGTAGTAGTAGTAGTAGTAGTAGTAGTAGTAGTAGTAGTAGTAGTAGTAGTAGTCGTAGTAGTAGTAGTAGTAGTAGTAGTAGTAGTAGTAGTAGTAGTAGTAGTAGTAGTAGTAGTAGTAGTAGTAGTAGTAGCTGTAGTAGTTTTTGTGGTGCTGTGGTGGTGGTGGTGGTGGTGGTGGTGGTGGTGGTGGTGGTGGTGGTGGTGGTGGTGGTGGAATGGTGGCGGTGGTGGCGGTAGCAGTAGAATGATTAAGAAAACTGAACGTCTAGTGATGGTGTGGAGAAAGTCAGTGATCAATCAATGTATGGTGACTTGTGTGGGGTACAGAATGAGTTAAGAAGCTGGTTTTGCTCATCCATAGTATGCATAGTAAGCAGAGAAAGAGACTAACTATCTTATCAGTAAGCGACGATTTCTAGTTAAAAGGTTAGTTGCATATCATTTACAGGACTTCACAATCAATCCCAGCATTTCTGGCTGTTTAATATACTGGGCATTTTTTTACATTCAGTAGTTTGCCAGTGCTTTCTGAATGACCGACGCTCATACCATCGAAATCAACGCAAGACAATCTGTTTCTAAATCGTCTGCACCTGGCTTCGAACCATCGACTCAGTACATCGGGGAATTGCAAAAACCGTTCTCTGTCCCTAAGCCACAAGCCGGCGATTTAAACAGTATACAAGAAAAGAAAAAGAAATAATTTAGGAATGCAATACAAATAACACAACTAACATACAGATTAACACACAGATTAACACACACATTAACATGCATATACACACATATTAACACACACTTACCTCCATCACTGCAAGAATCCCAGAAAACAACCAAAATATTTATGGTTTATGTTCGCGAAATATCATCACTGAGGTTGAGACAGAAAACTTGGATTCCCTGTAGATTGTGAGCTTGCCTGATCGGCACGAGAATCTGTCCCATCCGACAACTGTTGCTGACAGCTCGCCCTGGCGTTCACGCGGGGACAGACAGCAAGTAACCGCTTGTCGACGAAAGGAAAGCGGTGTCACTGCGGGAGCATGGAGATGACAAGACTGTATGCAAATCAACTGTAAACACTGGGACATTTCTAACTCCATCTCCTTGTAATTTCTTTCTCTCTTTCTTACAGTTCACACAAATGCCAGTACCATGCGTTGAGTTCTTTTTATATCCATGCGCTGGTGATCACGTCTGTCCA
This sequence comes from Cepaea hortensis, assembly GCA_963921405.1. NCBI lineage: Eukaryota > Metazoa > Mollusca > Gastropoda > Stylommatophora > Helicidae > Cepaea > Cepaea hortensis. Next base: position 130,816,359 of record OY992876.1, on the reverse strand, counting down.
CAACCTCGTGTACTGCCAATCATTTCTGATACTGTCCTCCCTGGCGTGATGTCAAACTGTCCAGCATCGTCTCTATTGGTCTGCCCTGCCACACCTCCCCTCCGACTTTCCCAATGTGTCGATATACTACAGCGTTTCCCTTCTCGTGGCATACCTAAAGAATGAGGCCTATTATCTGATGCGAGTAACCAGTTCTCTTTGTGAGTTGACTTCTTTCAAGGTATCTCGGTGATAAAAGCCCCGCCGCGGAGCAAGCGCGACAGGAGCCTCTGCTCGTCAGAAGGGTTCCCCTTACCGGAATGTTTCGGTACTTTATCTTCCTGACACTCTCTAGGAAAGGACCCACCGGGGTCATGACCCAGGGCTTCTTTCCCCTGCTGTGCGTTCGAACCATGTTTCGGGACGTTGCGTTGTCTTCGTGCTTGTCCCATAACTGCGAACTGTGCCAGTTTCCAAGCCACCCCTCGTTTGGAGAGGAGAGCAGCTTGCACCCGGTGCTTCGTGTCCTACTCTTTCTATCCGTCCACGGTGTTACATTCTTCCATAAAACTATACCTGTGCAGCTTCCACATAATTCCACACGTGTCCATGATTCGCTTCCGTGCATCGTTTAGCTAAAACTTCTTATTTCTGCTCTTACGAAACACAATAGATCCATTTTCTTCTTCGTGGTTCGCACTCACACCTAAATGTAACTGTCTGTAGTAAAGCAGTTGTTTCAAGTAAGTGACAATCCCGTCAATTCTGGTGGAATCAAGTTGACTGCTGTCATTTTTGTCTAGGTTAACTATTGCAATCTCATATTTGTTTACGTTAACTGTTGTGATGTCATATTCGTTTGCGTTCATAATACACACATGAAGATCTGACCAACCGATCTTGAAACTGTTGACATCTTTACATCTGCAGTGTCCCGTTTACAGTCTAGAAATTATATCCTGACCTATCCGTAAATGTTGATAAGCATCACTGTTATGTGGTCAGTCTGGTCGTGTGTGTATTTTATCTAGTAAGCAGCTATTATGGAAATTTTCGTTGTGTCATAAGTTGTGATTACATCATTGTGGTGAAGGCCTACCATCTACCTACCCCCCCCCCCCTACCTGTGTACCTATCCAACTACTTGTCATGCTTCCTAACTACGTATCCCCCCCCCTTATCTGTAGACAAACAAAACCACCTGTCATTCTACCTAACTACCTACCTACCCCCCCCCCCCTTTTATTCCTTCTTTATAACCAAACAACTATCTTTCATTCTACCTAACTACCTACAAACCTACCCCCTATCTGTATACCCACCCAACTATCTGTCATTCTACCTAACTACCTACATACCTACCCCCTATCTGTATACCCACCCAACTATCTGCCACTCTACTTAACTACCTACCCCTCATCTGTATACCCACCCAACTGTCTGCCATTCTACCCAACAACCTACCCCCTGTCTGTATACCCACCCAACTGTCTGCCATTCTACCTAACTACCTACCCCCTGTCTGTATACCCACCCCATTGTCTGCCATTCTACCTAACTACCTACCCCTGTCTGTATACCCACCCAACTATCTGCCATTCTACCTAACTACCTACCCCCTGTCTGTATACCCACCCAACTGTCTGCCACTCTACCTAACTACCTAACCCTGTCTGTATACCCACCCAACTGTCTGCCACTCTACCTAACTACCTAACCCTGTCTGTATACCCACCCAACTGTCTGCCACTCTACCTAACTACCTAACCCTGTCTGTAAACCCACCCAACTATCTGTCATTCTACCTAACTACCTACCCCTGTCTGTATACCCACCCAACTGTCTGCCATTCTACCCAACTACCTACCACCTGTCTGTATACCCACCCAACTGTCTGCCATTCTACCCAACTACCTACCCCTGTCTGTATACCCACCCAAATATCTGCCATTCTAACTAACTACCTACCCCCTGTCTGTATACCCACCCAACTGTCTGCCATTCTACTTAACTACCTACCCCTGTCTGTATACCCACCCAACTATCTGCCATTCTACCTAACTACCTACCCCCTGTCTGTATACCCACCCAACTGTCTGCCACTCTACCTAACTACCTAACCCTGTCTGTATACCCACCCAACTATCTGCCACTCTACCTAACTACCTACCCCTGTCTGTATACCCACCCAACTGTCTGCCACTCTACCTAACTACCTACCCCTGTCTGTATACCCACCCAACTATCTGCCATTCTACCTAACTACCTACCCCCTGTCTGTATACCCACCCAACTATCTGCCATTCTACCTAACTACCTACCCCCTGTCTGTATACCCACCCAACTATCTGTCACTCTACCTAACTACCTACCCCTGTCTGTATACCCACCCAACTATCTGCCATTCTACCTAACTACCTACCCCCTGTCTGTATACCCACCCAACTATCTGCCACTCTACCTAACTACCTACCCCTGTCTGTATACCCACCCAACTATCTGCCATTCTACCTAACTACCTACCCCTCATCTGTATACCCACCCAACTATCTGCCATTCTACCTAACTACCTACCCCCTGTCTGTATACCCACCCAACTATCTGCCACTCTACCTAACTACCTACCCCCTGTCTGTATACCCACCCAACTGTCTGTCATTCTACCTAACTACCTACCCCTGTATGTATACCCACCCAACTGTCTGTCATTCTACCTAACTACCTACTCCTGTCTGTATACCCACCCAACTATCTGCCACTCTACCTAACTACCTACCCCCTGTCTGTATACCCACCCAACTGTCTGCCACTCTACCTAACTACCTACCCCTGTCTGTATACCCACCCAACTGTCTGCCACTCTACCTAACTACCTACCCCTGTCTGTATACCCACCCAACTGTCTGCCACTCTACCTAACTACCTACCCCTGTCTGTATACCCACCCAACTGTCTGCCATTCTACCTAACTACCTACCCCTGTCTGTATACCCACCCAACTATCTGCCACTCTACCTAACTACCTACCCCCTGTCTGTATACCCACCCAACTGTCTGCCACTCTACCTAACTACCTACCCCTGTCTGTATACCCACCCAACTGTCTGCCACTCTACCTAACTACCTACCCCCTGTCTGTATACCCACCCAACTGTCTGCCACTCTACCTAACTACCTACCCCTGTCTGTATACCCACCCAACTGTCTGCCACTCTACCTAACTACCTACCCCCTGTCTGTATACCCACCCAACTGTCTGCCACTCTACCTAACTACCTACCCCTGTCTGTATACCCACCCAACTATCTGCTGTAACAAGGTGAACTCATACAAATGACGGAACTCAGTTGGTTCTTTATAAAAAGTGTTTAATACTATAGATGACAGCTGGATCTAAGTTGGCGACCTTCTGGTTCTCTAGCTTGATGGTAACTGCCCCTTTGACAACAAACCACGTCACGACTTGAGCATCTCTCCTCTCGTTCTACTCTGATGCTCAATCGTGCTGTAGCCGTTTCCCATCTAAATACTCCTAATTCCCCCACTACTGTTACACCTCCCTCTGTTTTACTAAAGAATTTTTCTTGTAAAGGAAAAATTCTTTACTCCCAACTCTCTTACTCTATTCCCTCTTTTTCCTTAACTCCCAGATTTCCTCTAATCTTCCCCAAACCAACTCAAATTTGAGTAAATATTATATCCTTTAACCCTTCTCCCTGTCGTATTGTCAATCTAGTAACCTACTATAAACTATTGCCTCTTCATAACATAATAACACATATCAACTACATAATAACATCGAAAACTCAACTTTACAACTATATACAATACATCATAACACATATGGTTGAAATAACCACTCCTCCTCTTTATAAGCGACCTGCTTAAAAATTCAAACGCTGTACTCTTCTGGTACCAACTCCCTATTGTCACCACCAACATTACTTATTACTTACTAAGTCTCTACTTTCAAGCAACCTGAGAACACTCGCACATGATAGAAAGATAAGAAATCGGTGCGCACCGGAGATTCGAAGAAGTAGAACTCTTTCTCTCTAAAAAAAAACACACTTAGCGAAATCACACACACCTTTACCTTTACCCCCCTTTGTCATTTGAGACTTTATGTAATAAAGTCTAAAACACTTATATCTCCTACAGTACCACTCATTATGGTAACAGTTTACGCTGCTATCTACAGCATCAAATACCAACCAAGTGTCTATGTATTACAGACACTACCAATTTTATACTTCTGAACCTTACCTCAACTTCACATTGTAATGTTAACTACAAAACACATCCCGAGGACACAATGAAAAAAATCCACTACTCTTCAAGACCTGTTCCAATACACATCACCTCACATAACTAATCTTCTCTCATACCTCACTCAGAATTCCCACTTAATCTCGCCGAAAATTTCAGCGACCCCTTTATGTCCACTTATTATGGCCATCTCTACTAAAAGCTCCAGTTGTCAATTTATGCCGTTATCAACAGCAATCATGTACTGCTCCTAACTCACGTCTGTGACTGCAGTCCGTATATCACGGACCCTCAAAATCCCATGTCATTATATCTCCATAACGTTCATTCCTCACACTTACAACCCTTGACTATTGTACTGTTATCTACAGTGTCTAATCATTCTTCGGAGTCAAACATGGATTCAATTCATGTTTTGCTCATTGTCTGGCGTAGCATGTTACCCACTTCTTCTTCTATAAGCCAGCAATCTCGTGTCCCTTATGAAAGTACACTACGGCTCTTTTGACCCCCTGGAAACTATGTTCAAAATTTTCCCCTCATTTACCCCAGTGCTATATTCACTAATCTTTTCTTCCCCAATATGGCGTCTAATCCATATATCTTTAATTAATTTCCCATAACTATTTTACTTGTGTAGTAACCCCGTCACTTAAGTATGGCCTATGTTTCCACAACTTAACCTCTCAACTCTGATTATCACAGCAATCTTGCTAGTAGAATATACATCAACTTGTTATTCACAAGGAGAATATGTCTCTCTTCTAGTCCCCAGTAGTTTATTACTATTTTCTGAACGAAGGGTCCCAAATAAAACCCCATGCACTGTCCTTATTCTAGACAAAACCATGTAATTCAAACTTAACTAATTTCCAACATGTACATACAAGACAATTCACTTAGACCACACGTGAAGCGAAATAAAATCATAACATTACATCATACCCCCCAAATAGTTTATACATATTTTATGTTTCCCCTCATTTTAACTAAAGATGTCAACTCCTTCAAAGAAAAACACAATTTAAAATGACATAACATGCATTTTCTCAAATCAGAAGAAAATATTCTATTATTACCTATCACTATAGGTCTCTTTTACGGACCCATAGTTTGTACGCAAAAGTCTAGGAATACAACAATCGTATTCTAAAACTACAATCATTTTACCGAACCAAATCAATTAAAAACATATATGAGGCATTGAAAACTCAACTTCAATCCAAACAACTGTCTTCTCGCTAAAGAGAATATAATTCACACAGAATTAACCACTTAAAGTGACCAAGCAACACATACCTACTCACACAAATCATGCCTATTTTGTTATAAAACAAAACAACTCAATGCCAAGCATTAATGCCAAAATACGTATATATAGTGAGCTAAGGCAAGCTAGGAAGGATGTGCAAAAGGCTGCCAGGCAGTGTGCAAATGATTATTGGATCAAGTTATGTGAGTCCATTCAAATCGCAAGTGATAAGGGAGACATAAGAAGCATGTATGAAGGAATAAAGAAAGCCTGTGGTCCAGTGATCAAAAGAAGTGCACCATTGAAAACCTTGACTGGAGAAGTCATCACTGATAAGAAACAGCAGATGGACAGATGGGTAGAGCACTATTTGGAGCTTTACTCAAGTGAGACCAAACTAGCGGATAATGCCCTCAACGCCATAGAGGCTCTACCAACTCTTGACCACCTGGACACACTTCCCACCATAACAGAAGTTAAGTGTGCTATAAATGAACTTGCATCTGGCAAGGCTCCAGGTAAGGATGGGATTCCAATAGAGGTTATCAGGAGTGGGCAAGACACACTCACTATACAGATCCACCAGCTAATAGAGCTATGCTGGCGTGAAGGACAAGTCCCACAGGATTTCAAAGATTCAAGCATCATAACACTGTACAAGAACAAGGGCGATCGGAGCGACTGCAACAACTATAGGGGTATCTCACTTCTGTGTATTGTTGGAAAAGTATTTGCCAGAATTGTTCTGCGCAGACTTCAAGTCCTAGGAGATCAAGTCTACCCCGAATCACAGTGTGGCTTTCGACAGAACCGGTCTACCACTGATATGATATTCTCATTGCGACAAATGCAAGAAAAATGCCGTGAACAGAATCAACCACTGTTTATTGCCTTCATCGACCTCACAAAGGCATTTGATTTGGTCAGTCGTGAGGGTCTGTTCAAGGCACTAAAGAAGATTGGCTGCCCACCAACTCTTCTGTCTATTGTGGAATCGTTCCACACAGGCATGAAGGGTATAATCAAGTTTGATGGTGCAACTTCTGAAGAATTTGAAATCAAGAGTGGAGTTAAGCAAGGTTGTGTACTAGCTCCCACCCTCTTTGGAATATACTTTTCACTTCTACTGAAATATGCATTTCGTGATCAGGATGGTGGTATATACATTCACTCACGCTCAGATGGCGGCCTCTACAATGCTCAGAGATTGAAGGCTAAGACCAAAATTAGGAGGGTACTGATCAGAGAGTTGCTTTTTGCAGATGATGCTGCAGTTACGACCCACTCTGAGGAAGAATTGCAATGTCTACTATCTGCATTCTCCAATGCTTGTTCTGAATTTGGTTTAACAATTAGCAAAAAGAAGACACAGATTATGTCACAAGGTGCACATGGGGTACCATCAATCTTTATTGACGACGCCGAACTAGAGATAGTAGACCATTTTACATATCTAGGATCGGTGGTAAATAGCAAATTATCCCTAGATCAGGAAATCAACATCCGGATTGGTAAGGCAGCAACAACAATGAACAGGTTAAGAAAAAGAGTCTGGGAGAACAGGAAGCTTACTGCCAAAACAAAAGTCCTTGTCTACCAAGCCTGTGTCCTTAGTACTCTTCTCTATGGCTGTGAAACCTGGACAACTTACTCACACCAAGAGAACAATTTAAACAGCTTTCATATGCGGTGTCTGCGAAGAATTCTTGGTATTAAGTGGCAAGACAAAATCACAAATACTGAAGTATTGGAAAGATCAGGTTGTGTGACAGTTTATTCCATGCTCAGTCTTCGTAGACTTAGATGGATAGGACATCTTAGGCGGATGGATGATGGTAGAATACCAAAGGATATCTTTTTTGGTGAATTACAGATGGGTAAGAGATCTCAGGGTCGGCCTCTACTACGATACAAAGATGTGTGTAAGCGGGACATGATTGATACAGGCATTGATAATGCACATTGGGAGCAAGTCGCCGCTGAACGTGTTGCATGGAGGGCAAATATCAGAAATGGAATAAAGTCAAAGGAGAAAATTATTGCAGAAAAGTCACACACCAAGCGTTTGAGACGTAAGATGGTGCATGATGGTGGAAATGACCACGTGTTCACATGCACCCACTGTGAACGGACATTTACAGCGCAAATTGGCCTTATCAGTCACACTCGCTACCGCCATAGTTAAGAGTTATTATGCCTTTTTAAAGCACAAACTATCGTCTGTCAAGACGGCAAGGTGCCAATGTATATATATATATATATATATATATATATATATATATATATATATATATATATATATATATATATATATATATATCTGTTATCTACAGATCCTCATATCGCGGAACAATACTTGTTCCCCTCAACCAAAATCACCACTCAACCAATGACCGGACCTTTTTCTGTAAGTCAAACGTTGATTATCTCCCCTCACAACTTTCCATCTTTTACAAAACTAATTCCTAACACATCACAATATTTAGAATACAAATCTAACCAAGCACTGTAAGCTACAGCTCAAATCACTTCACTTCAAATCGCTATCCCAGCATACTACAACTCATCTCTCTACTAAAGGAAACCGTACCTCTACACAGTAATTGTTTTCCTTGGATTTGTTCCAAGTATTTCTACAACTAATCATTATTATTACCGTCAACTACGGTATCTCCAGCCTCTTACGTCCAACAAAACTTTGTCTATTTACTATAGACCTCTCACCAATACAACCAACTCTACTTTTAAGTTTCTCGTCTATCCGACGCAATTAACTAATCACATCATTACTTTCCAACATCTCACCACGACTACTCTAAGCTATCCTCAGGTCTCTCCTAGCACTCTTGTATCGTGACGATAATCAAACTGGTCACCCTTATCGGAACACATTCTCCAACATTCATTTAACTAACCTTGTTTACCTCTGTACCTTTCACTCCTTTTCCTATTTATCGGGATTCTTCCAGAACAGCAACCCACGCCACATATAACTGACAGCAGAGCTCACTTTTCTCACTTCTCAGTATTAGGCATTCCTGCTTCGACACGTCCCTGTCAACAATACTAAACATGTTTTATGAAACATCATTCAGAATGTTAACTCTGTTTCCGTCAACCTGTCATACAACTTCCATAATTTCCTTCCAACGTCAGATATTCTAAGGAAAATACATCACAATTCTCTAATCATGTTCTCTCTATCTCTCAATTTTCGTATACTCTATTTTCCACGTTTTATCAACGTCACTTATCAACCACTCTTCGCATATTCACACGGACAATGATATACAACCTCTCTCTCATCTCGCATCGCGACAACCTAACGTGTCCATACTATTACTTCCAAAAAAAAACAATTTAGACGCCAATTCAACATTCTAGCAATCTCTCACCACTAAGCGTATCGATCTCCACTACACACCTTGACACAAGATATATCAGCGCACTATTACATTTTATCTATGTACTTCGCTTAGGCGACATCACCAAACCTCACTCCTACTTCACTCATCGCGACGAACACCTGTTTGTCTAGAACTATACTCACGTACGAACTAAACACCTCGTACATGCATGCTGTACTTAACACTTGCCAACAGCCTATCCATACTCGACGCACATATGTTTGTCTACATTTTTACAACTACAAGAACAACGGATTATCAGACAAACTACTTCAACACTCAACAGGATTTTCACAATTCAACTGTTTACTTATTTCTACTTTTCTCACTCATCCTCTCTTTTTCAAAGGTCATAACGTAAGCATTATCTCTCGCAAACTATAACTCTCTTACACACTAACCAGCACTATCAACGATCTCTTATAACCAATTTCACTCCGACGAGCCACTAACCTCGTAACTATCATTCTATACTTCTCCACACAACAAGTTTCTCATATTTAATCAGCTCTTCCTTCTCCGCAAGCATGACGTAATTACTTCATCCCTCTCACCAAGAACTCGTATTCTTCAATCATCAACTTCTACAGTCTTTTACTCTTAATATTCTCGCGTTCAACTGGCTATTTCACACATGATATCCAATTCCTCCTCAATCTGTATCTCTTCACTAGACACTCTCGGCCCAGCCGTCAACAACACCACACCTACTTCTCAATCTACCAAACAAAACTATCTCAGACTTCATGTCACAGCTCTGAGTCGAACCATCCATACTTATTTTATCCCTCTCTCTACTAATTATGTGCTGAATCTACTCTACTTTAATCACTCCATTTATACATCACTCAACGTGACTAACTCTCTGTATCTATTCATTCTGGACAAAGGACTATTTTAATTTCTACTCTTCCTACATCGTCACTAAACACAATATATCCTAATTCTGTATTACGTATCCACGTAAAATCTCATTTGCCGTAACTCTCTATCCTCAACAACACTATTGCCTACCTTGTATCATGTGATGCCACACCAAACAATTTCATTTGTCTATTTTAGACAGCTCATATATCTATGTGCTCAAACCGCAATTCTTCCAAAACAATTCCATTTTCCTTCCTCACCCAAATAATTTTAACAACCATAGAGTGCATCGAAACCAAATATTTCGTCGTCTCTTAGTACTGATGTTCGTCTCGCTTCAATTATACCATCATCACTATCCGTTGTTAACCTGTTGTTAAAGTACTCTGGTCTTAAGGTCATAAGGTCTTCTATTTTTCTTAAGTCACTTTCTGTCGTTGAATAAATTCCCGCTATCTGTCTACTATTATTCTTCTTCTTAAATGAATTCTTTCCTTTATTTCCTTCATTTGCGTCGGTCTGCTCACTGTTTCCTGTCAACCTTATATAACGTTTACATTTCCCCATCTCGTCTTCAGATGACACACTGATAACAGTTCCTTCATCAGACTCATAATAATTCTCATAATAATTTACTGCAGATACGTCGACCCTACTCCCATAGTCGCCTTTAGAACATCTGCCTTTCTTTCTCTTTCTTGGTATTCGTCTCTTAGTTTTCCCTACTTTCTTGTCATATAAACTAGTATCTAGTTCTCTAGAGTCACTAACTAAAACTCTGTCCGTCTGTCCACCAGCAACTACACCGTACGAGGGAACATTACGCTTCAAGTCAGGATCTGTTCGTAGTGCAATTCTCTCATTCTCCGAATCATCAGTATTTATATCTGTTTCAGCATCACTATAACATGCGGCGGTGGAAATATCTTCTCCGTAACCTGAACTCTGACAGCTAATATTCCTACACCATTTGGGGATTAGTTTCATGTCTATACCTGATGAACTTGACATGGCAGTACCTCTATTAACTATCATACTGCTATTTCTTTCTTCAATACCTCTCCTCTTTGGCTTCCTTTCGTCCTTGGTTTTCGTCTGTCTATCTTTCTTAACTTCAACCTTGTCTCTCTTAGTCAAGTGAGTTGGTTTTGACTGAGTTTTTATTAAGTCAGGTTGACTTCCCTTTGTTATCTTGCTGGCTGGTTGTACCTGGACTTTTTCCTCTTTTGCATCAATCTGTGTTTGTGTATTCCGTTCTATCGCTTCAATCATTTGTGTTTGAGTTTCTTGGTTTATTTTCTTTATCACCACCGTCGTTTTATTCTCCTGTCTACTAGTCATACTGGCAATCACCTTAGGAACAGTTGAATTTTCATTTACATGTTCAACTCTGTCTCTTACACCTGAGTTTAGATATTGTCTTTGTCTTTTTTCAAACCATTCTTCACGTCTCCTCCTAGCATTTCTGCTATAGGACGGCCATTTCCATAACTTCTTGGAAAAGTCTCTCTCAGGACCACTCTTGTATCTATAACAGCTATACCAATCTGACCTTTCATTATTATGTCTGTTCTCACCGTCTTTTACTCTATACACATCAGGCCTTGGTTCGTAATAACCATATTGTCCATATTGTCTCCTGTCTTTATTAAGCATTGGCTGTCTCCTGTTATTCTTTCATACTCTATTACAGTCTACCTTAAATCTATAAGGGTCTTGTCTAGTCGTTCTGTTCTTCAACGTTTCCACAAAATTTTCTACCTCATTAACTGCCTCTTTTAATTCTCCCAACCATGTACTGACACGTTGTAACTCTAGATATAGGTAACTCATATTACTTCTTCTTCTTTATATTCTTTGGTATCTGGAAAAAAAAACTTGTCTTGAGCTCAGCCGAAATAATTCTCAATTATGACTGTTTCTCTACTGTGCCGTGATGAATCTGCCATGCTGAAATATTATTATATAGACTAAGGAAACACTTCACACTTGTAACTTATTAATTTAAGAAACACAAATCACTTATACACTAAGAACAGTTCGAGCAGTTAATAGGTTTACAAATTACCCTATTCTCGGTTCCTGATCCAAACAAGACGTATCTTTCGCCGTCAGGTTGAATTCAAACGCCAAGAGTCTGTACCAGTTGAAGTTCAATCAATCGCGGAGTTCAGGTAGTCTGTCTCTTCCTCCAGGTAACTTCGTCTCTTCAGTTAGTTACTTCTCTTGGGATGCCTGGACAAAACTTCAACCCCTGGTTGGGTCCCGACCAGATTTCTGGCTTCTGACTTCGCCCCGGGTGGGGTACATCATCGACGTTTTGAGAAGGACTCAGAGGTAACAGAGCCCAAAAGGATCAGGATCAGCTAGCGGCCTAGCGATAGTCTGACTGCTTCAAACAAAACATGGCCCAATCAATGGAAGAACGAGGTATTTATATGCTGTCCTGATATTTCATGATCATCTCCATTAATTTGACTTGATTACACGAACTTTGGAAGACTTTTGATTGTAGGCGAGTAATTCTTAAAGTCTTTAATTTAGCTTTGAAACTTTAATTGGAGGCAAGGGGTCAATTTGAGGGAGCTATTGGAAAATTCTCGCTCACCTGCAACAAACCATGTTCAGACTGGATTGACCTTCAACAGCATGATGACCGGAGATTGATCTTCAACGGAACTCTTGAATTCTTGTTCACCCGACACAATGTTCAGACTGGATTGACCTTCAACAGCATGATGATTACGCTCGTAGGCAAACTGGTTTTCACTCTTCTCTTGACGCCAATTAAATTTTGACAGCAAGTCTTGAAAAAGACTTACAGACAACCACCCCTGGGCGGGCTTTTGGTCGCTGTATTTCTCGGTGATAAGTTATTGGCCATTTTTCTAACTGCGCTTTGTTTCTGTTCAAGTTACGTATCGAATCGTGCTGAACTGCTTCTGTCTCTTCAAGTTGTTGACGTAAATAGTGGTTTGTTGTGACTTCTGCCGCGACAACTATAGATCCTGGAAATCCTGGTCACGGCACCAATTTCACCTTCTGTAACAAGGTGAACTCATACAAATGACGGAACTCAGTTGGTTCTTTATAAAAAGTGTTTAATACTATAGATGACAGCTGGATCTAAGTTGGCGACCTTCTGGTTCTCTAGCTTGATGGTAACTGCCCCTTTGACAACAAACTACGTCACGACTTTAGCATCTCTCCTCTCGTTCTACTCTGATGCTCAATCGTGCTGTAGCCGTTTCCCATCTAAATACTCCTAATTCCCCCACTACTGTTACACTGCCATTCTACCTAACTACCTACCCTCTGTCTGTATACCCACCCAACTATCTGCCATTCTACCTAACTACCTACCCCCTGTCTGTATACCCACCCAACTATCTGCCATTCTACCTAACTACCTAACCCTGTCTGTATACCCACCCAACTGTCTGCCATTCTACCTAACTACCTAACCCTGTCTGTATACCCACCCAACTGTCTGCCATTCTACCTAACTACCTAACCCCTGTCTGTATACCCACCCAACTATCTGTCATTCTACCTAACTACCTAACCCTGTCTGTATACCCACCCAACTATCTGCCATTCTACCCAACTACCTAACCCTGTCTGTATACCCACCCAACTATCTGCCATTCTACCTAACTACCTAACCCTGTCTGTATACCCACCCAACTATCTGCCATTCTACCCAACTACCTAACCCTGTCTGTATACCCACCCAACTATCTGCCATTCTACCCAACTACCTAACCCTGTCTGTATACCCACCCAACTATCTGCCATTCTACCCAACTACCTAACCCTGTCTGTATACCCACCCAACTATCTGCCATTCTACCCAACTACCTAACCCTGTCTGTATACCCACCCAACTATCTGCCATTCTACGTAACTACCTAACCCTGTCTGTATACCCACCCAACTATCTGCCATTCTACCCAACTACCTAACCCTGTCTGTATACCCACCCAACTATCTGCCATTCTACCTAACTACCTAACCCTGTCTGTATACCCACCCAACTGTCTGCCATTCTACCTAACTACCTAACCCTGTCTGTATACCCACCCAACTATCTGTCATTCTACCTAACTACCTAACCCTGTCTGTATACCCACCCAACTATCTGCCATTCTACCTAACTACCTAACCCTGTCTGTATACCCACCCAACTGTCTGCCATTCTACCTAACTACCTACCCCTGTCTGTATACCCACCCAACTATCTGCCATTCTACCAAACTACCTAACCCTGTCTGTATACCCACCCAACTGTCTGCCATTCTTCCTAACTACCTACCCCTGTCTGTATACCCACCCAACTATCTGCCATTCTACCTAACTACCTACCCCTGTCTGTATACCCACCCAACTATCTGCCATTCTACCTAACTACCTACCCCTCATCTGTACACCCACCCAACTATCTGTCATTCTACCTACCTATCTACACCCTATCTGTATACCCACCCAACTATCTGCCATTCTACCTAACTACCTTCCTACCCCCTGTCTGTACACCCACCCAACTACCTGTCATTCTACCTACCTACCTACCCCCTATCTGTATTCCCACCCAACTATTTGCTATTCTATCTACCTACCTACCCCCTGTCTGTATACCCACCAACTCAGGGGCGTCACTAGGGGGGTGCGGGGGGTGCGGGCCGCACCGGGTGACACCATCAAGGGTGACACCAAAATAAAAAAAATTGCAAATTTGACAAAGCAGACATAGCTCTGTCTAGTCGGGTTTCCTAACCGTTCATTGTTAATTTTAGAAATTTTAATGTTAAATAAAAGAAATTTAACTTTGTCCAAGTTTGTCGAAGTTCTTTATTTATGTTTTACCTGAAGTATTGAAGTTATATTGTTCAATTTGTTTTCTTTCTTATGTCCTTATTAACTTTTTGACTTATTTTACAAACATTACTATATGCGATTATATATGGTACAGGAACACTCGGAAGAAGACCATGGTGAAAGTCTAGAGGGGTGACACCAAGAGTTTACCGCACTGGGTGACACCAACCCCAGTGACGCCACTGCACCAACTATTTATCATTGTACCTAACTACCTACCTATCCGCCCAGCTATATGCCATTCTACCTAACTATCTACCAACCAACCCTCTATCTATATATCCATCCAACTACCTGTAATTCTACCTAATTATTTATCTGCTTAACCACCCTACCTGTATACCCACCCAACTACCTGTCATTCTACCTACCTATGTACCCAGTAAACTACCTGTCATTCTACCTAACTACCTACCTATGTACCCACCCAACTAGCTGCCATTCTTCTTAACTACCTACCTATTTGTAACCGAGGGGAAAAGACAAGGGAAAGACAATGTTTCCTTTGCTACGGTGCTAAGAGGTAGAGAGTAACTCTTGACTTCGTTACGGCCAAAGAAGAGAAGTAGTAAAATGAGAGAGAACCTCAAAGCGCCCTCAACTAACCAAAAAAAGTGATAGTAATTAGATAAGAAGATACGAGGTTCGATGACAGAGGCAAAATCTATTATTGATGTTCACACAGGAACCATCATGTTAGAGCCGAAGCAGTGAATTAAGGTGTTAGATTGTGGTAGAAATAGTGGTTGTAAAACTAAAAGAGACTAAACAAACAAACAAATCAAGAACAGTACAAAAATAGCTCTTTATTTATTAACTACTACAACTTTGGTGACAGTTTATGTTCAAACACATTGAATAATACATTGAAGTTCAATAACAGATACAACAGACAACTGCATACATCAAACATCAACCAAGGGTGGACCCTATCCAGTCACCAGAACCTAAGAGAACAAGGTATACCAAGTACCGCAACACAGGTGTTCCAAAACAGTAGCTGAGTAGAATGACGCAATAAAGGACTTTGACACCGACAACAATAAGGCACCACAAAACATAAGTTACACAACATAAATCATCAGACGTGACATAAACATGGGAGTTGTGACACAAATTACTACCCCACCATGAACACAGGCGTGCTGACACTCGTCAGCCATTCGGTTTCACAAAGACATCAGTTGATCACAGATCAAATCAGAGAATTGTTCCCAAAACTGAACAAGCTGAAACAGGGTACACTGCCCACATCTTTCATCTTATATCATGCTAAACAAAACATCTCAACACCAGTTCTGTTATCACACATCAGAATGACATCTTTGTGCTGGTAAATTAGGTTACCATTCCTGCATACCAAAATGGCTACATTTACCAAGGAACCCATAATAAGCTCACTGTCCACACATTGCAGGATATTTTATGCACTAATTTGTGCTAAGTTGCTGGTAACACGGGGTGACACAGTGTTCCCTATAAACTTTCGCTTAGTTCTTGCTTGTGTCACCTCTAGTCAGAACACATGTTCACAGCTATAGAACACTATCAATGTTCAGTCCATGATACAGCCACAATCAAACACCACCGACCATATCCCCAGTCTAATACTCTACAATTCTCTACCTACTGTTACACACACCGGCAACTGTTCTTCTAACACACCGTACGCTTTCCCCCTCGGCTACCTATCTATCCACCTAACTATCTGTAATTCTATCTGTAGCGAAACGCCAGTGGCCCATGTCCTTATGCATTCTTTTATTTTTGGTAAACAGGGGGAAACGGCTTTCGGAAACTCTCAGTTCTCTTGTTTGCTCAAATCTCCATGAAAGATGGTTCTTTGGGTTATCTTCATACCACAATCTTTACATGGAGCGAGTATATATTTGTCTTTCCTTTCGGGTAGACCCGATGGAGCGCCTTGCGTCAAATGTGCACTGGTGCAGCTGCTGGTCAATTGATGGCCGTGCCAACACATACCGTTTGATAGTTGCAGCATGTCAAGTGATTTAAAGATTACGACAGAGATGCAACATACTACTGAAGTAGTGGAAAGGTAAACTTGGGTTTTCGTTGGTCCAGGCAAAGCTTGGCCTATAAATATCTATTGTCTTAACGACTGAGAGGATATGGCAAAACAGCAGTCTTGCCATGTTGGGAGGGGGTGACCGTTAGCCGATCTGGCTACTCGTCTTGATCTTGGCATGGAAAGGGAACACATCTGAAGAATAAGTAATTACCAAATGATATCGCTTGTTCTTGGCAGCTGATAGACGAGTGATATCTTGATTCCTACGGCTTACCGTTACTTAGTAGCATCTCTCTTTTAAATATAGGCACATTAGATAGCTACGGGGATGGGGTCCACCACTCTATAATCTATCGTCTTGAGCCAGGGGATGCTAGCCACAGGACTATCTCTTTCGTCTGTCACTCGATAGGATGATGTCGGGAGGATAATGGACTCCTCTATCTCACTGAGAGAACCTGAACTTATCTACACTATGGCTTGTGCAGGGCAATGCCGGTACATTGGGGCGACAGCTCAGTCGAGAGCGGCGGCCGGGAGGGGTAGTATCTTCTTTGAATGGGGAACTACACGGTGTGCCTTATAACCCCACTTAACGGGGAGAAACACACAGATTACTGGGCGCACCACACCACAAGATCTTGGTTGCGAGAAAGGCATGGTTTGCAAGTGAGAGGAAAGCATGGAAATGAATGTGCCCAATAATAATAAAGGCTTGGTATGAGTGTGGAATGTGTGTCTTGTAGACAAAACGTTCCTAGGGTGGACAACCTGACATCAACCAGCTGGAGGTCGACTCAAGCCCGGACGTAGCCAATCCAGGGGCTACCTGACAGGTCAAGCCCATTCATTCGGGTATGGTATATACTGCATTGGGTCAAGATCCTATATGTCAAATATATTAACTGAGACCCTATTGGTCTTCAGGATTGTGTGATGCATGAGTCCGCCCAGTCGCTCAATATTGTTTGTCATCTCCAGGGTCCTCTTTTGTTGGACGTGACCAAATCGGACAGTATCCACACAGTTTCTGTACTAGAGCCGAATACGTCTGATGAAGCCAGGTCAATGTATTAGCCATATCACACATGGTGTGCTTAACTCTGAGAGAGAGGCAAGGGCATATCTTGAGGAAATGACATAGGCCCTAGAACAGTTAAATTCTGGGTGGAGTCTACGCATGATTATCCTGCATACTATGAAACAATGACAATTTGCAGTAATGGTGCATCTCGGGTCCTTTCATTGACATAGGCCCGAGAGCAGGCAAATTCTAAGTTGAGTCTACGCATGATTATCTGGCATACCCATTGTGTACCGGATATTGCAAGACGCCTATCTATGTTAAGTCCATGAACAATTCCTCAACAACCAGTGGATTTGATTCTACAGAAGCCTGTTGAACTTACACCCAAGTACCGGGAAGGAAGGAGATTCCGGCACACGGGGTGAGATGTATGTGGACAGATCGGACAGTATATGAAGCTGGGTCTGTGACTATGGCTACTTGAGGCTATGTGCCTGAACTTATCTGTGTTGTGTCTGTTTAGAACTTTCTGTGTTACCTGCCTTGGTGTTTTTCTGTGCTGTCCTGTATTGATTTAATAAATCAAGTTTTAGCTTATTCCAACGAGCACTGTGTTATATATATATGGATCAACCAGAGGAACACGACAGGAAATAGGTCCTTGGGTCGAAAGAAAGAGTGACAGTGAGTCCGGGGAAAACGGAGGAGGGTTGGCAGGTAAAGACCTATCCCAGCCAGGGCTATAAAGAGAATAATTTTGAAATATTGTGATAGGGCTATTTGGGACCCTCCACATAGCTTGTTACAATTTCTGGGGGCACGTCGCGGGATATTTGAAATCCTGGTGGAGTTCTGGCTGATTTAGTGATAGGGGACAGATATTCTTGTCTACTATCAATAGGTTCTGCCTACCGTGCCTGGCTATTGTCTATACTCTTCCTGACACAGACTGACCGACATACGACGTGTTGTGGTCGTGTAAGATATATATTTTGGTTATGTGAGATAATCATTTTCTATACAATTTCTTGGGCACTTTCCCTCTGAGTTTAAGATGGCATCAACTGGGTTTAATGTCGCTGACGTACAGGCTACAGGGCGTGAGATGGGCTATGATGGAGCGGAGTTACAGAAATATGTGCAGGAAGTGGAAAGAGACTTCAGACAGGCTGTGCGCGAAGCCAAGAAAATTGAGGCGGAGGCTAGGAAGATGGAGGCCGAGCAGGCAGTCAGAGACCATGAGTTTCGTATGAGGGAGTTGGAGCTGAAAGCTAAAACGGCCAAGGAAAGCGAGGGTGCAGTTGGAGGCGCAGTTCTCCCTGAATCAACAACTTCTAGTGGCCGTCCATACCAGGCAATGAAGTTCCCATTACTCCCGTTCGATGAACACAAAGATAAGATCGACCAGTATCTTCACAGATTTCAGTCGATGGCTTTGGCTATGGGATTGGAACGTGGGAAATGGAACTTGAAACTCTCACAGGGCCTGAGGGGGACAGCGTACGAGGTCTACTCAAGGTTGCCACCTGGTATGGAGAATGAATATGAGGCCCTGGAAAAAGCATTATTGAAAAGGTTCCAGATGACGGCCCATACATACCGACAGCAGTTCAGAAAGTCGAAGAGAGAGCCAGGGGAGATGTTCGCAGCCTACAGCATTAGACTTAAGTCTTACCTTTTGAAGTGGATGTCATTGGTTGGATTTGCTAACGACTATGAAAGTTTAGAAGAATTAGTGGTCGTGGACCAAATGAAGAGGATGATGCCTAAGCCATTGCAAACATTCTTGCTTGAAAATGGGGCAGAAAGGTTAGACGTAGTAAACACATTAGCGGAAAGGTATGTGCTAGCTCATGGGGATAATGGGGAATTGTCACAACCCAATCCCCGACCACCAGACACATGGTCTGGAAAGAAGAAGAACCCTAAAACAGCTCACACCAAGAAGGAGGATCCTTTCGAGAAAGTTCCTATTAAGAAACCCTCTGGTAAGAGTCCCCCTGGATCTCCTAAAAGAAAGTGGAGTGAAAAGTGGTGCGCCTATTGCAAATCTCCCACACACAATACGGTTGATTGCCGGCGTAAACAGAAAGACTCTCACTATGCTGCTTGTCTTGTAGAAACCGGGGAAGGGTCTCACAAGGAAGTAGAAGGGAGGGATCTTGGGAACAATGATTCAGAAAAACCACCAGTAGTAGAAACGGTACTTGTGAACGGACAACCAGTTGAGTGTCTCTATGACACCGGTCTGCAGTTTGAGGCTGTAATTTCATCACACTTAGTGAGCCCGGAGCAGCTAACCGGGGAATCTATTGAGATTCAAACGGCGACAAAGAGTGCGGTAGCGATGTCTCTTCCAATTGCGAAGGTAGACATCAAATCTAAATATGTTACCGGCACTATACAGGCAGCCGTTCTGCTAGATCCTATCTTCCCAATGATCTTGGGTTGTCGCTACGTCTTTCTAGGGATTCCAACCGAACCCATGTACGTAGGGGCGATGCAAACCAGATCTCAATCGGAGGATGAGCCGACGCCGGCCTTGATCGTGAATCCCTTGCCTGGGGAGTTACGAGCTGCTCAAAGCCAGGATGCTACTTTGCAACCTTGCTTCAACCAGTTGCCCAAAAGTTCTGACCCACCAAGACGGGGTCAGTATTATATGAAGAATCGGTTACTGTACCGGAGAGCCGGAGTGGAGGATCGCCAGCATGGACAGCTGGTAGTTCCTAAGGCTTATCGGGAACAGCTTCTTCATATGGGACACACCATTTCTTTCAGTGGACATATGGGTGTCGGGGCAACTCTCCAACGCATTTCCTGCCATTACTACTGGCCAGGGATGACTGGAGACGTGCGTAGGTACGTCAAGTCGTGCCCAGAGTGCCAGCGTGTGGCACCAAAACACTGGACAGCTCCGGTAGTTCTGGGAGACATGCCCATTATGAACTCTCCTTTCGAGAGAGTTGCCATCGATCTTGTTGGTCCTCTTCCTCGGACTAGGAAGAGGAATAAGTACATTCTCACGATGGTGGATTGCTGTTCCATGTGGGGCGAGGCGATACCGTTGGCCACAATCGACTCTAAGCGAGTGGCTGATGCACTGATGGAGACCTTTACTAGGTTGGGATTTCCCAACCAGATCCTAACGGACAATGGGTCTCAGTTCTGTGGTAAGCTGATGGAAGAAGTCTTTCGTATCTTCCAGACTAACCACATTCACACAAGCCCGTACCACCCTCAGTCTAATGGGCAAGTAGAGAGGTTTAATGGTACCTTGATGACCATGCTTCGGAAGTTGGCTCAAGAGAAACCAGACAGATGGGATGAGTATATCTCAGCCGCCTTGTTCGCCTATCGGGAGGTTCCCCATGGGTCGACCGGGTTGCCACCAGCCACTCTACTATTCGGGAGGCCAATCAAGGGTCCCTTAGAAGCCTTATTGAGATGTTGGACAGAGGAAGAAACTTCTGAAGAAGTTGTATCCTCATATAAATACGTCGAAGAGTTAAAGAAGAAACTCCAGACGGGTTGGGCTTTGGCAGCTCAGAATCTGAGAGCGGCCAGGAAGAGACACGCGGCCTACTACAATAGAAGGACGAAAGATAGGTCTCTTAAGGTGGGGGATCGGGTTCTGTTGTTACTTCCAGTAGGTTCCAATAAACTCGAGATTGGTTGGCAGGGGCCTTTCCCGGTGGAAAGGGTTGTGTCCCGTACCAATTATGCTATCCGGATCAGGGGGAAATCTAAAATCTTCCACATTAACCTCCTCAAAAAATATGAGGAACGATCCGATGGTACTTCTCTCCCACTCATGACTATGGCGGTCGCGATGGAAACTGAATCGGGCGAAGACGCGGATAGGGAGTATCCTTTACAACCTGGGGAAACCTATAAGGATGTACATATAAATCCTGATCTGTCGACTGAAGAAACAGAACTGGTCATCCGTTTGTTGGAGTCCCATCAACAGATTCTTACCGATCGTCCAGGACGGACAGGGTTGGTCGAGTTTGATATGACTCTGACTACCCAAGACCCCATTCGCCAAAAAATATATCCAGTGCCCTTTTCGAAAGAGAAGGCCCTGGAAGCAGAAATCCAGAAGCTTCTGGATGATGACATCATAACTCCTTCGACTTCTCCTTATAATGCCGGGGTTGTCTTGTTGAGGAAGCCAAGCGGGGAGCACCGCTTATGTATTGATTACAGGCATTTAAACAGTTGTACGACATTCCAAGTGGAGCCGTTACCAAACACAAATAAACTGTTTGCCAGATTAAATAAGGCTAAGTTCTTTTCAAAAATTGATCTAAGTCGGGGATATTATCAGATCCCTGTGAAGCCTGAGGTTCGACCCATGCTCGCTTTCAGTACTCCGAGCGGCCATTACGAATTTAAGGTGATGCCTTTTGGGCTGAGCAATGCGCCCAGTGTGTTCACTCGCATGATGAGAATGTTATTAGACCCTTTAAAGGATCCCTCTGTGGTCTCGTTTATGGATGATATTCTCATCGCGTCTGACAATCTGAGTGATCACCTGAGGTCCTTGGGACAGATCTTCAAAAGGTTAAAAGAGGAAGGGTTAACCGCCCGTCCAGCCAAATGCATGATTGGCTATCAATCCTTGGAATTTCTGGGACATACTATTACCCCAGGGGGACTGGTACCGGAAGAAAAGAATATTGAAAAGGTCCGTCTCGCACCCCGTCCTAGATCCAAAAAAGATGTTAGGTCTTTCTTGTCTCTGTGTGGGTTTTACCAGAAATTTATTCCAAAGTTCAACGAAATTGCGGCGCCGTTAACCGAGACTCTGAAGAAAGGATCGCCAGATCTTATAATCTGGACCCCGAGCTGTGAAGAAGCTTATGGGAAGCTGAAACAGGCTTTGGTGGATAGGCCAGTCCTGCAACTCCCAGATTTGGAGAAAACGTTTGTTCTGAGAACCGACGCGAGTAACATAGGGATTGGGGCAACTCTGTTGCAGGAAGGGCGAGATAATCCTTCGGTGCTGTGTCCGGTGGCATATGCCAGTCGAAAACTGTTACCCGCCGAACGGAATTACTCCACCATCGAACGGGAATGTTTAGCTCTAGTGTGGGCGGTACAGAAATTTCAACCTTATCTGTATGGAGTCCATTTCAAAGTGCAATCCGACCATCAACCTCTGACATTTTTGGCAACTTCTAAGAAACTGAACGCGAGGTTAATGAGATGGTCATTGCTCCTACAACCGTATCAGTTCACGGTCGAATACATCCCCGGAAGGGAGAATGTGGGAGCAGATTTCCTATCACGGCATCCTATGGTTGAATGTGAGGGTGGGGTCATTCGAACAGAACCACTGACAGTAGAAAGTTCGTAGGGTTCGACTTTCTTAAGAGGGGGCCTATGTAGCGAAACGCCAGTGGCCCATGTCCTTATGCATTCTTTTATTTTTGGTAAACAGGGGGAAACGGCTTTCGGAAACTCTCAGTTCTCTTGTTTGCTCAAATCTCCATGAAAGATGGTTCTTTGGGTTATCTTCATACCACAATCTTTACATGGAGCGAGTATATATTTGTCTTTCCTTTCGGGTAGACCCGATGGAGCGCCTTGCGTCAAATGTGCACTGGTGCAGCTGCTGGTCAATTGATGGCCGTGCCAACACATACCGTTTGATAGTTGCAGCATGTCAAGTGATTTAAAGATTACGACAGAGATGCAACATACTACTGAAGTAGTGGAAAGGTAAACTTGGGTTTTCGTTGGTCCAGGCAAAGCTTGGCCTATAAATATCTATTGTCTTAACGACTGAGAGGATATGGCAAAACAGCAGTCTTGCCATGTTGGGAGGGGGTGACCGTTAGCCGATCTGGCTACTCGTCTTGATCTTGGCATGGAAAGGGAACACATCTGAAGAATAAGTAATTACCAAATGATATCGCTTGTTCTTGGCAGCTGATAGACGAGTGATATCTTGATTCCTACGGCTTACCGTTACTTAGTAGCATCTCTCTTTTAAATATAGGCACATTAGATAGCTATGGGGATGGGGTCCACCACTCTATAATCTATCGTCTTGAGCCAGGGGATGCTAGCCACAGGACTATCTCTTTCGTCTGTCACTCGATAGGATGATGTCGGGAGGATAAAGGACTCCTCTATCTCACTGAGAGAACCTGAACTTATCTACACTATGGCTTGTGCAGGGCAATGCCGGTACATTGGGGCGACAGCTCAGTCGAGAGCGGCGGCCGGGAGGGGTAGTATCTTCTTTGAATGGGGAACTACACGGTGTGCCTTATAACCCCACTTAACGGGGAGAAACACACAGATTACTGGGCGCACCACACCACAAGATCTTGGTTGCGAGAAAGGCATGGTTTGCAAGTGAGAGAAAAGCATGGAAATGAATGTGCCCAATAATAATAAAGGCTTGGTATGAGTGTGGAATGTGTGTCTTGTAGACAAAACGTTCCTAGGGTGGACAACCTGACATCAACCAGCTGGAGGTCGACTCAAGCCCGGACGTAGCCAATCCAGGGGCTACCTGACAGGTCAAGCCCATTCATTCGGGTATGGTATATACTGCATTGGGTCAAGATCCTATATGTCAAATATATTAACTGAGACCCTATTGGTCTTCAGGATTGTGTGATGCATGAGTCCGCCCAGTCGCTCAATATTGTTTGTCATCTCCAGGGTCCTCTTTTGTTGGACGTGACCAAATCGGACAGTATCCACACAGTTTCTGTACTAGAGCCGAATACGTCTGATGAAGCCAGGTCAATGTATTAGCCATATCACACATGGTGTGCTTAACTCTGAGAGAGAGGCAAGGGCATATCTTGAGGAAATGACATAGGCCCTAGAACAGTTAAATTCTGGGTGGAGTCTACGCATGATTATCCTGCATACTATGAAACAATGACAATTTGCAGTAATGGTGCATCTCGGGTCCTTTCATTGACATAGGCCCGAGAGCAGGCAAATTCTAAGTTGAGTCTACGCATGATTATCTGGCATACCCATTGTGTACCGGATATTGCAAGACGCCTATCTATGTTAAGTCCATGAACAATTCCTCAACAACCAGTGGATTTGATTCTACAGAAGCCTGTTGAACTTACACCCAAGTACCGGGAAGGAAGGAGATTCCGGCACACGGGGTGAGATGTATGTGGACAGATCGGACAGTATATGAAGCTGGGTCTGTGACTATGGCTACTTGAGGCTATGTGCCTGAACTTATCTGTGTTGTGTCTGTTTAGAACTTTCTGTGTTACCTGCCTTGGTGTTTTTCTGTGCTGTCCTGTATTGATTTAATAAATCAAGTTTTAGCTTATTCCAACGAGCACTGTGTTATATATATGGATCAGCCAGAGGAACACGACAGGAAATAGGTCCTTGGGTCGAAAGAAAGAGTGACAGTGAGTCCGGGGAAAACGGAGGAGGGTTGGCAGGTAAAGACCTATCCCAGCCAGGGCTATAAAGAGAATAATTTTGAAATATTGTGATAGGGCTATTTGGGACCCTCCACATAGCTTGTTACAATTTCTGGGGGCACGTCGCGGGATATTTGAAATCCTGGTGGAGTTCTGGCTGATTTAGTGATAGGGGACAGATATTCTTGTCTACTATCAATAGGTTCTGCCTACCGTGCCTGGCTATTGTCTATACTCTTCCTGACACAGACTGACCGACATACGACGTGTTGTGGTCGTGTAAGATATATATTTTGGTTATGTGAGATAATCATTTTCTATACAATTTCTTGGGCACTTTCCCTCTGAGTTTAAGATGGCATCAACTGGGTTTAATGTCGCTGACGTACAGGCTACAGGGCGTGAGATGGGCTATGATGGAGCGGAGTTACAGAAATATGTGCAGGAAGTGGAAAGAGACTTCAGACAGGCTGTGCGCGAAGCCAAGAAAATTGAGGCGGAGGCTAGGAAGATGGAGGCCGAGCAGGCAGTCAGAGACCATGAGTTTCGTATGAGGGAGTTGGAGCTGAAAGCTAAAACGGCCAAGGAAAGCGAGGGTGCAGTTGGAGGCGCAGTTCTCCCTGAATCAACAACTTCTAGTGGCGGTCCATACCAGGCAATGAAGTTCCCATTACTCCCGTTCGATGAACACAAAGATAAGATCGACCAGTATCTTCACAGATTTCAGTCGATGGCTTTGGCTATGGGATTGGAACGTGGGAAATGGAACTTGAAACTCTCACAGGGCCTGAGGGGGACAGCGTACGAGGTCTACTCAAGGTTGCCACCTGGTATGGAGAATGAATATGAGGCCCTGGAAAAAGCATTATTGAAAAGGTTCCAGATGACGGCCCATACATACCGACAGCAGTTCAGAAAGTCGAAGAGAGAGCCAGGGGAGATGTTCGCAGCCTACAGCATTAGACTTAAGTCTTACCTTTTGAAGTGGATGTCATTGGCTGGATTTGCTAACGACTATGAAAGTTTAGAAGAATTAGTGGTCGTGGACCAAATGAAGAGGATGATGCCTAAGCCATTGCAAACATTCTTGCTTGAAAATGGGGCAGAAAGGTTAGACGTAGTAAACACATTAGCGGAAAGGTATGTGCTAGCTCATGGGGATAATGGGGAATTGTCACAACCCAATCCCCGACCACCAGACACATGGTCTGGAAAGAAGAAGAACCCTAAAACAGCTCACACCAAGAAGGAGGATCCTTTCGAGAAAGTTCCTATTAAGAAACCCTCTGGTAAGAGTCCCCCTGGATCTCCTAAAAGAAAGTGGAGTGAAAAGTGGTGCGCCTATTGCAAATCTCCCACACACAATACGGTTGATTGCCGGCGTAAACAGAAAGACTCTCACTATGCTGCTTGTCTTGTAGAAACCGGGGAAGGGTCTCACAAGGAAGTAGAAGGGAGGGATCTTGGGAACAATGATTCAGAAAAACCACCAGTAGTAGAAACGGTACTTGTGAACGGACAACCAGTTGAGTGTCTCTATGACACCGGTCTGCAGTTTGAGGCTGTAATTTCATCACACTTAGTGAGCCCGGAGCAGCTAACCGGGGAATCTATTGAGATTCAAACGGCGACAAAGAGTGCGGTAGCGATGTCTCTTCCAATTGCGAAGGTAGACATCAAATCTAAATATGTTACCGGCACTATACAGGCAGCCGTTCTGCTAGATCCTATCTTCCCAATGATCTTGGGTTGTCGCTACGTCTTTCTAGGGATTCCAACCGAACCCATGTACGTAGGGGCGATGCAAACCAGATCTCAATCGGAGGATGAGCCGACGCCGGCCTTGATCGTGAATCCCTTGCCTGGGGAGTTACGAGCTGCTCAAAGCCAGGACGCTACTTTGCAACCTTGCTTCAACCAGTTGCCCAAAAGTTCTGACCCACCAAGACGGGGTCAGTATTATATGAAGAATCGGTTACTGTACCGGAGAGCCGGAGTGGAGGATCGCCAGCATGGACAGCTGGTAGTTCCTAAGGCTTATCGGGAACAGCTTCTTCATATGGGACACACCATTTCTTTCAGTGGACATATGGGTGTCGGGGCAACTCTCCAACGCATTTCCTGCCATTACTACTGGCCAGGGATGACTGGAGACGTGCGTAGGTACGTCAAGTCGTGCCCAGAGTGCCAGCGTGTGGCACCAAAACACTGGACAGCTCCGGTAGTTCTGGGAGACATGCCCATTATGAACTCTCCTTTCGAGAGAGTTGCCATCGATCTTGTTGGTCCTCTTCCTCGGACTAGGAAGAGGAATAAGTACATTCTCACGATGGTGGATTGCTGTTCCATGTGGGGCGAGGCGATACCGTTGGCCACAATCGACTCTAAGCGAGTGGCTGATGCACTGATGGAGACCTTTACTAGGTTGGGATTTCCCAACCAGATCCTAACGGACAATGGGTCTCAGTTCTGTGGTAAGCTGATGGAAGAAGTCTTTCGTATCTTCCAGACTAACCACATTCACACAAGCCCGTACCACCCTCAGTCTAATGGGCAAGTAGAGAGGTTTAATGGTACCTTGATGACCATGCTTCGGAAGTTGGCTCAAGAGAAACCAGACAGATGGGATGAGTATATCTCAGCCGCCTTGTTCGCCTATCGGGAGGTTCCCCATGGGTCGACCGGGTTGCCACCAGCCACTCTACTATTCGGGAGGCCAATCAAGGGTCCCTTAGAAGCCTTATTGAGATGTTGGACAGAGGAAGAAACTTCTGAAGAAGTTGTATCCTCATATAAATACGTCGAAGAGTTAAAGAAGAAACTCCAGACGGGTTGGGCTTTGGCAGCTCAGAATCTGAGAGCGGCCAGGAAGAGACACGCGGCCTACTACAATAGAAGGACGAAAGATAGGTCTCTTAAGGTGGGGGATCGGGTTCTGTTGTTACTTCCAGTAGGTTCCAATAAACTCGAGATTGGTTGGCAGGGGCCTTTCCCGGTGGAAAGGGTTGTGTCCCGTACCAATTATGCTATCCGGATCAGGGGGAAATCTAAAATCTTCCACATTAACCTCCTCAAAAAATATGAGGAACGATCCGATGGTACTTCTCTCCCACTCATGACTATGGCGGTCGCGATGGAAACTGAATCGGGCGAAGACGCGGATAGGGAGTATCCTTTACAACCTGGGGAAACCTATAAGGATGTACATATAAATCCTGATCTGTCGACTGAAGAAACAGAACTGGTCATCCGTTTGTTGGAGTCCCATCAACAGATTCTTACCGATCGTCCAGGACGGACGGGGTTGGTCGAGTTTGATATGACTCTGACTACCCAAGACCCCATTCGCCAAAAAATATATCCAGTGCCCTTTTCGAAAGAGAAGGCCCTGGAAGCAGAAATCCAGAAGCTTCTGGATGATGACATCATAACTCCTTCGACTTCTCCTTATAATGCCGGGGTTGTCTTGTTGAGGAAGCCAAGCGGGGAGCACCGCTTATGTATTGATTACAGGCATTTAAACAGTTGTACGACATTCCAAGTGGAGCCGTTACCAAACACAAATAAACTGTTTGCCAGATTAAATAAGGCTAAGTTCTTTTCAAAAATTGATCTAAGTCGGGGATATTATCAGATCCCTGTGAAGCCTGAGGTTCGACCCATGCTCGCTTTCAGTACTCCGAGCGGCCATTACGAATTTAAGGTGATGCCTTTTGGGCTGAGCAATGCGCCCAGTGTGTTCACTCGCATGATGAGAATGTTATTAGACCCTTTAAAGGATCCCTCTGTGGTCTCGTTTATGGATGATATTCTCATCGCGTCTGACAATCTGAGTGATCACCTGAGGTCCTTGGGACAGATCTTCAAAAGGTTAAAAGAGGAAGGGTTAACCGCCCGTCCAGCCAAATGCATGATTGGCTATCAATCCTTGGAATTTCTGGGACATACTATTACCCCAGGGGGACTGGTACCGGAAGAAAAGAATATTGAAAAGGTCCGTCTCGCACCCCGTCCTAGATCCAAAAAAGATGTTAGGTCTTTCTTGTCTCTGTGTGGGTTTTACCAGAAATTTATTCCAAAGTTCAACGAAATTGCGGCGCCGTTAACCGAGACTCTGAAGAAAGGATCGCCAGATCTTATAATCTGGACCCCGAGCTGTGAAGAAGCTTATGGGAAGCTGAAACAGGCTTTGGTGGATAGGCCAGTCCTGCAACTCCCAGATTTGGAGAAAACGTTTGTTCTGAGAACCGACGCGAGTAACATAGGGATTGGGGCAACTCTGTTGCAGGAAGGGCGAGATAATCCTTCGGTGCTGTGTCCGGTGGCATATGCCAGTCGAAAACTGTTACCCGCCGAACGGAATTACTCCACCATCGAACGGGAATGTTTAGCTCTAGTGTGGGCGGTACAGAAATTTCAACCTTATCTGTATGGAGTCCATTTCAAAGTGCAATCCGACCATCAACCTCTGACATTTTTGGCAACTTCTAAGAAACTGAACGCGAGGTTAATGAGATGGTCATTGCTCCTACAACCGTATCAGTTCACGGTCGAATACATCCCCGGAAGGGAGAATGTGGGAGCAGATTTCCTATCACGGCATCCTATGGTTGAATGTGAGGGTGGGGTCATTCGAACAGAACCACTGACAGTAGAAAGTTCGTAGGGTTCGACTTTCTTAAGAGGGGGCCTATGTAGCGAAACGCCAGTGGCCCATGTCCTTATGCATTCTTTTATTTTTGGTAAACAGGGGGAAACGGCTTTCGGAAACTCTCAGTTCTCTTGTTTGCTCAAATCTCCATGAAAGATGGTTTTTTGGGTTATCTTCATACCACAATCTTTACATGGAGCGAGTATATATTTGTCTTTCCTTTCGGGTAGACCCGATGGAGCGCCTTGCGTCAAATGTGCACTGGTGCAGCTGCTGGTCAATTGATGGCCGTGCCAACACATACCGTTTGATAGTTGCAGCATGTCAAGTGATTTAAAGATTACGACAGAGATGCAACATACTACTGAAGTAGTGGAAAGGTAAACTTGGGTTTTCGTTGGCCCAGGCAAAGCTTGGCCTATAAATATCTATTGTCTTAACGACTGAGAGGATATGGCAAAACAGCAGTCTTGCCATGTTGGGAGGGGGTGACCGTTAGCCGATCTGGCTACTCGTCTTGATCTTGGCATGGAAAGGGAACACATCTGAAGAATAAGTAATTACCAAATGATATCGCTTGTTCTTGGCAGCTGATAGACGAGTGATATCTTGATTCCTACGGCTTACCGTTACTTAGTAGCATCTCTCTTTTAAATATAGGCACATTAGATAGCTATGGGGATGGGGTCCACCACTCTATAATCTATCGTCTTGAGCCAGGGGATGCTAGCCACAGGACTATCTCTTTCGTCTGTCACTCGATAGGATGATGTCGGGAGGATAATGGACTCCTCTATCTCACTGATAGAACCTGAACTTATCTACACTATGGCTTGTGCAGGGCAATGCCGGTACATTGGGGCGACAGCTCAGTCGAGAGCGGCGGCCGGGAGGGGTAGTATCTTCTTTGAATGGGGAACTACACGGTGTGCCTTATAACCCCACTTAACGGGGAGAAACACACAGATTACTGGGCGCACCACACCACAAGATCTTGGTTGCGAGAAAGGCATGGTTTGCAAGTGAGAGGAAAGCATGGAAATGAATGTGCCCAATAATAATAAAGGCTTGGTATGAGTGTGGAATGTGTGTCTTGTAGACAAAACGTTCCTAGGGTGGACAACCTGACATCAACCAGCTGGAGGTCGACTCAAGCCCGGACGTAGCCAATCCAGGGGCTACCTGACAGGTCAAGCCCATTCATTCGGGTATGGTATATACTGCATTGGGTCAAGATCCTATATGTCAAATATATTAACTGAGACCCTATTGGTCTTCAGGATTGTGTGATGCATGAGTCCGCCCAGTCGCTCAATATTGTTTGTCATCTCCAGGGTCCTCTTTTGTTGGACGTGACCAAATCGGACAGTATCCACACAGTTTCTGTACTAGAGCCGAATACGTCTGATGAAGCCAGGTCAATGTATTAGCCATATCACACATGGTGTGCTTAACTCTGAGAGAGAGGCAAGGGCATATCTTGAGGAAATGACATAGGCCCTAGAACAGTTAAATTCTGGGTGGAGTCTACGCATGATTATCCTGCATACTATGAAACAATGACAATTTGCAGTAATGGTGCATCTCGGGTCCTTTCATTGACATAGGCCCGAGAGCAGGCAAATTCTAAGTTGAGTCTACGCATGATTATCTGGCATACCCATTGTGTACCGGATATTGCAAGACGCCTATCTATGTTAAGTCCATGAACAATTCCTCAACAACCAGTGGATTTGATTCTACAGAAGCCTGTTGAACTTACACCCAAGTACCGGGAAGGAAGGAGATTCCGGCACACGGGGTGAGATGTATGTGGACAGATCGGACAGTATATGAAGCTGGGTCTGTGACTATGGCTACTTGAGGCTATGTGCCTGAACTTATTTGTGTTGTGTCTGTTTAGAACTTTCTGTGTTACCTGCCTTGGTGTTTTTCTGTGCTGTCCTGTATTGATTTAATAAATCAAGTTTTAGCTTATTCCAACGAGCACTGTGTTATATATATGGATCAGCCAGAGGAACACGACAGGAAATAGGTCCTTGGGTCGAAAGAAAGAGTGACAGTGAGTCCGGGGAAAACGGAGGAGGGTTGGCAGGTAAAGACCTATCCCAGCCAGGGCTATAAAGAGAATAATTTTGAAATATTGTGATAGGGCTATTTGGGACCCTCCACGTAGCTTGTTACACTATCTAACTATTTACCTACTTACCCCCAATCTGCAAACCCACCCAACTACTGTTATTCTACCTAACTACCTACCTGTGTACACACCTACCTACCTGCCATTCTACCTAACTACCTGCCTATATATCCACCCAACTATCTGTAATTCTACCAAACCATTTACCTACTCACCCCCAATATGCATACCCACCCAACTACTGTCATTCTACATAACTACCTACCTATGTACACACACAACTACTGTCATTCTACGTAACTACCTACCTATGTACACGCCCAACTACTGTCATTCTACGTAACTACCTACCTATGTACACGCCCAACAACTGTCATTCTACGTAACTACCTACCTATGTACACACCCAACTACTGTCATTCTACGTAACTACCTACCTATGTACACGCCCAACTACTGTCATTCTACGTAACTACCTACCTATGTACACGCCCAACTACTGTCATTCTACGTAACTACCTACCTATGTACACACCCAACTACTGTCATTCTACGTAACTACCTACCAGTGTACACACCCAACTACTGTCATTCTACGTAACTACCTACCTATGTACACACCCAACTACTGTCATTCTACGTAACTACCTACCTATGTACACACCCAACTACTGTCAATTTACGTAACTACCTACCAGTGTACACACCCAACTACAGGCATTCTATGTAACTACCTACCTATGTACACACCCAACTACTGTCATTCTACGTAACTACCTACCTATGTACACCCAATTACTGTTATTCTACCTAACTACCTACCCATGTACACGCCCAACTACCTGCCATTCTACGTAACTACCTAACTATGTACACACCCAACTACCTGTCATACTTTCTAACTATTTACCTACCTACCCCCATCTGCATACCCACCCAACTACCTGTCATTCTACCTACCTACCTAACCACCCACCTACATACCCTCTCTCCCACATACCTACCCACCCAACTGTCATTTTACCTACCTATGTACACACCCAACTACCAGCCATTCTACCTAACTACCTACCTATATATCTACCCAACTATCTGTAATTCTACCAAACCATTTATCTACTCACCTCCAATATGCATACCCACCCAACTACTGTCATTCTACCTAACTATGTACACACGCAACTACTGTCATTCTACGTAACTACCTACCTATGTACACACCCAACTACTGTCATTCTACGTAATTACCTACCTATGTACACGCCCAACTACTGTCATTCTACGTAACTACCTACCTATGTACACGCCCAACTACTGTCATTCTACGTAACTATCTACCAGTGTACACACCCAACTAAAGCCATTCTACGTAACTACCTACCAGTGTACACACCCAACTAAAGCCATTCTATGTAACTACCTACCTATGTACACGCCCAACTACTGTCATTCTACGTAACTACCTACATATGTACACACCCAACTACTGTCATTCTACGTAACTACCTACCTATGTACACGCCCAACTACTGTCATTCTACGTAACTACCTACCTATGTACACGCCCAACTACTGTCATTCTACGTAACTACCTACCTATGTACACACCCAACTACTGTCATTCTACGTAACTACCTACCAGTGTACACACCCAACTACTGTCATTCTACGTAACTACCTACCTATGTACACACCCAACTACTGTCATTCTACGTAACTACCTACCTATGTACACACCCAACTACTGTCAATTTACGTAACTACCTACCAGTGTACACACCCAACTACAGGCATTCTATGTAACTACCTACCTATGTACACACCCAACTACTGTCATTCTACGTAACTACCTACCTATGTACACCCAATTACTGTTATTCTACCTAACTACCTACCCATGTACACGCCCAACTACCTGCCATTCTACGTAACTACCTAACTATGTACACACCCAACTACCTGTCATACTTTCTAACTATTTACCTACCTACCCCCATCTGCATACCCACCCAACTACCTGTCATTCTACCTACCTACCTAACCACCCACCTACATACCCTCTCTCCCACATACCTACCCACCCAACTGTCATTTTACCTACCTATGTACACACCCAACTACCAGCCATTCTACCTAACTACCTACCTATATATCTACCCAACTATCTGTAATTCTACCAAACCATTTATCTACTCACCTCCAATATGCATACCCACCCAACTACTGTCATTCTACCTAACTATGTACACACGCAACTACTGTCATTCTACGTAACTACCTACCTATGTACACACCCAACTACTGTCATTCTACGTAATTACCTACCTATGTACACGCCCAACTACTGTCATTCTACGTAACTACCTACCTATGTACACGCCCAACTACTGTCATTCTACGTAACTATCTACCAGTGTACACACCCAACTAAAGCCATTCTACGTAACTACCTACCAGTGTACACACCCAACTAAAGCCATTCTATGTAACTACCTACCTATGTACACGCCCAACTACTGTCATTCTACGTAACTACCTACATATGTACACACCCAACTACTGTCATTCTACGTAACTACCTACCTATGTACACACCCAACTACCTGAGATACTTTCTAACTATTTACCTACCTACCCCCATCTGCATACCCACCCAACTACCTGTCATCCTACCTACCTACCTACCCACCCACCTACATACCCTCCCTCCCACATACCTACCCACCCAACTGTCATTTTACCTAATTATCTACCTACCCACCAAACTATCTTATATTCTACCTATAACAGAGACAGGCAAATGGGTCCGCAATGAAGAACTCATCATCATTGTATTTCCACTTTTGCCGTCATTCCAGAAAGATTTTTACGGAACTGAAGTTAACGAAACGAGGGCACCAACACAACACATATGGCTTAAAAGACAAAAATGGGAATATGATAAATATCAATGAGGAAATGTGCAACACATGGAAAGAATATTTTGTTGAATTACTAAATTGTGAAGCTCCAAGTAACACTTTCACACAGGAAGAGGTTCTAACGTGTGAACCACAAATTGAAGAACCTGTATTTTAAGAAATCCTATATGTAATCACATGACTTAAAAACAATAAGGCAACTGGGGCTGATGGAATTGCTGCCGAATTTATTAGGCGGGCGGCCATGCATTACATCTAAAGCTATACGAACTATTAATAAAAATCTGGAGGACAGAAGAATTACCCCATGACTGGAAAGAGTCATTATTGATACCTATCTTTAAGAAAGGAGACAAGTTCCAGTGTGAAAATTATAGAGGAATATCACTACTCTCCATAAGCTATAAGATACTATCCACAATATTACTAAATAGACTAAAACCATATTCAGAAAACATATTAGGTGACTACCAGGCGGGTTTTAGATCAACAATAGATCAGATATTTATCTTACGACAAATAGCCGAGAAAAATTGGGAATATAAAAGAGATCTCCATAACATTTTTGTGGATTTTAAAAAGGCATATGATAGTGTCCATAGGAATAGTCTATGGAATGCTATACAGGAATTTGGAATACCAAGGAAGTTAATCAACATGACCAGCCTATGCATGGAAGATACTTATAATATAGTAACATATAAAGGCAGGAAATCAGACCCTTTCCAAATAACATCTGGCTTGAAACAAGGTGATGCACTATCGCCGCTACTCTTCAATCTGGCTCTAGAGAAAGTTGTAAGGAAGGTAAAGGAGGAATGTGAAATTGGAGGAACATCCAAGCTGCTTGGTTATGCAGATGATATAGATATTATAGGGGGAAATGAACAAAAGACATTGGAAATATTGACTCACTTAAAGGAAAAAGCCCAACAGATGGGGCTGGTTATCAACCAAGATAAGACAATATATGATAATTTCAAGAGAAGGAATGGCTAAAAACTCTGGCCACATATAAATAGATAATATGACCATTAAAAGAGCGGAAACATACAAATACCTGGGTACAATCTTCAACTGCTCCAACATCATAAGGGAAGAAATACAAACTAGAATCAATTCTGGAAATAAGATATACTATGCACTACAACATCTACTAAATTCAAATGCGCTATCTCTTAACACCAAAATCACAATATACAAAACACTGATCAGACCAGTTGTGCTGTATGGCTCTGAAACCTGGAGTACAACAAAAGGAGACGAAGCCTTGTTACAAACCTTTGAGAACAAAGTTTTAAGACGCATCTTTGGACCCATTAGGGATGCACAAAGTGGAGAGTGGAAAAGAAGAAGTAACAAAGACATTTATGATCTGTTTAAGTCCCTGGTTTAAGTTTTAATCACTGGTATCATGAAGGCTAAAAGACTACAATGGCTGGGGCATATAGAAAGAATGGAAGACAATAGGGAAACAAAACTTGTTTACACTCAAGAAATAAATGACCGTAGACCTGAGGTAGACCAAGAAGACGGTGGAGAGATAATGTATATACAGACCTACAAGCACTTGTAATCAACGACTGGCAATAGAAGGTCAACCAGAGAGACGAATGGAGACGGATTGTATCTGCAGCAAAGAACCTCAATGGCTCGGAACGTTGAAGAAGAAATATTTTTATAATGAGAAAATTATCCGTTTTTTAAAAGAATGTAAATTAGCAAAAAGTCGGCCTTGTGACCCGTTCCCATCGGAGTTCGTGCATTAACCCGTCAACCTCTAAGATGAGGTGAGGTGTGGCAATACCTCATTCATGCCTTTTTTTTCTGAAGGCAGATTGTCGGATTCTTACCGAAGGTTCTCATTTATGTAGCCAGAACCGGAGTTTTATGCATGCAACGCACTCCGATGTTCGTCCAGTGTTTGAGGTTTTGATCACTAAGCCACGCAGCCGACCCACTTGTAGAGCCTGAATATATATATATATATCACAAGCAAGTGACATGGCATATGGTGCTAGACCCATATTTTTATAGACCAAACACCACTACATGAGTGAAGTGGTCTGTATTCAGACATTTTCAAAGATTTTCAAGACATTCTTGGTATAAATTTTAGGCTGGGTTCACATGTACATCCGGGTATCCCCCCAGCTGCGAATCGACCCCATGACCACAAAGGTCAGCAGGAGATGTTTAGCCACTACGCTACCACGGCTTCCTAATGAAGTGACCCGCTTAAATATTGAACAGTCTGTTTAAAATGTAAATGACATTTAGTTTTGGCAACCAATATTTTTAGACCCAATCAGACACTGATACGCAAATGAAAACCGTAAACTGATTCGAGAAATTAGACGTAGACAGTCAGGATTATTTGGGCACGTTATGACAAGAAATAAACTGGAGAACTTGGTGACAACTGGCAAGACTGAGGGGAAAAGAACAAGGGTATGTCAATACCTGAATGGCTAGGCGCCGTGGCATAATCAAGACCCCACCCCACCCCACCCCCACCCCCACCAAAAAAAAGAGCTGATCGACGACTCTGGTCATCGTGTGAGATGGCGAAACATGACCGCCCATGCCTATTGATTGGCATGACATACTATGATAGTGATAAGTGTACATGTGAGAGACAGAATCCACAAGAGGCAGTCAGCATGATACAGTAGCCACATCTGCAATCAGCGCCTATGATGAGTGACCCATTCAACTATAGCATACATACTACTCCAACACTAGCCCGATGACGTGAACTGGAGGTAAAGCTTGGACTGGCACGATCATGCCGCCTTCGAGGAAAGAGAGGAAGTGTCATAACTATCATGGGAACAGTGAGCAGAAATACGTTGGGGTCGCTGCTGCATCGGAGGACTGAGCACGCGTGGCAATGTCCAATGTGCTGTCACATCGTATGTCATCATCCAGTGCCTTGCCGCCTGGCGTGGGCGATCATGCTTCTCCACAAATTGCAATCTCCGACGGCATGAATCAATTCGTGTGTTGACTCTCTTCCGTGCCATGACACAAGACTGTTAAGAATTTTTTCACGCTGTCTTCATCTATCTCTCTTTCCACATACCTTTCGGGTTGTCACAACATGTTCCAGTTTTTGTCTTCTCATAATGCCCCCCCCCCCCCCCCCCAAGTGATGACTGCTTCTTTCTGATGTTTGTGATAAGTTGTCTTTGCGACTTAGCTTCCCTCAAAATGTCCAGATTGCTTATTTTGCTCATTTTGGCTGTCCAATTAATTTACAGCATTCTTCTATAAAACCAAATCTCGAAGGCTTCTTGGAATTCTGTCTACTAACTGTCCAGGATTCGCATCCGTATGTTAAAATTGGTTCTATGTAACATGCAAGAACTCTTTTTCTAACTGTCAACGACAAGGACTTATTGCACCATATGCTCTTCATAAAATGTTCATCATACATAACATAACACAACATAACATAACACAACACAACACAACATAATATATAACGTAACATAACATAACATTAGTACAAGACTTATTCCTGCTCTAGTTAACATGCAAGTGAAGATGTTGGCGCGGGAAAACTACCCGGGGAAAGTACAGGGTGGAGGGTGGAGGGTGGAACAGGTGTGGAAAATGTACGTGTGTCAGTTTCTGTTGGTTCACAACGACATTGGTATATCAATGTCGTAGGTCTCGCAGTAGCGTGTGTAGATTCTGTCAGGTGAACTGCGTGTTCGTGTGTGGCGTCTGGTGTGTGCATATATGTCCCACGTGTGTAGTGTGTGTGTGTGGTTTCCTATAGAGTGGATATAGCCTCCCACTTTTTATGTGAAAGTCTCCGTGGCCATATTGTTACGCCTCCTGATTCCGCGCTCCGAAGGTTGTGGGTTCAATTCCGAGCTACGACTTTCGTTTCACGAGTATAACACTCTCGGACTCCTAGAGGGTCGTTGCTGGAGCTACGGAGTGCGTGCTTTGTGCGAAGCTTTGGGCAGACTGCCCTGCGGATAGAGACAAGAGTCATACATATGTGTGTGTGTGTGCGCGCGTTTTTCACAGAAGTTAATCCATAATCAATGCGTGCATTTATTTGTATGTGTGTGTGTCTGTGTACGAGCATGTTGTATCTATGTGCAGATATATGTGACGATTCGCTTTTTATTGTTACAATGTGAGCTTTGCTGTCCATGCTACTGTAAGGCAGTGGATTATGGACACTGAATACAGAGAGTAAAAAGAACATGAGGAACGCAAAGATGTGGTTTCTGCAAAGAGTGCTAAGAATCCTATGGACGGCTAAGATAACAAATATCTAAGTACTGAAAGGAACAATTGATACGGACATGTGATTACCAATATCAGGACAAACTAAGACTACCACCTCGCCGTCTTTACAGACGATAGTTTGTTACATTGTGCTTCAAAAAGGGCATAATAACTACAACCCATGGCGGTAGCGACTGTGACAGATCAGACCGATTCGCGCGGTAAATGTTCACAGACTCAACACAGTACAGGCGACACAGTTGACACTTCTGTGATTTCTTCTGTTCACGGTCTAAGACGGTCAAGCTATAGAGCTAGAGTAGTACCAAGAATCAGATAGATTCTATCAAGTGTATGCTACATGAACACAGACTCAACACAGTATTATATGCGACATAGTTGATACTTCTACAGTTGTGAGGGCTGGTCTGGTTCGCAAGATCAGTCCCGCGTCTAGCGTTCGTTGTCTCGGATGGCTGTGTGAGGTGCACCAAAATGGGATCTTCCCAGCCAACGCAAGTTAGCGAGGCAGGCGTTTCGAGAATGTAACCGCATCGTGCAGCTAGGGTCGTGGTTTGAGCGGGCAAAAGAGCAAATTTGTACGACCGTTCGACAAAGTCTCGATAAGCGCCCACTCTCTCTCGATGAGTAGTGGGCCTGCAGTCAGTAAGCTGGTATAGCTTTTCGGTCAGTCCTTGAAAGCTCGTCGGTAGGCGTCCAGTGGTTTTGCATGAATCACCTTGTACCGGGAGGGCGCGCTTTAGCGATGCTACTCCTGGCCTGCGTGTGCGTGAATAGTCCGTCTGTCCGATAGATATCTGGTGGATCCTGCCAGTAGTCATATGCTGTGTGAACTGATGAGGCTCAGCCTAAATCAGGAGATTTGCTCGCAATATCTTCTGTGGGCAGAATCTCGTTGGTCGCATGTATGTGTGGTCTGTTCTGGCGGTCAGTTTTGTCTATCCGATTGATATCTGGTTGATCCTATCAGTAGTCATACGCTCGTCGCTACGCTTATCTTAAAACTGAAAATCAAAGGAATTGACGGAAGGGCCGTTTGCACGAGGCTCTAGGCTACCATTTGTTTGTGAGGGTCACTATATACAGGGATAACTGGCCTGTGGCAGCCTAACGTGCACTGCACCTGTGTCCGTCTCCAGTCGTCTTGCCATGCTCGCCACTGGAACCAGATGGACGCAGACGAGAGAGTGAGGTCGACGGAGTTGCGCAACCACTACCTCACTATAATTCAAACTAAAGCGCAAGTCATTCGTTCTTCATCAAATCAAAAGATGCAATGAATGAATGGTCCTCGTGATGGACGAACATCCACTTCTACAGTCAAGCTATAGAGCTAGAGCAGTAGTATGAATCAGATAGATTATGTCAAGTGTACACTACATGAACACACTCAACACGGTACAGGTGACACAGTTGACATTTCTTTGTTTGCTATTTCTTCTTCACCTTCTCCGCCTTCCTCTGTACTCTGACCTCTAGGTGAATGTCTCCAATACCAGCAGTTAGTTTCAGGTTTATGAGATCCATGTATAGTTTTTATGTCAGGAGGTTGGTTGATGTCATATCTGTGTGAATTCATTACATGTGCATATAGGTAGGTAGTAGGGGAGGGAAGGAGAGAGGAAAAGAGAGGTAGGTGGGTTGGTAGATAGTTAAGTTGATTGGTAGGTAGGTAGGTAGGTAGGAAGATGGGTAATGAGGCAGGGAGAGAGGTAGCTTGGTACGTGGATAGTTAGGTTGGTTGGTAGATTGGTAAGTTTGTGAATAGGTTGGTTAGGCTGATAGGTTGGTTGGTAGGTAGTAAGGGAGGGAAGTAAAGAGGACGGTAGGTAATGAGGCAGGGGGATGGGTGGGTGGGTAGATAGGTTGGTTGGCTGAGCGGTAGGTAGGTTGGCTTAGCAGGTAGGCAGGCAGGCAGACATACACAGACAGGCCAGCTAGTAGGCAGAGCATTCTAGAATCTCAACACAATTAATATAACATCTTCCGTGCAGGTGTATGTGGTTCTCCAGTTTAAACATAGCTTGGGCAGCTGTCTGTCTTTACCACTGCCAACTGCCTAAAGATGTTTAACATAATGTGCACACTGGTTCCTAAACTGTCTCAACTACTAGCACAGGATCACAAAACATCCCAGAAGCAGAATTAAAATAAATTTGTTGTGTATCCCTTACGGGACGTTGCAGTCAACACCAGCATTTTTCAGTTGCTGTCGATGTACTAGGCGAGTGTTACGTCCAGTAGTTTGTCATTGTTTTCTGAACGACCGGCTCCCATACTAGCCCGATATAACACACGCGACACGGTCTGCTGCACAAATCTGTCGCAGCTGAGCTTCGAACCGCGTTCGCAAGCTTTTAACCACGGAGTAGTCTAAAACGAAGCGTGTAAGGGACATAACATGAAAATTAGCATCGGTAAATCAGAGGTAATGACTACAACCACAGAAGAAAAACCAAAGATGCATCTAAAAGAACACCCACTGAAACAAGTAAAGAGCTTCAAGAACTTAGGAAGTATATCATCAAATGGTAAATCAGAAGACGAGATCGAAAATAGATGCAGTAAGGCAAACCCACTCATTGGACAAATGGCACCAATTCTAGAGAACAAACATGTATCAGCAGATACCAACAAAAACTCTACAACACAATCTTCCTACCAACGCTTTGCTACCAATGCCAAACCTGGACAATGACAGAAACAGAGAAAAGTAAAATTACAACAATGGAAACGAGATTCCTGAGAAGAATACTCAATGTATCATGAAGAGAGAAAATCAGAAATGAAGAAATCAGGACTAAAGTGGGGGTTATAGCCGCTCTAGATTTAGTTAGAAAGCAGCAAGTCAAATAGTTCGCCATACATCTAGGCTACCAACTGACAGTATACAACAAGCAATGATGTTCAGATCAAATGAAACCAGAAAAGGAGGCTGACAATGTCAACGATGGGCAGAGGGAATAACAGAGACCATGGGAATTCAATCCTGGAAGGAGGAGGAGGGGCAGGAAGAGGAGGTGGTGTGGCACATGATCCAGTACAGTGGCCAGGTGAGTATATTTTGGAAAATCCTGGAACAGCCACAAACGGGAATGATACAACATTCAATAATCAAATTAACATTAAGTTTTAAAAAAAAACATTTTAATGACTGCTTCACATTTTAAATATTGTCTATGCCCTCCGGTGCTTTCCCTTAAAGTGTCTTAAATGCTAGTTAGAATCATAGAAGTAAGGATTGTCATGTTTTTT
Source organism: Cepaea hortensis (assembly GCA_963921405.1). NCBI lineage: Eukaryota > Metazoa > Mollusca > Gastropoda > Stylommatophora > Helicidae > Cepaea > Cepaea hortensis. Next base: position 130,773,982 of record OY992876.1, on the reverse strand, counting down.
AAAGCTTCTGTTTTTTCAATTTGCAAGTTTTCAGATTCTGCTAAAATGGGAATATAATTATAATAATACAATGAAATACAATTCAGTTTTTGCGGCCGAGAGGTTTAACACACTTCGGCTTCCTCTGCTAACCACAATATAGCAGGTTCCTTTCACACACAGGTCTACGTATGTTGACCTTTGCAGACTGTTGCGATCAACCCCAGGTTGAATTTCCAGGCATATTTTACCTTCAGTAGTTTGCCACTAGCCGGCTTCATGGCTTAGAGGTTATGACTTTTCTCCGTAATCTCGTATACTCTCGTCGGTAATGTGATGACGGTGAGAATGAGCAGTGGTTCGAATCGCATCGGTAACTTACGGGGTATGTGAGCCGGCCGCTCAGAAAGCAATGGCAAACTATGAGCGTAATCTTGCCAAGAAATCAACATACAGCTGAAAGATGCTGGTGTTGACAGCGATGTCCTGTAAAGGATATGCAAAAAAAAAAAAAAAGTTTGCCACTGCTTTCTGTATGGAAAGTCAACGATAAACCATTCAGCCTTGCTGACCTCTACACACTGGTCAGTTGGACCGGTCTGTAGGACTTAAACGATGACTTTTCATACTTGACTTGGGGACGTAAATTACAAGTACCTCAGAAGTCAGAGACGGTTTACCACATGGCGAGGGACACTGGTAATAAGAAAAACCAACCCTCGTGCAAAATCCGTCCTGTGCACTCACTAGCAGTAGTAGCATGTGTACGCTTGAGTTCCAGTTTGAGTGAACCGGAGGAAAAACTAGAGATTCAAAATAAATATATTTCAACAATAGCTTTCAAAATGTATTTCAAATATAGGTCTAAAACTACACACAAGCCATAGTCTTACAGCAGACCGCGTTGTGGTGGGTTTTAAAGTGTTGGTAAGGGAGCCAGTCATTCAGAAAGCAATAGCAAACTACTGAACATAAACTTGCCAAGACATCAACAACAGCGGTAAAATGCTGGTGTTGACAGTGATGTCCCATAAATAGGATATGCAGAAAAAAAATAGTCTTACAAAATAGATTTAAAGCATGCATTTAAAGAAACTGACTTCAGCCAATCCTAAATTTTAAGATGGAAATAGCAGACTCTGAAAACAGATTTAAAATGTATAGATTGAATACAAATGAACTTTGGTGATGAAAATTACATCTTATTTAAAGGACAGAACAGAAACAGTCTGTAGTGTAAACATAATCTACACATCATCAACAGAGGTTTAAAGACAAGAGAAATGACTCCACTGCACTAGGTTTTCTCCCATATTGCTCAGTCTCCTTCTGCAGGGCGACCTCACACAGAGCATCATTTCCATGGCTCCAGCGACACAAACCAAAGGTCTCAGAAAAACTCCGCTCATTAACTGAATGATCAAGTCCAAAAATGAACCTTTAATCTTCAGAATATGAGGCAGGCGACTTGACCATTCTGCCATGGAGAGACCCGCACACCATGAACAATAAGTCTACAATTTATGCATAATCTACACATTGTGAAAAACAAGTTTTAAAGCCGACAGTTTATGTACAATCTACACATTAAGAAAATTTTGAAAAGCCTACAGTTTACGTGCAATCTACACATTATGGACAAAATGTTAAAAAGCCTTAAGTTTATGTACAATCTACACATAATGGACAAAATTTTTAAAAGCCTACAGTTTATGTACAATCTACACATCATGAACAAAAAGTGACGTAAACAAAAGGACAGATCCCATCTGGAATAAACTAACATACACGAGTATTAGAGGAGGTACAAGTCAGCAATTCCAGGACAGAAGGCGATACTTGCAATGGCAAGCGGGAAATATCCACAAGCAATAAAAGGCTATCAAATAACACAGGAGAGTATTTGGTACGAAGGCGGTCATCATATAATGTAGTTACATAATACTGGTCATAATATCATGAAAAAGTGCACACAATTCTCTCCACGCCACCTCTTTCCACATATTTTTCTATCATGCTACATAAATTTACTCAAGCCATCTGTTCCCACTATATCTTTCTATCATGGCACACAATTCTACTCATGTCATTTATTCCCACCATATCTTTCTATCATGGCACATACATTTACCCACGCCATTTCTTTCCACAATGCCTTTCTATCATGGTACACAATTCTACCCATGCCATTTCTTCCTACCATATCTTTCTATCATGGCACATACATTTACCCATGCCATTTCTTTTCACAATGCCTTTCTATCATGGTACACAATTCTACCCATGCCATTTCTTCCTACCATATCTTTCTATCATGGCACATACATTTACCCACGCCATTTCTTTCCACAATGCCTTTCTATCATGGTACACAATTCTACACATGCCATTTCTTCCTACCATATCTTTCTATCATGGCACATACATTTAAACACACCATTTCTTTCCATAATGACTTTCTATCATGGTACACAATTCTACCCATGCCATTTCTTCCTACCATATCTTTCTATCATGGCACATAAATTTACCTATGTCATCTCTTACCAACATGTCTTTCAATCATGGCACAAAAATTTACCCATGTCACCTCTTCCCACCATGTCTTTCTATCATAGCATACAATTCTAACCATGCCATTTCTTCCCACCATATCTTTCTAGCATGACACACAATTCTACCCATGGCATCTCTTCCCACCATATCTTTCTATCATGGCACACAACTCTACTGATGCCATCTCTTCCCACCATGTCTTTCTATCATGGCACACAACTCTACTGATGCCATCTCTTCCCACCATGTCTTTCTATCATGGCACACAACTCTACTGATGCCATCTCTTCCCACCATGTCTTTCTATCATGGCACACAACTCTACTGATGCCATCTCTTCCCACCATATCTTTCTATCATGGCACACAACTCTACTGATGCCATCTCTTCCCACCATGTCTTTCTATCATGGCACACAACTCTACTGATGCCATCTCTTCCCACCATGTCTTTCTATCATGGCACACAACTCTACTGATGCCATCTCTTCCCACCATATCTTTCTATCATGGCACACAATTCTACTGATGCCATCTCTTCCCACCATGTCATTCTATCATGGCACACAATTAAAACCATGCCACATCTGTCCAGAAAAGTCTCTCTCTCTCTCTCTCTCTCTCTCTCTCTCTCTCTCTCTCTCTCTCTCTCTCTCTCTCTCTCTCTCTCTCTCTCTCTCTCTCTCTCTCTCTCTCTCATGGCACATAATTCTATCCTTTCCAATCTGCATCCACCATTTCATTCTAGAAAAGTTTTCTTCCCTGGCACATAATTTTACCCTTTCTAATCTGCTCTTACTATGTCTTTGTGATAAAGTATCTTTTTTTGTCACCATGGCACATAATTCAACCACACCATCTCTTCCCACCAAGCCTTTCTAGAAATCATGGTACACATTTCTACCTTTTCCAATCTCCGCACACCATTTCATTCTAGAAAAGTCTTTCTTCCTTGGACATAATTCTACCCATGCCCACTGCCCCCCTCCCCTCTTCTATAATTAGAAAAAAGCTTCTTCAATTGGTATCATGGCATATCTTTCTTCTTTTTATTTGTCCCTTCATGAATGGGAATTGTCTTCACTCCTTGGATGTCAGTAGCAGTACCATACACCATGACACAGCACTGCTCTTTGTTTCCATAATGTGTAGAGAGTACACCATAATAAAGAAGCATTTTATCCAGTATGGTTCAATCTCTTTCCATACAGCCTTCACTGAAAGCGTTGCTCACAGCATGAACTCTGTAGCTCCAGCTAAACCCCTCAAGGTCTAAAATAAATACTGCAATCGTGAACTAAATGATGGTGTTCACACACAATCCCACACCCCTCAAAGTGAAAGCAGGCAGTTTGTTTTCTAATTGTTTGGTCTCTTTCTATAGAGCGTGAACTCCGTAGCTCCAGCAAACACAATCTCCAAAACAAATGCACCTGTCAACCAAATGACAGTGTCCAGAAATGAACCCACAACCTTCAAAGCATGAGGCTGGCAATATGACCACTTAGACCCCCGCATAGAAAAACGAAAAGTAGAATTTACATTATGTGGTTTACAGTATTTAACAACGATGATTCTTATCTCATGAAATCATTTTAAATACTAAGCTACTTTGTGTTGTGTCTTCGTCTGCATTTGTCTGCTGTAATAAAAGGGTTTTTCAGCTACAGAAAGTTAGATGCGTACAATAAAAGTATGCAGCACTAAAAAAATAAATGCCGATAACAAATACATTACAAAAAGTTCATCACAGAAATGATGGTAAAAACTGGCCTGGTTTATTAAACTCATTAAGTGTAGAATTATTTTGTTCTGCAGCAATCCCAGCTCCTCAGGACAGATCCACTTCAGAACACCCGCCAGCAGAGGAGAGTGACTCAGTAGCACACCCTGGTGTGCACGAAAATACTTCTTTAAAGACTGCTGGCTCTGTCACACGAGTGAATACAGCGGCTAAAGAGCGCAAGAGGCACAGGGAGATGGCTGCGGAGATTGAGCAGCTTAAGACATTGTTCCCATGTATGAACAAAAGAAGAGCAACACAACTTGAAATCTTACAGGAAGCCTACTGCTATTTCCATGTTGACCGATGAAACTGCCAATTTCTTCAGCCACCGAGGATTTTATATTTTATTTATTTGGTTATTTCAGGATTTGAGGTTTGAAGATTGAGCTCAACCCACTACTGGCAATGCTGCTCGTATTCCAGTATGAACCTTGGGCTTTGTCCATGTCAGATTGAAAGTTAGTTAGTTAGTTAGTCGCAGTTCCAACTTCACAGCAACGGGTCGTCCCCATTATGCTCCATTCCTGTGCCAGTGAATATCACACAAAACGCTCCCCACTGCCCAATGTGAAAAGTGGAAAAGACAGGAGTCTCGACAAATAAAAGCCCGCACAGATACACTGTGCATAATGCCGCCACCAGAATGTCAACACAATAGTCCCCCACAAAGCACCCAGTTCATTTCTGATGGAATCGGCAGTCATTTTCCCATCTGGATGTTTCCTAGATGTTCACCCACACAGTCCACGAAATACAGTTCATCGTCAATGGCAGTGGCAGTCAACCAGATTGAAAGTACTAGACTCGAGTCTCACACGCCAGTGATCCGGAGTTCGATATTCGTGCATTATTTGCCAGCTGGTCTACACGTTCATGAGTTTTACTTGGCATCTCCAGGTGCGTACACCCAGGTGAGAGGTATGAAGCAGGATTTCCAAACGCTGTCTATCCATTCAGAACAGAGATTACCAGTTGCGATGTTCTGTAGTTTATGGAATCTGCAATGATTTTCAAGTGGGGTGACTTCCTGTTGTGCTGCCCATGTCAGGGTTCTGTGTAAAGGTCCTAAATATTGAATGAGTTACAAGGAGTGATGACATCTTTGTCAAGGTCCTCAACAAAAACAACATGAATAATCAATTAATAAATCAAAGTAATGCATTATCAATCAATTTAGAAAACATAAAACTGATAAATGATTAATTAATGAACAAACAATACTACATAAAATTTTAAAAAATGAAAGTGATAAATTATAAATTCATAAAAAACATTAATTGATAATTTATCACTAGATTAATAAAACATTAACAAACGAATTATAAATCAATTAACCAAACACAAAACTGATAAACTATTAATTAACTAAGAAAAATGTAAATTAATAACTATAGATCCAACAACAACAAAATTAATAAAACTGATAAATTATTAATCAATTAACAACAAATTTTTTCATGCATATGATAAATTAATTAATAAAATAATTATTAATCAATGAACCAAACAAAACAAAAAAACTATAAATTAATTAATATAAAATTAATCTGATAAATTAACTGACTAACACCCTAAAGAAACACAGACAAATTATTAGTTTTAAATAAATAAAGCTGATAAATTATCATTCAATTGATAAAAAATAAAAAACCATAAATTATTAACCAATTAGTCAAAAAATAAAACAGAAAAATTATTCACCATTTCACAAAAAAATAACACTAAAATTATTAATTTAAAAAAAAATAAAACTTAGAAGAAAATTTATCAATTAATAAAATCAAGCATGATATATTATCTATCAATCAACTGACAAAAGTAAACGTAATTATCAATCAATTAGCAGCACAATAAAACACCTAAGTAGAACCAGCGACTACCATATTTGCCTTCCTCAATAGGCTTAAAAAGAAACAATTTACTCACACCACATCAAGTTTTCTTGGCATTAACAAATACTTTCAAAAATAAAATCCCAAAGCAGCATTGTGTTCAAATAAAGAATAACAACTACTGTATAATATAACAATGAGACATCCAGAAAGGATACAACAATGCATGAACAATTTAAAAGAATAAAACCCAAACTCCGTATATGTGAATCGTTGATTGTCTTTGTCACTGAGATTGAACTCTGGACATTATCAACAGTAGGTGAATGTTCTATTGCTCTAGCAGTGAAACTGTTATTCATAAAAACTGACTGAAAATAAAATGTTCAATCAAGCAAAACTAAACATATAAATTTTCAACCAAACAAAACAAAACCTATAAACATTGAATTAAGCAAAACAAAATGTATAAAAATTCAATCAAACAAAACTGAATATAAAAATATTAAATTAAAAAAAAAGATGTAACAATGCAATTAAACAAAACAGAAATTATTAATATTAAATCAAGCAAAAGGGAACATAAAAATATTCAACCAAGCAAAACAGAACATGTAGAAATTCAATCAAGCAAAATAGACCCAATTAAAATCCAATAAAGTAAAACATAACATATAAATATTCAATCAGACAGAATATACAAATTCAATGAAGCTATAATAACCAATTAAGCAAAGCGAATCCATGTTCACTCAACAAAGGATTTATATACAAGTTCAACCACCAAAGCATAACCGATAAATAGTCAATGTACAGAACAGCCAAGCGATCACTGACATCTTCAATAAATAACACAAAACTGACAAGTGACACAGCCAGCCAACAATATTAGAAAGAGAACTGACACAAGTTGAGTCGAGTCGAGTCAAGAACCGACATCACAGCACTCAGGACATTCCCAAAAGTGCTCTGTCCTCAACTTCACCAACAAGCAAAGTCCCAATACTAAAAGTACGAGTTTCAATTTGATTGTTCCCGTCTGGTCTTTCCTCTTAAGTACTGACTGTCGATCAGATCCTCTGGTCACTCCCTGCTGCACCATTCTCTCCAGGCCATGATGATCTGTCTGTTCCTCCCCATTATTCCCATGATCCCAATGGGCCCTGACAGTATCTTCATTATCCTGCACAATATCCCACTCAGCAGTGTGAACCCACCCAATCTGTCCACCTGCTTGTCTCCCAACGCACCAGCATATCAAGAAAACTACACAGATAAGAGGCGCAGAACTAAAACACCAGCTGCAGATCTCTATGTCACATTCAACATCAAACAATGAGATTACTACAGAGATATCAAACAGCAATATTGTTTGCCATGTCCACAGCCACCCTCCCACTCATCATGAGGTAAACATCAACAAGAAAAGTTGGTGAGAAACTAGATACCACGTGCACTATAGTTATTCCCACAGAAAACATGTAAACTTGTGGACATTTCGATACCACTTGGCAGCTGTGGACATTTAGTTAACACATGGCAGCTGAGGGCATTTTGATAGCACATGTAGAGTTTTGACATTTGAACAACATCTATGAATTGTGGACATTTGGAAAACTTTCAGTTGTAAACATTTATAAAACATTTATTTGTTGTGGACACACATTTAAGTTGTGGACATTTAGAAAACTATTAGTTATGGACACACATTTGAGTTGTGAACATTTAGAAAACATTTATGAGTTGTGGAAAAAAAAAACAAGAGTTGTGGGGAAAAAAAAACGAGTTATGGACATTTAAAAAACATTAGTAGTTGTGGGCATATAGAAAACATTTAAGTGTGCAAATTTAGAAAACATATTTGAGTTATGGGCATTTAGAAAACCTTTATGATGTGGACATTTAAAAAACCTTTATGAGATGTGGACAATTAGAAAACATTTGTGATGTGGACATTTAGAAAACCTTTATGGGATGTGGACATTTGTGAGTTACAAACATTTTAAAAACATAACGTGGACATTTAGAATACATTTGTGAGTAACACACAATTAGAAAATGCATGAGAACATTTAGAATACACAACTCATAAGCTGTGACAAACTATGTACTCGAACCACATGTTCTAACTCCTGCTGTATTCAAACAACCTATGCTAAATCCCATTGTATTTAGACATCCCCTGGACTGTCAGCACAAACTAAATCAAGAAATCAACACTCACCTATCACAAACTGTAGGTGTTAGTGAAACAAGCTACACAGATTCATTCTTTAACTTCAAATGAAAGAACAGAGAAATAGGCTGTTTTCTCACAAGCAAAATAGGAACTGAACATTGACAACACGGGAAATGAATGTTTACAATACAACATGGGAACTGAACGTTAGTGATAAAATGTGGAAACTGAAAGCTGAAAATACAACATAGGAACTGAATGTTAGCAATACAACATGGGAATAAAATGTTGAAATTACAACATGGAAACTGAATGTTGAAAATACAACATAGGAACTGAACGTTAGCAATACAACATGGGAACTGAACATTAGCAATACAACATGGGAACTGAATGTTGGCAATACAACATGGGAACTGAATGTTGGCAATACAACATGGGAACTGAATGTTGAAAATACAACATGGGAACTGAACGTTAGCAATACAACATGGGAACTGAATGTTGAAATTACAACATGGGAACTGAATGTTGAAAATACAACATGGGAACTGAATGTTGAAAATACAACATAGGAACTGAACGTTAGCAATACAACATGGGAACTGAATGTTGGCAATACAACATGGGAACTGAATGTTGAAAATACAACATAGGAACTGAACGTTAGCAATACAACATGGGAACTGAACGTTAGCAATACAACATGGGAACTGAATGTTGGCAATAAAACATGGGAACAAAGTGCTGACAATACAATACTGACTAATTTATGAGATCAAAAGAATCAATCATAGCACTTTAAAATACACAGCACAATTTTCAATTATATATTATTTCAGTAACTGAAAAATAAAAATAAATATTAACATAACATTTTACTAATAAATTTGCTCAAATAGGTGATAAATGTTATTTTATGAAAATAACACAATAGCAGCTGTTAAAACCAGAAAACAATTCTATGATAATTTGTGTTTACGTAAAAGCCTCTCGTTCATTAAAAAAAACATCGATGATGGCTTGACATTTACAGTCTTCATCTGCATTTCTGATTTGAGACTGTTTGTATAATACAAGATGTCGAGACTAAGACTGTTTCTGTGCTACAAAAGAGCTAAAGACTGTTTCTGTACTACAAGAGCTTAAGACTACTTCTGTGCTACAAGAGCTAAAGACTGTTTCTGTACTACAAAAAAGCTAAAGACTGTTTCTGTACTACATGAGCTAAAGACTGTTTCTGTACTACATGAGCTAAAGACTGTTTCTGTACTACATGAGCTAAAGACTGTTTCTGTACTACAAAAGAGCTAAAGACTGCTTCTGTGCTACAAGAGCTAAAGACTGTTTCCGTACTACAAAAGAGCTAAAGACTGTTTCTGTACTAAAAGAGCTAAAGACTATCTGTACTACATGAGCTAAAGACTATCTGTACTACATGAGCTAAAGACTTTCTGTACTACAAGAGCTAAAGACTTTCTGTACTACAAGAGCTAAAGACTGTTTCTGCACTACATGAGCTAAAGACTATCTGTACTACATGAGCTAAAGACTGTTTCTGCACTACATAAGCTAAAGACTATCTGTACTACATGAGCTAAAGACTCATGAGCTAAAGACTGTTTCTGTACTACAAGAGCTAAAGACTATCTGTACTACATGAGCGAAAGACTTTCTGTACTACATGAGCTAAAGACTGTTTCTGTACTACATGAGCTAAAGACTGTTTCTGTACTACATGAGCTAAAGACTGTTTCTGTACTACATGAGCTAAAGACTGTTTCTGTACTACAAAAGAGCTAAAGACTGCTTCTGTGCTACAAGAGCTAAAGACTGTTTCCGTACTACAAAAGAGCTAAAGACTGTTTCTGTACTAAAAGAGCTAAAGACTATCTGTACTACATGAGCTAAAGACTATCTGTACTACATGAGCTAAAGACTTTCTGTACTACAAGAGCTAAAGACTTTCTGTACTACAAGAGCTAAAGACTGTTTCTGCACTACATGAGCTAAAGACTATCTGTACTACATGAGCTAAAGACTGTTTCTGCACTACATCAGCTAAAGACTATCTGTACTACATGAGCTAAAGACTGTTTCTGTACTACACAAGCTAAAGACTGTTTCTGTGCTACAAGAGCTAAAGACTTTCTGTACTACAGGATGTAGACTGTTTCTGTACTACAAGAGCTAAAGACTGTTTCTGTGCTACAAGAGTTAAAGACTGTTTCTGTACTACAAGAGCTAAATACTGTTTCTGTGCTACAAGAGCTAAAGACTGTTTCTGTGCTACAAGAGCTAAAGACTGTTTCTGTACTATAAGAGCTTAAGACTGCTTCTGTGCTACAAGAGGTTGAAAGAAACATGTATGTTAGTTCACCAAGAGTGAAGCTGTTAACTATCCACACAATAATTACCTAGTACATCTTCAAGTATAAATATGAGTGCATATATACAAGCTATGTGAGTCACCGGGCACCACACAAATACAGCTAGCATAAGCAATCAGACTAGACAAGAGTTCAGTGTTTTGTTGTGAAATTTCTGCTACATGTCACTAACAAGTACCCCATCTGGGAACAGGGTTGGAAATATGCTGGCAATAAGGCATCTTCCACAAGATTGGTAATATTTTCTGAAGTTTGTCTGTGTTAATCAAGGTGGGGAAAAGTGTTCTTAAGAGCTATACTGAGCTAATTCTGAAGTATAGAAGCAAATCATGACAATTAGTGGACAAGGATTGATGTGGAAGCTGTGGTTTCAAAGAAAGCGATGAGAACACTGTGGGTAGATAGAACGAGCAATGAAGATAATATGAAAGAAGTTAATTCACAAAGATAACTGGTTACTCACATCAGAAGAAGACAGTTCACATCTTTTGGGCATGTGATGAGAACAGAAAAGCTGAAGTATGTCATCACAATAGGAAGGATGGAGGTGAAGAGAGGCAAAAGCAGACCAAGAGAGAACACAGTGGACAGACTGACACTGTGGCATGGAGGAACATTAGTATTAGAAATAATAGGAAAGTTACAGACAGAAATGGTCACCAAAGCTTCATGGCACTGACCATGAGAAGATGACAATGCTGACAATGAAATACCTGAAGCTTATAGCGGAAACTGGTTGCATTCCAATAACTATGCTTTCCATCAGTTCTTTCCATTGTTGTACCTTCCATTACTGTTCCTTCCATCGCTGTTCCTTGATCCTTTCATCGCTGTTCCTTGGTCCTTCCATTGCTGTTCCTTGATCCTTCCATGACTATTTCTTCCATCACTGTTCCTTGATCCTTCCATCGCTGTTCCTTAATCCTTCCATCACTGTTCCTTGATCCTTCCATCACTGTTCCTTGATCCTTCCATCAATGTTCCTTCCATCGCTGTTCCTTGATCCTTCCATCGCTGTTCCTTCCATCGCTGTTTTTTCCAAGCCAGTGTAACATTTACTATGGCAGCATATTTCAGTGTCCCAGATAGAATGCTGTTTATAAACCAGTTTTCTTCATGTCCAGATCTTGAAGAACACCAGTATTTTCTATATTCTTGACCCACGACATTCTAAGACCTATTCTGTAACACCCAAGTTCAAAATTGCAGTTTTAGTGTGTCATGATTTTCATTAAATAAATACAATAAAACAATTTCAGATCTTAAGAAAACAAATTTCCCTAAATAATTACACATCAAAATGCAAAGTAAAATATTGATTCTCGAGCACACTTTCTAGTACATTGACATCCAGTGATTCATCTAGAACAAAAATAAAATATCAATGGTAAATTAAAATAAAATTGTGTATGGAAATATAAAATGTAGTTGTGAATATGTGACAATTACCAGTGATATGTTCACAACAGCAAAACTAGTGATCCAACAATGTATGGGTAGCTGCTTTCTGAAATACCATGGTGATGAATCAAGCTGCGAGTTGCTAATTCATTACCAGAACACCATCATCTAATTGTAAAACCTAGTAGAGCTAATTCATTACCAGAACACCATCATCTAATTGTAAAACGTTTATAGCTAATTCATTACCAAAACACCATCACCAAATTGTAAAACCTAGTATAGCTAATTCATTACCAGAACACCATCAATTCTAAAACTTTTATAGCCAATTCATTACAAGAACACCATCATCTAATTGTAAAACCTAGTATTGTTAATTCATTACCAGAACACCATCATCTAATTGTAAAACCTAGTACAGTTAATTCATTACCAGAATACCATCGTCTAATTCTAAAACCTAGTAAAGTTAATTCATTACCAGAACACCATCATCTAAATGTAAAACCCAGTAGAGCTAATTCATTACCAGAATACCATCATCAAATTGTAAAACCTAGTATAGTTAATTCATTACCAGAATACTGTCTAATTCTAAAACTTGTATAGCTAATTCATTAGCAGAACACCATCATCTAATTCTAAAACCTATTATAACTAATTCATTTCTAGTAGACCATCCAAACAATCTATTTCAGTGAGCTACTAATTAATTATTAAAACACTATCAACAAATTCTGACACCTTTTATCGCGGCTAGCTATTTAATTATTAAAATACCATTGCCAATGTCTAAAATCTGTTATAGTCAAACAAAAATACTATCTCAAACATATACAGAAAAAATACAACTGGATCTATGACATAAAGTGTCAGTGCCTGTGGTAAGACAAGCTCCTCGGTCCAATGAGCAAGTCACTGCATCAGCAAGAAGGTCTTGTCCTCTAATGTATGCAGCTGTTCAACAAATGGCCGTGGCCCATATGTTTCAACAGGTCTGCTGCTTCTTTCTGGGACTGTAGGACAAAATTAAGGCAGACGTCTTAAGTTCACAAAGATTTCATGACAAATGAAACAATTATCCATATTAATTTTGGTTTTCTTAAGTGTACTGGAGAGCCAAATTTTACATGTGTTTTTCTCCCCCCTCTTGTTATTTATCTGTGAACACACAAGTTCTGATAGAAGGGAAGTGACACAATACCAGTCACATGTACCAGAAAACTGTATGTTGTATGGCATTTTCCTCCCACTTGTTCATCCATTTTGAACACACAGGTTCTGACCAAAGGGAAGTGACATAATACCAGACACGTGTAGTGGAAAGCCATATTTTGTATGACTTTTAACAAATTGTCACCTGTTAGCACACAATAATTCTAACCACTAGAGAAGGAACATAACTGTAACATGTCCTGGAAAGCCATATTTTGTATGTTTTTGTTTTTATAAGTTCATTAGTTTGAGGGCACACAAGCAGATTGTATGAATTTATTTTTAAACAGTAATCTCTATAACTCGCGCCAGTGACTTATGAGAGTATGGAGCCGGTCACTCAGAAAGCAATGGCAAACTACTGAGTGTATGTAGTCTTACCCAGAAATCAACAATCAGCTGAAAGATGCTGATGTTGACAGCGATGTCCTGTAAAGGATATGCACACACACACAAAATCTCTATAACATTTCTCCATTTGTACGTACTTTCTAAAAAAGACAATAAAAGCAAAAATAATAAATGAAGTAAAGAAATTCTTTATGTGCATGTTAAAAATTATAGTATATCTGCACTGTAAGACTATAAATGAAGCAACAATTACAATTCACCCCCGATTATCAGGGATAATAATTAAATACATGTTGTTGTTACTTTAATTTCTTTAGTATCAGGTAGTTACTTTAACACCTTTAGTATCAGACAATTATTACTTTAAATGATTTTGTATCAGATAGTTACCTGAAATAGGGTAAAAACAATGTAGGTTCGTAGAAGGCAAGGGCACAGTAAATGCTGTGTAATTGCTGAGAATAATCGAGATAAACAAAGACCAATATCCTTGCTTCATTGACTACACAATGCCTATTGATAAAGTAAGACATGTCAACATGACGAAGATGCTTACAGATCTACAAATTGATGGGAAGGACCTTAGCCTTGTAAAAAACATATATTGGAAACAACAAGATTTATAATGAAGTAGGTCAACATCAACCTATTAAGAGAAGTGTGTGACAGGGATGTGTAATATCCACATTTTTTTTTTCCCTATACAGTGAAAATATTTTAAGAAATTTAGAAGATGTGAGATAAATCACTATTGTGGGACACAATAACATTAGATATGCGGATGATACAGTATTGATTGCAGACAATTAACAGGATCTGCAACATTTAGTGGATACAATTATTGTACAGCTAGGGTCAGAAAATTATGGTCGTCCGGAAGAAGAAAGAAATACCACAATATAATATATTTTATATTTTAAAATAACAATGGCTGGGAGTTTAACTAAACGTCCCTCTGAGAAACAACTGCAATTACCTGCTCATCATCTGGGGTCTTGATATGATAGTCGGCTGCCTTCTTCAGGTACTCCACAGCCTTCTCTTTGTTATGGATGCGCAGGTAAGACTTTCCAATCATTAGGAGATTTGTGCACATGAAATTTTCTTGTACTGAGGAAAGAACAAGTACAAACAGTTTATAGTGGGGAGTTGGAAATAAACATATTCTATGTAATTTACCAAGGATTTTATTAAAAGATCCTACAATTTATAGTGGGAGCTGGAAATAAATATAATGTACATAATTAACCATGAATTTCCAGAACAACCGTTGCACAGTAGTTAGCATCCTTGCTTGCCGCCCAGTGATCATGTGTTCAAATTCCCACAGATGCAGGATTTGTAAAAATTGTCTGGAGTTCCAAGGCAGACTCCACCAGATCGGCACTCAATGAGGTGGCCAAACCATTTAATCCGTTATTCTTTAATGAAGTGCATGACTGGTTTCAGATCTAGTCATCATCTAATTTCCTCATTCCTAATTCACTCTGGCAGATTTAGAAGTACTCATGGTAGACGATCAAACTATTTAATTCCTTCCCTTTTTAGATCCTCACCCCTCTCTCCTTACACAAGGTGTCATTCATAATTTTCTGTGTGATTTCTATTCCTAATGAGTTCATGTTTTCAACCTTTCTGCCACATTAATAACTTGACCTCATTTCAACAAAGTTAGTTGTGCAGGATGTCACAATCAACCCCAGCATTTTTGGGCTGTTTTTATTTACTAGGCAATTTTTGCATTCAGTAGTTTGCCATTGCTTTCTGAATAAATGTCAATGCTCATATCATCGAGAGAGAAAATCAAGGCGGTTTGCTTCCAATTTGCCTGCAGCTCATATCTAAACCTTGACTCTGTAATATTGTAGAACTGAGAAACTGCAATTACTGTACACAGGCCATGGATGCCAGCCATTTCAACACGATCTTTGCAAAACAACATTGTAATACAAAGAACACAAACAGGACTTACCTCTTTCTGCTTTCAAGAACCAATCCAGCGCCTAAATAAATGACAGGAAAAATAACTGTAAGCCAGATATGGAAACTAGTAACATCAAAGTTGACTATAAGATTACACTTACACTCATTATAGAGGTAATCATCCTATGGTAGGTACTGCCACGGAGTGAGAAGTCTTACATTCATGCTTCACATATTCTAGGTTATGGCATATTGCGATGAGTGGCCAGTTCGCTTCCCTGCCATTTTTCTTTCCTAGAAAATCTCCAAAATATTCTGAAAATATTCCAGTTCCATTTCATGAGACTGGGGGTCTTGGTAGTGTAGTGGATAGACTTTCGCCTGCCAACCAGGAGGTCTGGGGTTTGATCTACAAACCCCTGACCTCCTGGTTGGCAAACACTATCTTGGTTCCCAGGTCGACCCAGTCTACAATGTGTACGAAGAATGTCATTGGAAGTAAAAGCAGCCGGCATGATACTGATATCATCACACACCCAGTGCCGATTAGTCTATACAAATATGGGTCTAGCATATGCCCCATGCACCTTAAGGTTTAAAAAGGTGTTTACTTATGTCATGAGGCTGGGTCGACTCCAGACTGGCTGGAAACAAGGGTTTACTTATGTCATGAGGCTGGGTCGACTCCAGACTGGCTGGAAACAAGGGTTTATATCATGAGGCTGGGTCGGTTCCAGACTGGCTGGAAACAAAGGTTTACTTATGTCATGAGGCTGGGTCGACTCCAGACTGGCTGGAAACAAAGGTTTACTTATGTCATGAGACTGGGTCAACTCCAGACTGGCTGGAAACAAAGGGTTATATCATGAGGCTGGGTCGGTTCCAGACTGGCTGGAAATAAAGGTTTACTTATGTCATGAGGCTGGGTTGACTCCAGACTGGCTGGAAACAAGGGTTTACTTATGTCATGAGGCTGGGTCGACTCCAGACTGGCTGGAAACAAGGGTTTACTTATGTCATGAGGCTGGGTCGACTCCAGACTGGCTGGAAACAAGGGTTTATGTCATGAGGCTGGGTCGACTCCAGACTGGCTGGAAACAAGGGTTTACTTATGTCATGAGGCTGGGTCGACTCCAGACTGGCTGGAAACAAGGGTTTACTTATGTCATGAGGCTGGGTCGACTCCAGACTGGCTGGAAACAAGGGTTTACTTATGTCATGAGGCTGGGTCGACTCCAGACTGGCTGGAAACAAGGGTTTACTTATGTCATGAGGCTGGGTCGACTCCAGACTGGCTGGAAACAAGGGTTTACTTATGTCATGAGGCTGGGTCGACTCCAGACTGGCTGGAAACAAGGGTTTACTTATGTCATGAGGCTGGGTCGACTCCAGACTGGCTGGAAACAAGGGTTTACTTATGTCATGAGGCTGGGTCGACTCCAGACTGGCTGGAAAGAAGGGTTTACTTATGTCATGAGGCTGGGTCGACTCCAGACTGGCTGGAAACAAGGGTTTACTTATGTCATGAGGCTGGGTCGACTCCAGACTGGCTGGAAAGAAGGGTTTACTTATGTCATGAGGCTGGGTCGACTCCAGACTGGCTGGAAACAAGGGTTTACTTATGTCATGAGGCTGAGTCGACTCCAGACTGGCTGGAAACAAGGGTTTACTTATGTCATGAGGCTGAGTCGACTCCAGACTGGCTGGAAACAAGGGTTTACTTATGTCATGAGGCTGGGTCGACTCCAGACTGGCTGGAAACAAGGGTTTACTTATGTCATGAGGCTGAGTCGACTCCAGACTGGCTGGAAACAAGGGTTTACTTATGTCATGAGGCTGGGTCGACTCCAGACTGGCTGGAAACAAGGGTTTACTTATGTCATGAGGCTGGGTCGACTCCAGACTGGCTGGAAACAAGGGTTTACTTATGTCATGAGGCTGGGTCGACTCCAGACTGGCTGGAAACAAGGGTTTACTTATGTCATGAGGCTGAGTCGACTCCAGACTGGCTGGAAACAAGGGTTTACTTATGTCATGAGGCTGAGTCGACTCCAGACTGGCTGGAAACAAGGGTTTACTTATGTCATGAGGCTGGGTCGACTCCAGACTGGCTGGAAACAAAGGTTTACTTATGTCATGAGGCTGAGTCGACTCCAGACTGGCTGGAAACAAGGGTTTACTTATGTCATGAGGCTGGGTCGACTCCAGACTGGCTGGAAACAAGGGTTTACTTATGTCATGAGGCTGGGTCGACTCCAGACTGGCTGGAAACAAGGGTTTATGTCATGAGGCTGGGTCGACTCCAGACTGGCTGGAAACAAGGGTTTACTTATGTCATGAGGCTGGGTCGACTCCAGACTGGCTGGAAACAAGGGTTTACTTATGTCATGAGGCTGGGTCGACTCCAGACTGGCTGGAAACAAGGGTTTACTTATGTCATGAGGCTGGGTCGACTCCAGACTGGCTGGAAACAAGGGTTTACTTATGTCATGAGGCTGGGTCGACTCCAGACTGGCTGGAAACAAGGGTTTATGTCATGAGGCTGGGTCGACTCCAGACTGGCTGGAAACAAGGGTTTACTTATGTCATGAGGCTGGGTCGACTCCAGACTGGCTGGAAACAAGGGTTTACTTATGTCATGAGGCTGGGTCGACTCCAGACTGGCTGGAAACAAGGGTTTACTTATGTCATGAGGCTGGGTCGACTCCAGACTGGCTGGAAACAAGGGTTTACTTATGTCATGAGGCTGGGTCGACTCCAGACTGGCTGGAAACAAGGGTTTATGTCATGAGGCTGGGTCGACTCCAGACTGGCTGGAAACAAGGGTTTACTTATGTCATGAGGCTGGGTCGACTCCAGACTGGCTGGAAACAAGGGTTTATGTCATGAGGCTGGGTCGACTCCAGACTGGCTGGAAACAAGGGTTTACTTATGTCATGAGGCTGGGTCGACTCCAGACTGGCTGGAAACAAGGGTTTACTTATGTCATGAGGCTGGGTCGACTCCAGACTGGCTGGAAACAAGGGTTTATGTCATGAGGCTGGGTCGACTCCAGACAGGCTGGAAACAAAGGTTTACTTATGTCATGAGGCTGGGTCGACTCCAGACAGGCTGGAAACAAAGGTTTATATCATGAGGCTGGGTCGGTTCCAGACTGGCTGGAAATAAGGGTTTACTTATGTCATGAGGCTGGGTCAACTCCAGACTGGCTGGAAATAAGGGTTTACTTATGTCATGAGGCTGGGTCGGCTCCAGACTGGCTGGAAAGAAGGGTTTACTTATGTCATGAGGCTGGGTCGACTCCAGACTGGCTGGAAATAAGGGTTTACTTATGTCATGAGGCTGGGTCAACTCTAGACTGGCTGGAAAGAAGGGTTTACTTATGTCATGAGGCTGAGTCGACTCCAGACTGGCTGGAAAGAAGGGTTTACTTATGTCATGAGGCTGGGTCGGCTCCAGACTGGCTGGAAATAAGGGTTTACTTATGTCATGAGGCTGGGTCAACTCCAGACTGGCTGGAAATAAGGGTTTACTTATGTCATGAGGCTGGGTCGGCTCCAGACTGGCTGGAAACAAGGGTTTACTTATGTCATGAGGCTGGGTCGACTCCAGACTGGCTGGAAACAAGGGTTTACTTATGTCATGAGGCTGGGTCAACTCCAGACTGGCTGGAAACAAGGGTTTATGTCATGAGGCTGGGTCGACTCCAGACTGGCTGGAAACAAAGGTTTACTTATGTCATGAGGCTGGGTTGACTCCAGACTGGCTGGAAACAAAAATATACTGCCACTGGTCATCTGATGGCCTGTTCCGTACACAACTATGTCCCCATAACCTGTTTCAATATGTCTCTCTATTATAAGCCAGGTGTCCTGCCTCTGTCGTGCGTAGGTTATCTATCACATCTTGTATCCAAATATGGTACTGTCTTCCTCTTCTCATCCTCCCCGGTACACTTTTCTCCATAATTATCTTTTCTAAACCAAAATATTTCATATTTCTCATTTTAGTTTATCTTAATAGCCAATATTCTTTAATACTGAGCTTTCATTGTTTAGGCTGAATGTAATAATTTCACTCTAGAGCAGGAAAGAGTGACGGAAAACAAGATAACACACAATGATCAATGCAGACACAGAAGACTCAAGCAACATAACAAACTGAGGCCACATCCCAGCCAGGCCAAATGTGCTGTGCTGAATCACAACATGGTTACATCATAATATGCCTCCATACAGATGTTTCAGTTCCTGTACCAGATCTGCACACCCCAACCTACTGGTTTATGAGACTGGAGAGGACAAGGAAAGCTCTGTCATAGTCCCCTTGGACATGGTACCTTGGTATGGATCAGGAGGAAGGTCTATACAACAATCTCACTCTGATGGATGCAAGCTCTTTTCAAGACTCAGGAGACCTGAAGGCCATTGCATTGGACTTTAAAAAGTTCAAATTCTTGTCTTCTAAAGAATTCTCAAGCATGACAACATCATTATCGAGCTGTGTTGTACTATTTCATCAAGCCTAAGGGTCAGTACATCCGGCGGCTTTGACAAGCATTTTAGGGTTTGCATTCGTTAGTCTTTGACTGTCCCCAAGGCAGAAGGTTTGTGTCTCACTTCACCTGGTGCTTATCCCTTCACGTGTCTGACAGGGAAAAACACTACCAGATGCTCCTACAATAGGCATAGCTCTTGGGTTTATTGTAGATGCAAACCCCAAACAACTACTTCAAGATGAATACACAACAGGTGAGGATGTGTGTGTTGTGTGTGTACTTGAATGTCTGTGTTCTCAAACAACAAAAGCAACATTGCTGACATACTTCTTCATATGTTGTTTCAGGTAAGGCCTGAAACAACGCCGAAGCAATCTTCCTTTGGTACCAAGGCCGTTCAGCGAACGTAAAACACCAGTAACCGATTGAATGGAGGGAGATGACATCGCTGGCATCCAGTGACAGGGCTTTCTGTGAGATTAGAAAGTGACATCATCACGATATCATGCAATGAAACAACAAAGGTATGCTGAGATTGTGCAGAGAAACAACAAAATTAGTCATTAGTCATAGTTCCAACATCAAGATAACAGGTAACCCATAATGCTCTGTTCCTGTGCCAGCAAATATCACACAAACAGCTTCTCACTGTCCCATGTTAAAAGTGGAACAGACAGCAGTCCTGAAATAATGAGACCCACTTTGTTTTATGTATTCTTTTATGTGGAAAAACACTTTGTTTATGACATACTGATTCATTGGCATTTGTGTAGTTCTCTCCATAAACTCCATATCAGTGATTAAGTCACACCATTTTTGTACTATTCTGCGCAGGTACCACTAAATGAATGTTTGTAGATTATTAATAATTGATACAAGAAAGAAGAAAATATCAAGAGATGGACGATCAGCAGTCTGACAAAATGCACAGTCAAGGCGAGAGACAAGACAGTTTTGGAGATCCACTACACAATACATACAATAGACAATACATACAATAGACAATACATACATCACACAATACATACATCACACAATACATACATCACATAATACACACATCACATAATACATACATCAAAGTGTTCACGGACTTTGTACGCCGCCTGTATCTTGTGTTTCAGCCCAATGCCGTCTGTTGTAAAGTAAAGCAGAGCCCCATACCACTGCAGAAATAATGGAGCATGTTTTAACATATCAAACATATACATGTATGTATACCTGAAAATCTACACAGCTGATATAGTCATTTGATTAGCTTGTATACTTGAAAATCTACACAGGTGAGATAGTAATTTGGTTAGCTTGTAAACTTGAAAATCTATACACATGATATAGTCATTTGGTTAACTGATTGTGAGTCATAATGTATTGGCAGTTAGGTCATTTGTATCCCAGAGAGCACTTGCATCTATCAAAGTGAAAGAACAAATGAACTTTACTTTCAAAGGGCCACAAATTGGGTACATGTCTTACATTCAGCCCTTGCAACCACTCTTATTTCACACAGCAATTATGTTCCATCTTATGCATGTTAAATTCATGCAGCTGTACACATAATAATATTAACGCTGACCATATACATAATATGGACTAAACATGGTATGAGACACATTCATTCATACACACACACATAAATATCATAACAGAGTTGATAATAGAATCGATAGAAGAGACAATAAGAGAGTTAATAAAAGCAATTACACCATTGGTGTGCATTTCACTGTTTACCCTAATGCCATTTATCACAATTTGTGAAAGTGCTGCAGGAATGAGGGAAAGGGGGGAATAGAACAGACGCCACACTTTTTTATCATAGGTTTGCTTAGTTTCTTAAAGATAGTCACATTTAGTGAAGTACAATATATATATATATATATATATATATATATATATATATATATATATATATATATATATATATATATATATATATATATAAAGATAATGTATGTTTGTGTGCGTGTGTCCTTTATGCATTCCCGAACGGTCCATCCGATTGAGATGAAATTTTGTACAGATGTTCTTCTCATTCCCGCGGAGCCAACTTATATAGTTATTAATTTAATAACAGTTTTGTACGTAATAAATTAACATTAATTAAAATATTGCAAGGGGACTTAACTTAAGAAAAGTTATATCAAGGGACATTACTTTTAGTAGCATTGCTATATTATGTAATTTAAATACCTGTTGTATCTTTCTTAAGTTTTATAAAATGTTTAAAGGAGTCATCTACAGTCGCATGAGTTATAAACAAAGTGATAAAAACTTTAAGGCATCTTTAAAGTTCTCATAAAAATAATGCATCTATTTTAGCTACATGAAAATTTTTCTAACTCATCTTTTCATTTCTCTTCGACGTCACATTAAATGTTTTACTCTTCTATATTCTTTTCAACATCAAATTAAATATTTTTTTTCTTCTATGTAATGTAACTCAACAAAAATAATTCTGTCAAATATGAAGAAATTCACAGACAAGTCAGAACATTATGTAAGGAAGCAAAAGAAGCATGGCTTGAGGAAAAGTGCTTAGAAATTGAAAGCCAACACAACAGTCAAAATACCAAATTAGTGCACAAAAGAATTCAGAAACTTACTAATAAAAGAACAAGTACATCAACAGGGTGTCTAAAAACTGAAGATGGCAAAATCATAATAGAAAAAGACCAGATTCTACAGGTATAGACAGATTATGTGAAACATCTTTATGATGATAACAGAGACGAACAGTATGATATTAGATTTAATAATGAAGGACCGCCAATTTTGGAGATGGAGGTTCGAAATGTTCTTAAGCATATGAAAGCTGGCAAGGCCCACGGTGCAGATAACATCACAACAGAAATGATTAAAGCTTTAGAAGAATTTGGACTAGATCAAGTCACCAGACTGCTGAACACATTATATGATACTGGAGATATACCTCCTGAATTATGTAACTTATTGCAATCCCAAAGAAATCAGGAACCCTGGAATGTGATCAACATAGAACAATTAGTATAATGAGTCACATCACAAAGATTTTGCTAAGAATTATCATGCAAAGAATGAGGAAGAAGATACAACCTGAAATAGGGGAAGAACAATGCGGGTTTGTAGAAGGAAAGGGTACAGTAAATGCTGTGTATATGCTGCGGACAGTTATTGAACGTGCTATAGAAGTAAACAAGGATATACATCTTTGCTTTATTGACTATACAAAGGCTTTTGATAGCGTTAGACATGTCAGCATGGTGGATATGCTTGCAGATCTACAAATTGATGGGAAAGACATTAGACTTATAAAAAACATATATTGGAAACAACAAGCTGCAATAAGGATTGATAATGAAGTGGGACAATATCAACCTATTAAGAGAGTTGTTAGGCAGGGATGTGTGATGTCTCCAGATCTTTTTTCCCTGCACAGCGAAAATATTTTCAGAAATGTAGAGGATATAAATGGAATCAGCATTGGAGGACGAAACATCAATAACATTAGATATGCAGATGATACAGTATTAATTGCAGACAATGCGCAGGACCTGCAACAATTAGTAGATGCGGTTGTTGTACACAGTGAGCAACTGGGGTTAGAATTAAATTGTAAAAAGACTCAGGTTATGGTCGTCAGTAGGAAGGAAGAAGTGCCACAATGTAATATACAAGTAAATAGAAATATTCTTCAACAAGTGAATCGGTACAATTATCTTGGAACAGTTATAACATCTGATGGGAGATGCCTTGAAGAGATTAGAACAAGAATCGCCATGGTGAAAGTAGCCTTTAGCAAGATGAAAAACATTCTGACCAATAAAAAGATGTCAATTGAAACGAGAAAAAGAGTGTTGAGGGGATACATAGAGCCTGTTCTTTTGTATGGATGTGAAACTTGGACAATGAGCAGTCAAGCTGAAAAGCATCTGATGGCTGCAGAAATGTGGTTTCTGAGGAAACTGCAAAGAATACCATGGACAGACAGAAAAACCAATGACCAAGTACTACAGGAGACAAATGAACATTGTAAACTGATTAGAGAAATAAGAGTAGACAGTCAAAATTTTTTGTACATGTTATGAGAAGAAATGAGTTGGAGAACTTAGTGACAACTGGCAAGATCGAGGGGAACAGACCAAGAGGAAGACCGAGAGGAAAATACCTGGATGGCTTGGCCACATGGCATGGACGAGACAGGAACACTGAGCTGATCCACGACACTGGTGATCGAGTGAAATGGCAAGTCATGACCGCCCACGTTTTCCGGCATGGCACATGATTGATTGATTGATTGAATGTAATTTTTCTTTTAGATTTTTGTTCTGATAGCGGAAGGAAAATATTAACAGCAATCATGCCTAAACAGATTCAGGAGATCAAAGACTTTCTGCTCACAGCCAGGAGGAAAGATGCCAAATCTGTCAAGATCAAGAAGAACAAGGAAAATGTCAAGTTTAAGGTGCGATGCAGCAGAAACTTGTACACACTGGTGATCCTAGACAGAGAAAAGGCAGAGAAGCTGAGACAGTTATTGCCACCTGGTCTGGCAGTCAAAGAACTTAAGTGAAATTAATAAATGAAGAAATAATGGGGGGAAAAAAAGTAATTTTTCTTTATGAGAAGCCCCTTGCATGTAGCTACACCATGCCAAGACTATAATGTTGTCACACGTATATGAATGTATATGCTGTATTTGCTAATGTAAAAAGACACTGTTTTTGTATATAATAAGCGTATTTTTTTTTAATGTATGAAGTACGATGCAGTCAACCCACCATTTATTGGCTGTTCGTGGTAAGTTTACTTTTAGTACTTTCACGTTGCCCTTTTTAGTTATTGGAATGAAGATAGATCTCTTCCAATCATATCTTCTACTATCAATCTAACTATCTATTCTTCTATTCTATATTTTTAATTTTCTATTTTTATTTACACAACAAGTCATGTGCGCTATAAACAAAGTGATAAAAACTTTAAGGCATCTTCAATGTTTTCATAAAAATAATGCATCTATTTTAGATAGGAGTTGTATGGATGGATGGATGGATGGATGGATGGATGGATGGATGGATGGACAGCCAGGCCAGGTCATCAGACAGACAGACAGACAGACAGACAGACAGACAGACAGGTGGGTGGGTGGGTGGGTAGTTAGGTAGTTAGACAGACAGACAGACAGACAGACAGACAGACAGACAGACAGACAGACAGATCCCCGCCAGGGGCTGGGCAAAGCCGAGTCGGGTCAGCTAGTATATATATATATTATTACCTCATTTTACCAATTTACAAGTATATATATATATTTTTTTTAAACAGGTCTTGAAGCAGGAGACAGCAATGGGTCTGTGACGTGCTAGGGCCACCACATTTTGTGGGCCTGGATGCAAGGAGGAATAGGTGGTAAGTCTTTCCCTCCCATAGCGAGCAATGAGCCCAGGAAATGAAGTCTTGTCCGACTCTGCTCATGCCATTCTCCTTGCAACTTAATTTATGATTACATCCCATTATAATGATGTATACATTCTGTAACTTTGAGAGGGTTGCAAGAACATCAAGTCACAGGTGGTGAAACAAACAGCACCACGTGGGCAGCCAAAGAAGAAAGTCAACAAGCGCAGAACAGGTGTTATCAGTCGCTACAGTGGGGGATGCTGAGGAGGGGTACAGGAGATGTATGTGAGTATTAACGTGATGAGTGTACCTATTTTGTCCTGACATAAGCAGCTGCTTGGATACAGATTTCTATACAGTACTTCAACGGTATGCCAAGAAAATTTGATCACAACAGAGGGAGAGGGAATCATCAGGCTAGGTCACTGAGCCAGTGTTCTGCATATAATTTATCGACACAGAGTTCTTCTTATAATGTATTGACACAAATGTATTTTTATAATGTATTGACACATAGAGTTCTTCTTATAATGTATTGACACAGGGTTCTTCTTATAATGTATTGACACAGAGTTATTTTTATAATGTATTGACACAGGGTTCTTCTTATAATGTATTGACACAGAGTTATTTTTATAATGTATTGACACAGAATTCTTCTTATAATGTATTGACACAGAGTTCTTCTTATAATGTATTGACACAAAGTTCTTCTTATAATGTATTGACACAGAATTCTTCTTATAATGTATTGACACAGAGTTCTTCTTATAATGTATTGACACAGAATTCTTCTTATAATGTATTGACAGAGTTCTTCTTATAATGTATTGACACAGAATTCTTCTTATAATGTATTGACACATAGTTATTTTTATAATGTATTGACACATAGTTATTTTTATAATGTATTGACACATAGTTATTTTTATAATATATTGACACAGTTATTTTTATAATGTATTAACGCAGTTATTTTTATAATGTACTAGCTGACCCGGCCCGGCTTCGCCCAGGCCCTGGAGGGGAGCATTTCATTTAATTCATATAAGTAGTCATATAAGCTCTCCCGTTCCCGACTATCTGTCTATCTGTCTGTCTGGCTGACCCGGCCCGGCTTCACCCAGTCCCTGGTGGGGAGCTTCTCATTTAATTCATATAAGTAGTCATATAAGCTCTCCCGTTCCCGACTATCTGTCGCTGTCTGACCCGGCCCGGCTTCACCCAGTCCCTGATGGGGAGCATCTCATTTAATTCATATAGTAGTCATATAAGCTCCCATTACCGACTATCTGTCTGTCTGTCTGTCTGTCTGTCTGAGCCGGCCTGGCTTCACCCAGTCCCTGGTGGGGAGCATGTCATTTAATTCATATAAGTAGTCAAATAAGCTCCCGTTCCCGACTATCTGTCTGTCTGTCTATCTATCTGACCTGGCGTGGTTTTGCCCAGCTCCTAGCGCACAGTAACTTAAAAGAATGTCCTTCCACACACCATCCATTATTTTTAATGAAAACTGTTTTTAATCACCGACATGACAGTTGATAACTTCTTTAAGCAGAAAAAGATGGGTTACAATGTTATGCATTATGCATTATTTTTATGAAAACTTTGAAAATGCCTTAAAGATTATATCATTATTTATTATAACTCATATGCCTGAAAATAACTATAGACAAAGAGTTTAACAATAGTGCAAGTAAGTCCAACAATATGACTATAAAGTATATAGAAATGTTATTAAAAGTTATGCCCCTTGAAATAACTTTTCTAGAGTGAAGTCCCCCTGCTATATAGAAATTATATAATGAAAAATGAAAAATTAAATGTTATTAAGTAAGTAGCCGATTTTACACTAAGAAACTATTACAGTCGGTTGCACAGGAATGAAAGGAAGACGTGTAGAAAATTTCATCTCAATCGGATGTACCGTTATCGAACGCATCCACATACACTCTGTTTTATAGATATAGATTGACACATAGTTATTTTTATAATGCATTGACATAGAGTTCTTCTTATAATGTATTGACACAGAGTTCTTCTTATAATGTATTGACACAAGAGTTCATACAATGTGCTGACTCAGTCAGTTAGTTGCATATCCTTTACAGGACGTAGCAGTCAACTTCAGCATTTTTTGGCTGTTTGAGATTCCTGAGCAAGTTTACGTTCAATATGTTTGCCTTTTCTTTCTGACCGATCGTAACTCAACGCAAGGTGGACTGCTTCCAAATTTTTGAATGTGGTATGCGGGATTACAAATTGCATTCATAACTCCTTTGCCATAGAGCCAGTGCATTGACACAAAGTTCTTCATATAATTTTTGACACAAAGTTTATCATCTCATGTACTGACACAGAGTTTATAATCTCATGTACTGACACAAAGTTTAATATCTCATGTATTGACACAGAGCTTATCTAATGTGCTGACACAGAAAAGGAAATAACCACAATGCAGTAACAAAGAAACCAGAGTTGTAGACAGTTGTTATTCAGCTGTATACTTCAAATTACAAGTGGTCATCAGGAGTTTTGTCTTGTGTTATTATCTCTAGCTGAACAATTCAACGTTTACTGTTGATTCTTGCTTGAAACACTATTATTTCAATTAATCTATGAAACAGTTACATTATAGACTGCAACTGGTACCATTAGTAATGGGACTCTTCACTAGTTCTCGAAGATGAAGATGGAGCATGTATGTGAATGTCCCAAGTGCTGTAATATTGGTTCTTGAATCAACTCAACTCACAGTCAGGCTACTTACCATGGACACTCTCCAACCTGTCATAACATACAAACAAAAACACATACGTATGTGTATGCATGCACACACTCATACCTGTGACAATGTGGACATCAGTTTAACAACCCACCCTGTGACAATGTGGACATCAGTTTAACAACCCACCCTGTGACAA
This sequence comes from Cepaea hortensis, assembly GCA_963921405.1. Classification (NCBI taxonomy): domain Eukaryota; kingdom Metazoa; phylum Mollusca; class Gastropoda; order Stylommatophora; family Helicidae; genus Cepaea; species Cepaea hortensis. Next base: position 130,745,570 of record OY992876.1, on the reverse strand, counting down.
TGTGGACATCAGCTTAACAACCCACCCTGTGACAATGTGGACATCAGTTTAACAACCCACCCTGTGACAATGTGGACATCAGCTTAACAACCCACCCTGTGACAATGTGGACATCAGTTTAACAACCCACCCTGTGACAATGTGGACTATTTGAGTTCATCTCCAAAGCCTTCTCAGCGTAAGAAAAGGCCTCCATCATCCAGTTGTGGCGCTTCTGCTTGTCTTTCTCATGTTTAGCCTTATCGTGGGTCACCCTGGCCAGGCGCCACTGGACTTCATCATCAGTCACATCTGTACAGTCAATACAAACAAGTCAGAACAACATAGTACTTCATTGTCAGTCACATCTGTACAGTCAATACAAACACAAGTCAGAACAAAATAGCACTTCAATAGAACAGATAATGAGTGCAAAACCATAACAATAGAGATGAGGTGCCTTAGAGGAGCTGCGGAAGTAATTGTGAGATATAGAAACCGTGAGAGATAGAATTAGGAATGAGGAAATTAGAAGACGACTATGTCTGAAACCAGTCATGCACTTCATTAAAGAACAGATTAAATGGTTTGGACAACTCACAAGAATGCCCTAGTACAGTCTGTCTGAAAGAGCCACATTGAAGTAATATAATGGATACAGAGCAAGGGGGATTATAGAGTGATGGTATTGAGAACAACCTTAGAGAAATAAATACCAACTTACAAAGAGCATTAGAATGAGCTCATAAAAGATCTCTACCCCCTTCCCTCCCCCCCCCCCCCCACTTCACTGAGGTAAATGGAGGAAGAGAAGCAGAATACAACAGAGCAGAAATGATAAACACAAGAAGCCACTGCTAGCAAGCTGTCTTTCTGACTGATGCAATGTCAGATCTTCAAGCTCTCAACACTGGCAGGCTTCATTCATTTATCTAGCCACTTTAGTAACATTTTCTAAATTGCTTTTTAATTATATAACTTGCATAGTTGTATACCTCTTGAAAAAACAAATCCAACGGTACCTTATTCAAGTATGTAGGTAATTTCTTAGCTGAGATATTAATGTTTATGTGTCAGTTTATCATTTAATATAAGCATATAGAAAAAAAAACCTCTGAAGTGTCTCCACCTTGCCGTGGTAGAGGGGCTTATGTGTCCCAGAGCTTTGTCGACAGAAGCACAACTACATGTCAGACAGGCCTTGGGACAGGGACCAGATCAAGAGAGACACAGCCTGCTGCTCTGCAGGTGGACTGAGGATAGCAGTCAAAAGTTCAAACCAGGCGCAGGATGCCACTAATCCTTGGTCCGGACACATACTCTAAGGCTCTCAGCTGAGGGATATGGCTGAATGCCTCTAAGCCATTAACCCTCGGATGTGAGAGCCGGGCCAATACTCGCCTACCTCAAAATGGAGGTGAGATGAGTGCGCTACATGCTTAGTCCAGATACCTGATCGAAGGCTCGCAGCTGGGGGATATGAGGGATACCCGGATAAGAGGGCCTGGCCGTCACTCGCTCACTGATGCATGGAAGTAAGGTGCTGAGACGGCAGCACATGTAACCTACCTCATGAGAGATTACTAAAGGTGGAAATGCGCCCCAGTCATACGCGATGGTTACGATGAAAGTCTATATCTATACTCATAGAGTGAGCATAGTCAAAGGTGGAAGAGCGTCTCATGGACTCACAATGGAACGCTTGGCTAGCGAATCCACTACGTGGAAGTCTGAAGCGAAAGCTTGATGAGTGGATGTCGTCCGCAGACTGTCCATCCCTGGTTTGTGTGGACAGCAACAAGTGGCAAACGAAATGCCCAATATATGGAAGTGAGGAATTAAAGCAGTCATGAGCAGGACGTGGCGATTCCTTGGGTGAGCCCAGCCTCAGAGCACTATGTGCCAGCTCTGTAATTTTGGAAGCCTCTTTGGATAGCAAGGAATGCCCATGGTCTGCCCCTGCCTTCCCTCGAGGATTGACCGTGATGTCTTTGACCGTTCTACCTTGACCAGCTGTGATGTGGGCGACACCACAACAGTAAGAGTCTGACGTCCCTTGAAACCCAGTGAAGGCAAACCCATAAAAACGCCCGCTGAAGTCGAATGTGCTAGCCTAAGGGCGCAAATAAATCAGGCACAACGCAAAAATGTCAGAGTGAAATGTCCCTCATGCTCAGAACAGCTCTGACTAACTATAACTAGCCTTCTGAATGTCCTTCGCGTCCGGAACAGCTCTGACTAGCTAGTTTTCCTATCGTCCCTCGTGCTCGGAACAGCTCTGACTATCTAGTCTTCCGAATGTTGGTTACACTGATGCCAAGGGATATTACCACTGCCGCTGTCTAACTCAAGGACAGTTAATTCTGCCAGTTTTCTCTCTCTCTCTCTCTCTCTCTCTCTCTCACACACACACACACACATGCACACACAGAGAGAGAGATACATCCCCACATCATGCTGTGATGATGTCAGACTGCGCGTGCTACCACACGCTGTTGTCAACGCGAGGCCGCGAGGCAGAGATCCATTTTAACCAGAGAATTCTCCTTACAAAGTTATCCAAAAATAATCGACCCCGGCCGTGTAGACGGATGACAATTTACACATAAATACTGCAATCAGTGTTGAATGCAAACATGCATTCATTATCATTTCGTCCCTCTCAATAATCCATAAGAATATTAAATGATCATTGCTTGATTATGAAACGGAAAACCGCTATTTTCCTGCCATTGAAATATCCCATTACAGCATCATAGCACGCAATCTTAATGATTTCAGTTTGGGATGTCCCCGCCAACTTAAATAGTCGAAAATTTCACAGTACGCGTAAAAATGGATACTCAATTGAATTATTCATACAAGATCAATTCACAACGTTTATATAAAACAAAATTTACGAGTCAACTTACATCTTAAAAAGATAGTCTCTTTATCACGGTAAAAAGAAAAATTTGAGAAGCCAAGATGTATAGATTTGTAGACAATGGAGGGAACTACAATTCTTGGTAATCAGTTTCTGTTTTAACGCGATCTTGAAATAATCGGTGAATTTAACATCATGCGTATACTTACCGTCCCCATATCGGAGACACAAAAACAAATAACCGAACATTACCCCAAAAAGAATTCTGGTAAACAATATGGCAAACATGAACCGCAGTACCTGCATTTAGTTAGTTAGTTAGTCACGGTTCCAACATCACAGCAACAGATCGTCCCCATTATGCTCCATTCCTGTGCCAGTGAATATCACATAAAATGTTCCTCACTGCCCCATGTGAAAAGTGGAAAAGACAGGAGTCTTGACAAACAACAGACCGCTCATGCACACTGTGCATAATGCCGCCGCCGGAATGTCACCACAAAAGTCCTCTATGAAAAATACAGTTCATCCTTGATAGAAGCGGGAGTCACTTTCCCAACCAGATGTTCGCCTACAAAGTCTCGATATTTCTAGATGTTGTTCCGCTTCTAGATGTTTTCTAGCCAGCCCGCCATTTTTTCTTGGAAATGCAATTCACGCAACAAAACAACCTTGAACAGTTGTTAAAAAAAAACATTTCACTGTACATAATGCCGTCGCCAGAATGCCAACACAAAAGTCCTCCACGAAAATACAGTTTATCATCGATGGAAACAGCACTCACTAGAAGACCAGCAGCCACACATTTTTGCATAAGGCAAAACCAGTAACTTCTGCGACACAACCAGCCGCCATACATGCAGATATTTCTAGATGATGTTGTTCCGTTTCTAGATGTTTTCTAGCCAGCTGCGCCATTTTTCGAGCAAGCAATTCACGCCACAACACCTCAGACAGATGTAAAACAACATTTCACTGTACGTACATAATGCCGTCTCCAGAATGCCAAAACAACAGTCCTCCATGAAAACACAGCTCATCATCAAAGGAAGCGGCAGTCACCAGAAGACCAGCAGCCACACATTTCTGCATAAGGCAAAAAAAACAGTCAATTCTGGGACATAGCCTGCCGCCATTGCTCTGAACATGCAGTTCATGCTCCACAACCTCTGGCAGATTTAAAAGCATTTCGCAAGAAATTCACAGCTCACAACGTCGCGCCATGCTAACTCAGTAGCAGGGCGACGGAACCATAAACTACCAGTCCAGCATGAGGAAAATGCGAATGTAAATGGTAGCAATGAGCATAAACACTCCAGAGGCCTTAACCGTTTCACTGCCTATCCTCCATGTTCGTGACCGGATAAGCGAAGGAGGGGGCATCGTTCGCCGTCTCACACGATCACAAGAGTCTTGTTTCAGATTTGAATTCTTGTCCTCATTATGCCACGTGGCCAAGCCATCCAGGTCTTTATCTTTCTGCCTTCCCCTTGCTCTTTTCTCATGACTGTTGCCAGTTGTCAATCAGTTTTCCTGTTTATTTCTCCTCATAATGTACCCAAAAAATTCGATGTCTAATTTCTATAGTCAATTTACGGTTTCCATTTGTTTCTTCGGTCTCCCTGGCCAAGGGATTAATGGCATTGTTCGTAATCCCTTATATCCATGTGAGGAAAACAGCAGCTGCGAGAATCGGCAGCAGTTCGCGCCGCGCTGGTAACTTACGGGGGTATGTGAGCCAGTCGTTCAGAAAGCAATGGCAAACTACTGAACGTAAAACTTGCCTAGTACATCAACAGCAGCTGAAAAATGTTGGTGTTGACTGCAACGTCCTGTAAGGGATATGCAACATTTTTTTTTTATGTGTTTCTTGTATGACTTTCTCTTGAATTTTTCTGTCCATTAATGGTATTTTTAGCACTGTCCTCAGAGACCACATCTCCACTGTCATTAGCTGTTTCTCATCTTGTCTGCTTATTGTTCATGTTTCACCTGAATATAACAGTATAGGTTTGATATATTTCATAATATAGCACTTAAACACTTTTTCTCACTGCAATTGGCAGCTTTTTATTAGTGAGTATGTTTCCCATTTTAAACACTTTTTCTCACTGCAATTGGCAGCTTTTTATTAGTGAGTATGTTTCCCCATCTTAAACACTTTTTCTCACTGCAATTGGCAGCTTTTTATTAGTGAGTATGTTTCCCATCTTAAACACTTTTTCTCACTGCAATTGGCAGCTTTTTATTAGTGAGTATGTTTCCCATCTTGAACACTTTTTCTCACTGCAACTGACAGCTTTTTATTAGTGAGTATGTTTCCCATCTTGCAAAAGGTTACCTTTCGAAATAATTTTTTTAAAGATGTCCTGAAAAATGCCATGGGTCTATGAAGTACTAGCACCATAAAATTTTGTAGGCCTGAAGACACTGATAAATATGTGGCCAGCTCTTCCACCTCTTAGCGGATGATGAGCACAGCCTGCTGAAAGTGTCGCTCCAAGGAAGAACTCTGCAGCTCCAGTGGCAAACCCCCAAGGGTCTCTGAAAGTGTCACCCTAAGCAAGAACTCAGTGGCAAACCCCCCAAGGGTCTCTGAAAGTGTCACCCTAAGCAAGAACTCAGTGGCAAACCCCCCAAGGGTCTCTGAAAGTGTCACCCTAAGCAAAAACTCAGTGGCAAACCCCCCAAGGCTCTCTGAAAGTGTCACCCTAAGCAAGAACTCAGTGGCAAACCCCCCAAGGCTCTCTGAAAGTGTCGCCCCAAGCAAGAACTCCACAGCTCCAGTGGCAAACCCTCGGAAAAGATTGCACTCGTGAACAAATAACAGACCAAAAATGAACCCATGATCTTTGAGCACAAGGTAGACAACCTGAGGGCTATAAATAAACAATGCACCACTGTTCTGAAATATAAATTCCGCATTCTCAAATAAACATAGATACAACACAAAAGAGACAATTGATTTTGTTAACCTTTGTATGGAAGCAGATGCTCATATAATTTATCTGTCTGGTAAGTCTTGTACAGTTCATCAGCTGTGTCAATGATGTCCTGCATGGCTGTTCTGTGCTGTTGGTGAAACGTTGAATATGCGTACTTTCCTGCAAGTAAACAAAGTAATGGTTACATCCCCTGGAAGATAACTGCTATGGTTACAACCCCTGGCAAATGAATGCTATGGTTATGTTCCCTGGCAGATGTGACCTATGGTTACAACACCTGGTTGATGACTGCTGTGGTTATAGCACCAGGTGCTTGAGTGCTGTGGTTAAAGCACCAGTTGCTGGAGTGCTGTGGTTATAGCACCAGGTGCTTGAGTGCTGAGGTTAGACAGTGGTAGTATACATAATTTCCAACAGAGGGGACCAGATTCAATTCCCAGCTGAAGAAGAACTGCTTCAGGAGGGAGCCATGGTAACTCAGCAGCTGGACGCTCAACTGTCAGCCTTATGGTCATAGGTTCAAATCAGTGTTGAGACAGGTTTGTAAAAATGTCAACAAAGGTCAACCCAGCTTAAAATGGATACCAGGAAATGTCCTGGGGAGTGGAGGTGGCCAGCATAAGACTGACTACCTCACCCACTGCTGACCAAGTGGTCTATACTGGCTAACACTATATACCCAATGCACCTGAAAAGGGTCATCTTTCACACATCAAAGATAAATTACGTATGTTACATTATTGTTTTAAAAAAAACATGGTAATATGAATGATGAGCATATATACAATATGTACTAACATTTATGAGTGAGACACACATACTCCTTTACACACGCACACATTTAAACGCACTCACAAACTAGCCACTACAGGTCAAGATTAGCGAATTAAAACGGAATATTTGCGACTATTTTCAGCTACATGTTTTTCGTGTCTCCAGTCTGAGGAGATTTAGAGTACTCTCATCATCTCATCTCATCATGATTGCCATGAGATGGATAAAGCAAGAGCAATCCATTGATACAAGAAGGGACAGTGAAAGCCACAGTCCATAATCACACACATATACCTTACTCAGAGCCTGGGGCTTGGATTGAGTGGGATGCTCATGTATAGTACATGATTGAGGTGCTGCTAGGGATCTTTGATGAAACATTGGATCCTACTTCAGACTAGATCACATAACCTCTGAACTTGAAAAGGAGGCTGTGACTACACGGAAGTCTAGGTGTAGACGGGTTACCGTGTCCGCATAATATATTATATTTTGTTTTTGTTTTTGTGATGTTGTTTATTGATCAAAACTTGTCACGAGTCTAAATGAATCATGGAAGAGATAAGCTCATATGTAATGACAACAGACGTACAGATGTGTGCGAATATTGAGAGAGACCAAAGCGTGCGACCATAGAGTCCACTAAAACAAACGGTAGTGTGTACTTATCCAACTCATGTCAAGAAGTATAAGACTGAGTAAAGGTAGTAAAAATGTTTACAACATTTAAAAAAAAAGGGGGGGGGGGCATATTGCCATGAGATGGATAAGGGAAACGGAGCAAGTTAAACTGATGTCACTAAGACATGAGTTGAAAATCCAACCCGACACACCGGGGCACGAAAGGGGCAGAGTTATGTGGTCACATGATGCGCCCAGGTCAAAGCTGGAAAACGGTGCGCTTGGACAGACCGAGCTAGGACGTGAGACAAGAAGGTTGATTTTGGGAAAGTTCTGCGTTTGAAAGCGTTTTGCGATGGTTGCAGTTATTCAAGATACAGTCAACTGTGAAAGAGTGTTCTTGGTTAAGAAAGCGGTGAGTGAAGAAACCGTACACTGAAGTTAACAACCAACGATGGGCCAGTCAGTATCGACCAATTGTGGTGAGAGAGCTGACCCCGTGTTGTGCACAAGCTGACAAGAATGGCGGAGCGAGAGACACACCGTGACACGTTCGCCACCAGTGTGATGTGCGTAAGTAAATAGAACTGATATTATCGTTTAGCAGTGAAGTGTAGCCATAAAGTCTAGAGTGTGCAGCAACAGCAGGAAGCAATGACGATTAGTTGTACCATGTATTATTTATTACTAGACAGTGGGTGTGTTGGTCATGTACAGAACGCTGAAAGGTAGGAAGCGGCGGTGCATGATGGCAACCACTGTGATAACTGTGCTAGAATAAAGTGATCTTGTACTCTAAGGTTGAGTTGAACTTGTGTTGTCTGCATGAAAGACTGGTACATTAGTTATACGAGCCCACAGAGATATTTCTGCTAAATCTTCTAAACCCTAGACGAAAAACCAAGATGTCGGACATTGAGTGAGCGAGTTCCGGCTCTTGGCAATGATCTTCTTGTACCTTGCGGTGTCAAGTTGAAGTATAAACAGCGGGAGAGTGCCCGCTTATGGGCTTCATGTATCAATATTCCCTGTGTCCATCGTTTACATGGTCAGCCTCTTCCTCTGCTACCCTCTGGTCTGTACATCATTGCTTATTGTGGTATACTGTTGGTAACCTACTTGCATGGCCAAACCATTTGATTTGCTGCCTTCTAATAAAATCTAGTGCAGCTACAACCCCCACTTTAGTCCTGATTTCTTCATTTCTGATCTTATCTCTTCTTGATACATTGAGTATTCTTCTCAGAATCTCATTTCTGTTGTTGTGATTTTTCTTTTCTCTTTTTTTTTTGTCATTATCCAGGTTTGGCATTGGTAACATAGAGTTGGTATGAAGACTGTGTTGTAAAGTGTTTTTTTTTAGTAGTTACTAATACATGTTTGTTCTTTAGTATTGGTGCCATTTGTCCAATGAGTGGTTTGCCTTATTGCATCTATTTTCGATCTCGTCTTCTGATTTGCCATTTGATGATATTATCCTTCCTAGGTACTTGAAACTCTTTACTTGTTTCAAGGGATGTTCATTTAGGTGAATTGTTGTTGCTTTTTCTTCTTTAGTTACAGTCATTACCTGTTTTACTTGTGCTAATATTCATGTTATGTTCCTTACACATTTTATTTAGACTATTCATGTGGTCTTGTAATTCAGCTTCTGAGTTTGCTATTAGTGCTTGGTCGTCTGCAAACAGGAGTTCTCTAATGGTTAGATTTGCAGATGGTTTTTCTTCTGTGTTCGTGTCATGCAGTGTTCTTGCTGTCTCTGTTTGGCTAGTTTCTTTACATATGTTGTCTATATATGTTATGAACAAGAGAGGGGACAGGACACAACCTTGTCGTACTCCGGATCTTATGGTGAAGGGCTCTGAGTGTCCTCCAGTTGCTCTCACTATGCATTCACTGTTGTTGTATAAGCTTCTACATAGGTTTGTTAGATGTGTACTCACTTGGGGGGTACGGGGTGTCAGGCATTGGTAGCACCTTTGGTAAGGATGGCTCTCATGTCCTTTCAGGACCCATCCCCCACTGGTCCAAGTCTGACACCCAGCTCGTGCCTGTGGCTCCTAGTAGCTGTCAGCATGCGACAGCGGCCACCCCCCGGGCAACAGATGTGAGAGGCTGGCTAAACCAGGCATGGGTATCCGATTTGGTGTCAAACCAAGAGGTAAACTAGGGTATGCCTACCCAGCATGTGAAGACAGGATTCGGCAGACTGCGCGGAAGAAATCATTCCTGATTCAACGGGCAAGACGGCGTTTACCTGCAAAGCGTTGTGGAACGTAATGAGCACGGCAAGGCACGTAGAGCGCCCTGGTCATCCACTGCACCTGTATTCGTCTCCAATCGTCTCGACTTGTCTTGCCACTGGACTCAGATGAACTCAGGCGAGAGAGTGAGGTCGACGAATTGCGCAACTCTTCCTCACTTTAATCCAAGTCATCGCGCAAGTCATTCTTCATCCAACGTCACATATCACCTTCAAGCCCTGTGGCGATGGGCGAGCGGCAAAGCGGCAGGCGTGGGTACGCTGGCAGCCGTAGTCGCAGACCTGCACACAGGCGGCTCAGGCCATATGGTCGTCTTCTACTGACCGGAGCAGCAGTGGGATTCGGCAGCCCCCTGAGCGACTGAGCAGCCCTCTATAGGAACACACTGCTCACCTCCATAGCATGAGGAAGGGGCTAGAAAAGGTGCCCTAAACATTGTCTGCTTCATCACTACCTAACCAGCTAGCCGCGGTTGGTGGGTACCCTTAACTGCGGTCGACATACAAAGAAAGATAAAACAAGCAAAGCTAAAAGAGTAAACCATATTCCCTTAACAATTGGAACTTGGAATGTACGCACCCTACTTGACAGAGACAGCGCGTCGGGTCCAGAGAGACGAACAGCACTGATTGGGAGAGAGCTGGGCAGGTACAACATCGACATTGCAGCCTTGAGCGAGACACGGCTTGCAGAAGAAGGCCAAATCTGTGAAATTGGTGCAGGCTACACATTTTTCTGGAGTGGAAGGAAAAGCGAGGAAAGACGCCAATCTGGTGTGGGATTTGCCATTAAGTCGGCCCTGGTCGGCAAATTAGCTGGATTTCCAAAGGCTATAAACGACAGGCTCATGACCATGAAGTTGCCTCTGCTGAATGGAAGGAAGCACGCAACCATTGCGAGTGTCTACGCACCAACTATGACCAACGAAGACGATGTCAAGAACAAGTTCTATGAGGACCTGCACAGTGTATTAACATCTGTTCCCAAAGGAGACAAACTTATACTCCTTGGGGATTTCAATGCCAGAGTAGGCACGGACACCACCTCTTGGAGTGGCATTATTGGAAAGCATGGAGTTGGAAATTGTAACAGCAATGGACTCCGCCTCCTTCAGACATGTGCCGAACATGATCTCGTGATTACGAACACAATTTTCCGTCTCCCCATGAGAAATAGGACATCGTGGATGCACCCTCGCTCGAAACACTGGCACCTCATTGACTATGTCATCGTCAGGAGGAGTGACAGACAAGACGTTCGAGTGACAAAATCCATGTGTGGTGCCGAATGTTGGACAGACCATCGTCTCATTGTCTCGAAAATGAACATCCACATCAGGCCACCACGGCGTCCCCAAGGGGCGAAAATGCAAACAAAGCTAAATGTCACCCGCCTAAACAGCAAGAAAATGCAGCAGTCGTTTGAAAATATGCTGGAAGACCGCCTCAAGCCCAATGCTGAAGCTAAACAGGATACAGAAACAGAATGGAGAGCCCTAAAGGACACAATTTATAACACTGCTATGGAAATCCTGGGTCCAGCCCCCCGAAAGCATAAAGACTGGTTTGATGAAAATTCCGAAGACATCAACCAATTGCTGGCCGAGAAACATCTACTCCTCAAGGCACATTTGAATGACCCAAAGTCAACATCAAAAAAAGATGCTTTCAAGAACATTCAGAGAGTTGTGCAGCAGAAACTTCGGCACATGCGGGACTCCTGGCTGAGCAGCAAAGCTGATGAAATTCAGGGCTTTGCTGACAGACATGATATGAAAAACTTCTACGACTCACTGAAAGCGGTCTATGGTCCTTCATCACCAGGCATAGTTCCCCTCCTCAGTGCAGACGGGGGAACATTGATCACCGATAAGAAAGAAATCCTCCAACGCTGGGCAGAGCATTTCAGCAAAATCTTAAATGCAACTTCCTTCTTCGATGATGAAACCATCAACTGCCTTCCTCAAGTTCCCACCAATGAGACACTTGGTGACCTGCCAACCATAGTGGAAATAAACAAAGCCATCCAGCAACTCTCCAGCGGCAAGGCACCTGGTCCTGACTCCATCCCAGCAGAGATATACAAGGCAGGTGGGCCGGTCCTAACAGAGCAGCTTCACCAAGTCTTCACAAACATATGGATGAACGAGACCATGCCACAAGATTTTAAGGACGCGTCAATAGTCCACCTTTACAAACGTAAAGGAAACCGCCAATCCTGTGACAACCACCGAGGCATCTCCTTGCTTTCAATTGCAGGGAAGATACTCGCCAGAATTCTTCTCAATCGCCTCACAGCCCATCTCGATCAAGGTCTTCTTCCTGAGAGTCAATGTGGCTTCAGAAAAGAACGTGGAACTGTTGACATGATTTTCGCTGCAAGGCAGCTGCAAGAGAAATGTCAGGAACAGAACTGCGAAATGTTCTCCACTTTCATTGACCTTACCAAGGCTTTTGACACAGTCAGCAGAGAAGGACTGTGGAAGATTATGGCAAAATATGGCTGTCCACGAAAGTTTGTCCAAATAGTGCGGCTATTTCATGACGGCATGCAGGCAAGAGTACAGGAAAATGGTGAACTGTCTGAACCCTTTCCTGTAACCAATGGAGTGAAGCAAGGATGTGTCCTGGCACCAACACTGTTCAGCCTCATGTTTTCAGCCATGTTGATGAATGCCTTCGAGAACGACGACATTGGAATAGACATCAACTACCGTATGGATGGAAAGTTATTCAATCTCAGAAGGCTGAAAGCTAAAACCAAAATTGACAGCGGCACCGTCAGAGAGCTCCTGTTTGCTGATGATTGCGCTCTATACGCCAACTCAGAGGCGGACATGCAACATAATGTTTCAGCTTTCTCACATGCCTGTGCCAACTTTGGGCTCAATATCAACTTGGAGAAGACTGTAGTTATGTACCAGCCAGCTCCAGGGAATAATCACACTGTGCCGAATATCAAAGTGAATGATCATAGACTAAGTGTTGTGGACAAATTCACCTATCTTGGCAGCACTGTGTCACAAGCTGCCACAATCAATGACGAAGTGAATGCAAGAATCTCCAAGGCCAGTGCAGCCTTTGGCAGACTGTACAAGAATGTATGGGACAGAACTGGAATAAGCCTGCAAACAAAGCTAAAAGTCTACAAAGCAGTTGTATTATCCACACTGCTATATGCCTGTGAAACCTGGACTGTTTATCAGCGACACGCTAGGAAATTAAACCACTTCCACACAGTCTGCCTAAGGAAGCTACTGAAGATTAAATGGCAAGACAAGATTCCAGACACTGAAGTCCTAGAAAGAGCATCCATGCCCAGTATCCACACTCTACTGATGAAGAATCAGATTCGCTGGGCTGGTCACCTGACCCGCATGCCAGATCACAGGCTCCCTAAACGAATTTTCTACAGCGAACTGCGTTGTGGTAAACGCTCCCAAGGTGGCCAGAGGAAACGTTTTAAAGACACTCTGAAAATTTCACTGAATGCTTTTGGAATTCATCATGACACCTGGGAGGCTGCAGCCAGAGACCGAAATTCGTGGCGTGCATCATTACGCAAGGGTGCAGTCATATGTGAGGCAACCAGGACTGCAAGAGCTGTGAAGAAAAGGCAGGACAGAAAAACCACTGCAGGAAATCCTCCTCCAGAGACGTCAAGCATTCTTTGCCCACATTGTCAAAGAACATTTCGAGCCAAAATAGGCCTTATCAGCCATCTTAGAACCCACGGCTCCACACCTTCAACCCCACTGGATGAAACGAATGGTCATCATCATTCTTGATGGACAAACAACACTCACTCCATATTGTTTAAGGATTTCCCACAGCTTGTTTCTATCTACTCTATCAAATGCCTTTTCTTGGTTGACAAAGGCTAGGTAGAGTATTTAATTGAATTTGATTGATTTTTCTAGAAGTTGTCTAAGAGCAAAAATGGCATCTGTGCATCCTTTGTTTTTCCTAAATCCAAGTTGTGTTTCGCTTAGCTAAAGTTCTATAGTAGTTCGTAATCTTTTCTCAAGAATTTTGCAAAATATTTTCCCAGTATGACTCAACAATGAAATGCCTCTGTATTGTGTGCAGTCTCTTTTGCTGATTTTGTTTTTCCAAATTGGGATAATTATGGTATTTCCCCAGTCTCGTGGTGTCTGTTGTTCTACCCAAACATGGTTGAATAGTCTATGTAGCCATGCTGTTCTTACTTCTCTTGCTGCTTTAATTAGTTCATTTAGTATTTCATCTTGTCGCAGTGATTTGTTCAATGGGGCTAATCTGACAGCTTCTACAATTTCTTCTTTCAGTATGTCTGGTTCCAGTTCTTCAGTGGCATCTGTGTCAGTTTCTTGAATTCCTGTGACATCTGATGGGATGTTGAGAAATTGTTTGAAGTACTGTTTCCATCTTATTAGGATTTGTTTTTGTTCACTTATTGGTTCTCCATTTTCGCTGTTAATTATTTCAGTTGGGTCGAAGGGTTCTCCTCTGGTTCTCATTGCACTTATCTTTTTGTAGAAGTTTCTAGTTGCCGCCTTATAGTTTTTATTTAGAGTTTCTCCACACTCCTCCCAATCTTTTTGTTTTTCTCTCTTTACTATTCTATTCACATGTCTTCTCGCTATTCTATATTCTATGTAATCGCATTCCTGTTTGCTCTTCGACCACTTTTTATATTTTTCCTTTTTGTCTTTTACAGCTTTCTTTACTTCTGCGTTCCACCAACTTATTTTCTTTATCCGTGTTTTGCATTTTTTCGTGGTTCCACATATTTTTGCAGTATTTAAAATGCTTGATTTGAACATCTCCCATTCTTCTTCCACTGTCTTTCTTTCTATAGGTAATTTTCCAAAGATTTCAGTTTGTTCTTTCTCATAATTTTCCCTCACTGCCTCGTCTCTGAGGTTTTTTTTAATTTACTGATTCGCATGGCATGAATTTTCCTGGTCTTTCCTTTCTTCTACTGATGGTTCTTATTGTGGCCACGACTGCTTTGTGGTCTGTGTTTATAATTAATTTGGGCACTGCCCTTGCATCTAATATATTTCTCTTTCCGTTATTTCTTGTTAATATAAAATCAATTTGGCTTTTAGTATCTAGATCATTCCATTTATACCAGGTGTATATTTGTGAGTCTTCTATGTTTATAGAATGTGTTTATTATATAAAGGTCGTGTTGCCTGCATAACTATATCAGTCCACTTCCGTTATCATTTCTTTCATTATGTTGGTCTCCAAATGCTCCAACATGTTTTTCTATGCCTGCTCTGTTGTGTCCTAATCTTGCATTGAAGTCTTCCATAACTATGATGTTTTCCTGCTTATCTATTTTATTTAGCACATCATGGATGTCTTCGTAGAATTCCTTGCATTCTTGCTCATTATTGTTCAAATTACATGGTGCGTATATTTGTACACATGTTGTAATTGTTTGTTCTTTTATTCTCACTGTTATGATTCTTCTGATATATATTTTATTTCTAGTATTCCTCTTACTAGCTGTGGTTCAATGACTATTCCCACACCGTGTCTTACCCTTTCTTGCTGTTCCACTCCAGAGTAGACAAACATGTAATTATGGTAGATCTCCTTGCATCCTTCCCCTTTTATTCTGGTGTTCGCTATTCCCATCAGTCCAATTTTCCTCTATTCCATTGTTTCTATTAAGTTCTTCTTCTTTACTATTAAAACCGCAGACATTCATTGTGCCTATTTTTGGAATCACTAATCTATCTCGTAGTCCATTAACATTGCCGGGTCTATCTATATCCATTTAGGTCAGTCCGTTTATACTCCTAGTTTTTCTACGAGCAGTATGAAGATCCCCTGCCAGTTTGCTAGGCCAGTGGCAGGTTTAGGACAAAAATCTGACCATAGGGAGTCCATCCCCTATGGCGAACCATAGCCCCATTAGCCCATGATGTGCTCATGATGTTAAATTTCCCTATTATTTCAAGATCAAGTTAAAATAGAAACCGATTACTGAATATTATTTTTCCTTCCACGCGCTACGAATCTATATTTCTCGTCTTCTCAAATTCATTTTCGATACGGAGGTACAGACTGTCTTTATAAAATGTAAGTAGATTCGCATTCCATTTCAACTAGACTTTTAGCATTGTTCCAGTATTCAATTTAGCATCCACGTTTACCTATAATTTGTCGTTTTCAACTATTAGAGTTAGCAATCCCATCTCAAATTGAAATTATAAAGATGGCATGCTGTAATGTGGCTTTTCAATGGCGGGAAATAGCAGTTTTCATTGTCATACTCCAGTGATGACCATTTAATATTGTTATGGAATATTCACAGTTTAAGTCCCCGCTAATCACTGGTATCAGGAAGGCTAATAGACTACAATGGCTGGGGCATATAGAAAGAATGGAAGATATAATAGGGAAACAAAACTCGCTTACACTCAGGAAATAAATGACCGTAGACCCCGAGGTAGACCAAGAAGACGGTGGAGAGATAATATATATACAGACCTACAAACTGGCGAGGAGTGGGTGCAAGTGCCAACAGACTTCTGCACATCCTTTTCAGTTTGCATCCAACTAGATAGGAAATGCAGACAAGAAAATCCGGCTGCTGTGGAGGCTGAAGTACAAGCGTTGATTTTCGAGAATTCGCTAGACAGTGACGCGGTCATCTACACAGATGGGTCGGTCGTCCGACATGTGAGAAGCTCATGGGCCTTTACAGCTCGGGCCGGAGGGAGAATTGTGAAGGAGGACTCTGGTGCTTTCACTGAAACCACAAGTAGCCTGACCATGGAAGTCATGGCAGTAAGTAAAGCAATAACATGGCTCGAGACACAGACATTCACTAGAGCTTGTTTCCTTAGCGACTCAATGAACATGATCAAGAGGATAGAGGAGGGGTCGATCCGAAGAGAATGGTTGCTGCCTCTGGAGCGGTCTCGGCTGGCAAAGATTAGTTTCATCTTCGTGCCAGGGCATGCGGGAGTACAAGGAAATGAGCGGGCTGACAAGCTCGCAGGTGAGGCTACTGGGGAGGGCGGACGCGCCATGGACCAGGCTGACATTCTGAATGCTCTACGAGAAGTAAGACTTTTGCGAGAACCAAGTGATGACTGTGAATCTACAACAATGGCCAGACTGCTAGAGCAGCAAATTAAAAGAGGGGTGGCCAAACAAGAACACTATGCAGGAAGCCAAAGAAGATTGATAAACCAACACAGAACTGGCGTCGTTAGCCGCTACACGCTGCGGGATTTGCTGAGGAGGGGATCCGAGCACTTATGGACTGAATGGTTCGATGTGCAATGAGGATGATTTGTCGACTAACTAACTAACTAACCTACAAGCACTTGGAATCAACGACTGGCAAGAGAAGGTCAACCAGAGAGACGAATGGAGATGGATTGTATCTGCAGCAAAGAACCTCAATGGCTCGGAACGCTGAAGAAGAAGAAGAAGAAGAAGAAGAAGAAGAAGAAGAAGAAGAAGAAGAAGAAGAAGAAGAAGAAGAAGAAGAAGAAGAAGAAGAAGAAGAAGAAGAAGAAGAAGAATTGCAATGCCAATGATTGCACATTTGCATCTATAACACATTATAGTATTTATGTGAAATTTTTCACCACTCTACATGAACCACATCGGTGATAATTTTGCAACTTTTCAAAACAACTTCTCTGGTCAAAATGGATCTATGCTCACGGCCTCATGCTTACAGACAGAGAGTGCAGACAGCTCACGCAGACTGACAGCATCACAGCATGATGTGGTCAGTGTATCTCTCTCTCTGTCTCTGTGTGTGTGTGTGTGTGTGTGTGTGAGTGTGTGTGTGTGTGTGTGTGTGTGTGTGTGTGTGTGTGTGTGAATCAGCAGCAGTTATCTTCCCCTTAGTTAGGAAACATCTGCAGTTTTTATCTCCCTTTAGCATATGTGTTAACAACAGTGGTGTGAGTGAGTAGGTCACACTTTGTCAAAGTTATCAAATAGTATTTTCCTCTTTGCTCATATTAAATGATAAACTGACACACAAACATTAATATCTCGGCTTAAAATTGACCTACTGACTTGAATAAGGTACCGTTGAATGTTTTTTTTTTTTTTTTTTTTTTCAGGAGGTATCCAACTTTGCAGGTTGCCTAATTAAAAAGCGATTTAGAAAATGTTACTAAAATGGCTACTCACAAATTCACACACCCTCATACACAAATACTTACACATATACTGGCTCACTCACTCACTCATTAGTTTATAAACTAATTCACACATATACACACCCTATTTCATATTCATATACTTTCTCACAATCACTCACATGCTCATATACTCACACACACAATTCACACATACAGACACCCTTCACACAATTAAACATTATTTCATAAATACATACACACACTCACGGATATGTACACTCACTCATACAAATACATTTACACACACATTCACATTAATAAACTCAAACCCACACACTCACTCACATGCATAAGTACAGGCACACTTATACATAGACACATACAGAGACAAAGAAAAAATACATGCAGACATACAGAGGTACACATGCAGTGACAGGAAGACAATAATATACACAAACTCACACACACACATATACAATCTCACATACAGGCATAGATACACGCATACAGAGATAAAGACCAGAGACACACAGACATACAGAGGTACACAAGCAATGACAAGCACACAAAGAATATACACAAACTCCCACACATACAGAGACAAAGACAAGACACTCACAGACACACAGAGACAAAGACAAGACACTCACAGACACACAGAGACAAAGACAAGACACTCACAGACACATTGAGACAAAGACAAGACACTCACAGACACACAGAGACAAAGACAAGACACTCACAAACACACAGAGACATGCAGAGTTACACAAGCAGTGATGGCATACAAAGAATATGCGCATGTGCTCATGTGCGCGCTCGCACGCACGCACGCACACACACACAAAGACAAGATACTCACGGACACACAGAGACAAAGACAAGAGACACAGACATACAGATGTACACAAGCAGTAACAGGTGCACAAACCTATAAAGATAGAAAACTCAAACATAACTTGCCACATAGATATTCATGCAGACAAATGACACTAGCACACTCACACACGTCTATATCTGCTTATATTTAGTAAATTTGAAATATGCACATCTCGTACTATGGTTAATGGTAATGCAATATGGTAATACTAGCTGAATTTAATAAGGCATATAATCAGTAAGAAGCAGGTAAAGAAAAAGTATTCGTATTATGCATGTTGAATTCAGGCAAATGACAAACATAATAATAATATGAACGCTGAAAACAAAGCCCTATAGCGGGAACCTCCTGAGGGTAAATGAAGTGCCAGGAACATCAAATTTTAAGGCCTGAGTGAACAGAGGAATAGGTAGCCAATGTTTCCCTGGTGGCAAATGGTGAGTGCTGGCATTGAACATTTGTCCGTCGATGTTCATGTCATTGTGAGCGTAACGTCCCAGACATTACACCAATGCACCGGCACACAAAGATAGAATAACATATTGTGAGATACACATAAATTTACAATCATATGCACCTACATACACATATATACATAAACACTGACACACACTGATACATACATGCAGACAAACACGCACCTATCCACCCATCCCCACACATAAACAAAACATACACACAGAGAAAGACAGGCAAATATATCATCAAGTTCTCTGCCAGTTGGCGTAGGCGTTCATGTCTCTTTACAGATTTCAGTCTTTGGTGTTCTGAACCAACTCTGCTGATGACATTCCTCCCTGCCACTGTCTCAATCCATCCAGCATCATATCTCTGGGTCTGCTTCTGCCTCTCTTCCCCCTCGATCTTTCCAGTTGACACGATGTTCTCCAATGCCTCTCTTCTCACCAAAGAAAGCTGTTTGTCTCTTTCTTATTGTTGTATATTATGTTCTAGTTTCATTAGCCTCTTTCAGGCAATAGTTGTTAGTTACTCTGGCAGTCCAAGAATTTGCGACATTCGTTTCAGGAACCACAGCTCTGTTGCTTCTAAATTCTTCCCAATTTGTTCATTTATATTCCAAGATTCACTGCCATACAGCAAAACTGGTTCTATATAGCATTTCAGTACTCTCTTTATTCCATTCAATGATAGTGACCGAGATCTGTGGAGAAACATGAACACCTATGCCAGCTGGCAGGTTGAGGAATTACGCAAAGACATGGAATTTCCAAACCCACAAATGGTTATTAATCTACGTCTATTATGTCGAGACCAGAAGAAATTCCGATCAACGTATTTAGGATAGACTAACTTTTCGAACAAGACCAATCGATCGCCCGAACTGATGAGTGAAAACATATACAAATATTATCGGAGAACTGTGTTAGGAAAGTAGAATTGAGATGCTACAACAATTCGTCGAAAACATTTCAAATTCATATAAACATTATAAATATTAGAATACGTTACATACCTCATCATCACAAATAAAGGAATTTCATATTGTTCGCATGTGAAACCAGCACGTGATCGTCTTACATCATCGTGTTACATCACATATAAATATTTTTTAAAAACATAATGGTAGATGATATCAGATATTATTTTTCTTGGATATTTGAAAGTATTTATATATTTTACTTATGCTAATTTTTTTATATTCAGCTACACATTTCATTTAGACTAGTTATGTGGTCTTGTAATTTAGTATTGATTTTGCTATTACTGCTTGATCATCCGCAAATGTTTGCCATTTGTTTTTATCAGGGGTAATTGCAGCGATAAGTATTAAAGGTACAGAGAGAAACCACACATAATGTGAGGGTGCAGTGCGGTGTGCTGGGATAGAAGTAACTCCCCTAAACAGATATAACAGTACACTAGAATTGTACCGAGATGTGTGTTACATCTCTATACGAATATGGAGGTGTACTGTAGACTAACCAACGTCATTAGACTAAGAGGTTTGGGGAAACTCTCTTTGAGCTGATGCGCTAAGGCAGTCTATATGATACCGAGATATGACCATCAGAGAGTTAAGGATGAGTTTATAGATACGAAGTCATATAATTTTAGAAAATCAGCATGTTACTAGCACCAATGGACAGATAAAAGCATTATGAGTCAGCTTCTCTGCATACATGTGTGAGCATTGGGCAATGGAACCATATTACAACAGTTGATTGAAGGAAAAGATTTATCCTGCTGGAGAAAGAAATGAAAAGCATTAGATTTATCCTTAAAGGAGCAAAAAGAATAGTTACAGAAATACAATTCATCTATTGATCGTTGTTTACACAGACTGAACTATTGTGCTATTATAACATCGCTGATCGAATTACATTATTATTGGATTATTGTAATATCAGATTGTTAGGAACTGATTAGTTATATTATTATATTAAATAATTATTAGATAGATAATGAATGTTAGTTAAGTGGGACAGACAGATGACACCATTTTTCTTTTTTTTTCAAGGTATAACAAACAGAATAAACTAACAAAATGTTTTCAACATTTGAAAGGTAGAGGGGGTGAATGCCATATACCTGGATCAGGCTATGGATTGTAAGACACAATTTGCACGGCATTAGTTAAAGAAGAATGAAAAGTGTGCAAGACGTTTTGGTGCAAGCACGAAAACGTCACGGTAGATCAGTTAGACTTGAGCTGGCGTCCACATCGGACGTGGTCTCTTGTCACTAGAACATGGCTAATATTATGCCGCTCTTTTAGACTAGAGTGTGTGTTGTTAGGTACGTTTCTGTGAGCCGACTGCGGTTGTTTCTGACATTGTCAGAACCGTCGTATTAAACTGGACTGTGAGAAGAAAATACCCAGTGTCATCTTGTGAAAGGTTTGGTTGCAGTGGCCGTTTTTGGTTTTCACTTAAACAAGGAGGACTGGGAGGTATAGATAAATATGTATTTATAGATAAACTCCCTAGTCGACCCGCACGTCCCGTCGCTCCTTGGCAACGTGGAGATGAAGTGCAGAAAAAGAAAAAATTCTTTATGCTCAATAGTCTCAGCTAGTAACATAGTTAGTTGCATATCCTTTACAGAACATTGCAATCAACCCCAGATTTATTGGCTAGTTTGTGATTTACTTAGCAGTTTCGGTTCAGTAGTTTGCCATTGATTTTGGAAAGGCCGATGCCTCATACAATTAAAAACAACACAAATTTGTCTGCTTCCAACACAGATCAGCAGTTAAAGTAACATTTGGGACTGCAAGATTTGACAATGAAAACTAGGATTTAGTGATGATGATGAACCCAAAATATAAAAAAGTTAAAAGTAATAAATTACTAATATTATAACAAAGGCAATTTGAAATAATGTAATACATGTTCTTGACAAAGGACTGAAATAAACAAAGATGTGATAGAAATGTAAATGAAAGTTCCCCTTTTCCAAAACTATAGCATAGCTCTGATTGGCGGGGCTCAAGGAAATACCCACTGTTGGAGGGAAAGGTGTGGGGGAAAAAGGTGTGGCCCTTCCACAGAAAACTGATGGATTGGATACAAATAATAAAGTGAGCAACTGCCTACTGACTGACATTCAATCCTTAATTTACTAACCACAATTGCTCTTTGCATATAAACGTGTGCGTAACATTAATCACATTTCAATTTTGACATTTATTACACACAACTGTATGTTAATTTTCAATAAAATCATATTGTCTGCTATTTCCTGGGTGATTCAGGCACACGATGATTTTTAAAAAAACGAAGGCACAATTCAAGTTCGCAACAATTAAATTACAAAACAGTTATAAAGATAACTAGTTACCTTTCTGTTAGTTATCAGTAATGAAACGTCTTCGGTCTACAAACAGTACAATCTGTGAACTTTGACAAACAGATTTCTAACCAAGCTTATTTAATGTAATGTTTTCATTTTCTTTCTTTACAGTTTACTGTCTTCAACTTGTCTAAGTCTAACTCACGGTCCTCCGTACACACACTTGGTCAACGTCGGTTATTTGAGATCTTCGTGCAAATGACAACACGTTCTATCATATTCTAATCGTTGCAGGGATGAGTATTAACTATTATTAAAGCTAATGTCGATTAACTCATATACGCATTGTGCCCAAAATCATGTGCGGCGACCAGCCGAAGTGAAATCCCCCGTGAGTAGGTTTCTTGCCGTCTGCCGTCAGAACTGAGTCAGTTTACACAGCCCAGATTTTGTGTTCGTGTTGCCATAAACTGCGGGAGCAGTGCAAGTACATTGTCGTCACGTATGGCTTGCAAACTGGCGTAGGCGTTCATGTCTCTCCACAGATCTCGGTCCGTGGTGTTCTGGGTCAACTATATTAATTATAATCCTTTATGCCACTGCCTCAGGCCTTCCGAACATCATTTCTCGCGGTCTGTTTCTTCATCTTCTACCACTGATCTTACATTCTCCAACGCCTCTTTTCACATTATTTGACCAAGGAACACAGTTTGTCTCTTTCTTATTGTTTGTTTAGTTCCTTATCCTTTACAGGACGTCGCAATCAACCACATAATTTTTTGGCTGTTTGTACTTTCTTGGCAAGTTCACGTTCAGTAGTTTTCCGCTGCTGTCTGAACTCTTTTATATAGCTTATAGCTGTGTATAATGTTGAAACATACATAAAGCTTAAAACACATGATTAAGAACATCGAGGACGCATCAAATAGATATCAGTATTGAAACAACCAGACATAAGTCAACTATACCTGGTTGAAATAAAAACAATTAATATGATACGCTAATCGCTGAAAGCATGGAACTATACCCACATGAAAATCCTGAGGAGAAAATTAATACAAAATTGGAATGTGAGCAAATAGGCATCCAATGGCACCTTACCGTCTTGACAAACGATAGTTTGTTACATTGTGCTTCAAAACGGCATAATAACTACAACTCATAGTGGTAGTGAATGTGATTGATCAGACCAATTCTCGCTGAATATGTTTGTCCACATGATCGCGTCCACCATCACACACCATCTAACGTCTCACAAGTTCAGTGTGCGACCTATCTGCAATTATTTTCTCCTTTCTCTTAATTCAATTTCTGATCTTTGCCCTCCATGCAACACGTTCAGTTGCGACTTGCTCCCAATATACAATATCAGTGCCCGTATCAATCATGTAATTACACACATCTTTGTATCAATTACATCTTTGTATCAATTACACACATCTTTGTATCGTAATAGAGGCCGACCCCAAGATCTCGTACTCATCTGTAATTCACCAAAACAGATGTCATTTGGTATTCTACCATCATCCATCCTCCTAATGTGTCCTATCCATCTAAGTCTACGAAAACAGAGCATGGAACAAACTATCACACGACCTGATCTTCCCAAAACTTCAATATTTGTGATTTTGTCTTGCCACTTAATTTCTTCGCAGACATTAAAACTAGCATACAGGTTGCAAATACCAACTTACCAGTAAAGGAAAATAAGAAGAAGCAATTGGGGATAACCGATGAAATCTTGAGCGAGATGGCCCAAAGAAAGAGAGCAAAAATCACCCCAGAATATACAGTAATAGACAGAGAAATACGTCACATGTGCAGAGTTGTCAGAGAACAGTGGTTTCAGAAGGGAAAAAAAAATTTAAGAAACTGAGGATCTAGAAATAAAATACAACTCGAAAGGATTGCATGAAATTATAAAAAAAGGATTTACAAAGAAGACATTGATATAACAGGAAATGGTTGTAACAGAGGGAACAAAAATGAGAAATTATAAAATTCCATAATAAACATAATAAAAAGATGGACAGAATACACAGAAGATTTATTCCGGGACAGCAAGGTCAATAAACCAACATTGTATAATAATAATACTCAAGATTGACCAAACATATTAAAGGCTGAAGTAAGGAAGACTATTAAAAACATAAAACAAGAAAAGGCTGCGGGTCCTGACACGATATCAACGGAAATGATAAAATCCTTATCCAACTTTGACATTGACACTATCATAGAATTGTGTAATGATATATATATATATATATATATATATATATATATATATATATATATATATATATATATATATATATATATATATATATATATATATATACTGGGTACACCCTCAGAGACTTGAAAACATTCATTTTCATCAAACTACCCATGAAGTCGGCTATGTGGCGAAGGTGTTTCGAACGCGGTTCGTAATTCGTGTTCGTAACACAGCTGCGGGCGGTAGGCCTTGGGTTCATACCAGAGTGCGATCAGCGTTGCCAGTAGTGGCTTGTGCTCAATATTTAGATTTAGCGGTAGTCCGCTTTGCGTTTTATAAAGGGCTATCGGTGCAGATGCTTTCTTTTCAAAAAGCAATGGCAATGGCAAACTACTCAACATAAACTTGCCAAGAGATTACAAACAGCCAGAAAATGCTGGGGTTGCCTGCGACGTCATGTAAAGGACATGAAACTAAATTTAACCCATGAAGCTCAATAGCTGTTGATTGTGAGGATTATATAACTACAGTATTAGATTAATGAACCATATAACTAAGATACGTCGAAAGTAAATACAAGAAAGAATTCAAAATAAAATAGTCGAGGAAGTAGCTGAAGAACAACGTGGGTTCCGCAAAATCAGCGGCACCAGAAAAGAAATAATCTTTTTGAGGATGTTGATTGAAAAATATATAGAAGTTCATGGGGAAAACAGCTCTCTCTCTCTCTCTCTCTCTCTCTCTCTCTCTCTCTCTCTCTCTCTCTCTCTCTCTCTCTCTCTCTCTCTCTCTCTCACACACACACACACACACACACGGGAATTGGCAAGAGATGTAGAAGAAAACAGACACAAGCGTGGGGACAATTGAAAGCGGTACGCAAAAATAACAACAATATTAGCAGCTCCGAACTTCATCGAAATATCAGATGCCAGGGAGTGTTGTGAAGTCGTGATCGCTGATGTCTGCCCCGACCTGGCAAGTAAAGATGGAGGAGAAGAGGAGGGGTAGGAGGATGAGGATAATTCAACATAAATCTTTATTAAATTTTTTTTTATTTTTAATTCGCATATCCTTTACAGAACATCGCTGTCAACAGCAGCATCTTTCAGCTGTCTGTTGATTTCTTGGCAAGATTACGCTCAGTAGTTTGCCATTGCTTTCTGAGCGGCCGGCTCAGTTATCCCGCAAGACACCAGTGGGGGTAGAACTGCTTTTAGTTCTTGCCCGCTACGAGACTCTGCGTGATAAACGGGATTACGGAGAAAGTGATGTAACTCCTCGGCCAGAGAGACCGGCCTTTATTAAATTCATTCATTCAGTAGCATGTCCTTTGCAGAACCTCGCTCCCATAACAACCTTCCGGAAAACCTCTCGATCATAAGCAAGATGTCCCGCGTCTGATACACCCATCTGGAGATCATCCACCACATCCTGCACCCATCTTCTCTTTGGCCTTCCTCTTCCTCTCTTCCCATGCATATATCCCTCCATTATTGTTCTCTCCAAACTTTCGTGACGTTTCAAGTGACCAAAATATTTCAATTTTCTTTGTTTTATCGTCTTTAATAGCCAACCTTCTTCAATATTCATCTCTTGAAGTATGGATGCATTTGTTCTTTTCTTTACCCAAGATATTATTAGAACTCGTCTATAACATTTATATTCAAAGGCGTTTATGCGCTGTTCAGCTTGTTTAGTAAGTGTCCATGTCTCACAGGCGTATGCTGCAATGGGAAAGATGCATGCTCTTAAAAATCTAATTTGTGTAGTTCTATCTGTCCCACTCCATAATTTATTCAGCTGTTTTAGTCTTTGAAGAGCAATTGATAGTCGCTGTTTAATTTCTTTCATTGTGTCACCGTTTTATCAATGAACCAAGATATTCAAAATTTTCCACCACCGCAAATTTTTCCCCATTAATGTATATTTCTTTCTCCATAGTAGTTTTATCTGTATGCATTATCTTTGTTTTTGCTATGTTAAGATATAAGTTGTGATTTTCACTATTCAACTGGGTTGAAGCTATTAGGTTTTCTATGCCATTCTGTGTTGTGGATAGTAATACTGTATCATCAGCATATCGAATCTCCGGTATGTCATGACCGCCGATATTTAGGGCATCATATAGCTCCCTGTTTATATCATCTCTTACATTTCTCATTATATTTTCGGCGTAGGCTACAGGACAGGTTAAACAAATAGGGTGACAGCACGCAGCCCTGACGGACTCCTTGCTTGATGTCAAACCAATCTGATGCCTCGCCATCTATTCTAACTGCTGCTTGTTGGTCTAGAGCATTTTTATGAGTTGTACTACATGTGATGGACAGCCCATATTCCTCATGATTTCCCAAAGTTTCTGATGTTGTACAGTCAAATGCTTTTGAATAATCCACAAAACATGAGAATAGGTTTACATTAAATTCTCTGCTTGTTCCTCTTCCTTGTCTAAATCCAGCTTGAACCACGTTAATCTCTTCTTCCATTTTCTTACGAAGTCTTCCCATTATGACTTTTAGTAGAATTTTACTTGCATGACTGATCAGGGCAACAGTTCTATAGTTGGTGCATAATTTCAGGTTACCCTTTTTTGGTATTGGAATGAAGATAGTTCTCTTCCAATCTTTTGGCCATATACCATATTTCCAAATCTTTGAACATAATGCATGATATATGTGTATGCTTTCTTCTCCTCCCGCTTTAATTAGTTCAGCTGGTATCTCATCACATCCAGGTGATTTACCTTTATTAAATACTGAATCAAAATTGTAAATGCTAAATCTGGACATTTTGATGACGTCATAACAGCTGATGGGGTGATATGTCTACGGCCGACATTCAGTGCCATGTTACAAAAGAGAAGGAGAGTCTGGCAAAACATCACCGTTAAATATTAAAGTTGTATAGCTATGGTAATATGATAGTGTTTTTTTTTTTAAAAAAATTAGAAAATCAGAGCTGTCAGACAAATGTTCAGTCACAAAGTGTCCGTATTTGTATTAGTATTATTAGGTGCCAAACGGGGAATATTCACAACTCTAGAAACATACAGAAAAGTAGGACGCAATTGGCGAAATGCAGTAAAATTTGGGAATAAAGTGTGCAGTATAATGTTTGTGTCTTCATTATTCAAATTCACACGAGGAAAACGTTGTTTAGTGCATCCTTCAGTATAATTTTTATGCCGGTATCTCTGGTCGTTATTGTTTCTCCAGCTATTCCGATACTTCATTTGTTCTTTGTTTCTGTGACAATGTCACGACCTTCAAGTTCAAGGATGGCATACAACAGCTGATACATACCCATGCGCGCTTTATTCCAAAGCAGGCACGACAATATTAAGGTTGCGATTCGCAGGAGACAGCATATTTTCAAAAAGACAACATACCCAAACACAAAAAGAAGTAATAAAGTTAAGTTAATTAAGGAGGAAAAAACAGCCTACGTGCGTTTAAACCACATAGAAGGAATTTTTTTTTTTTTTTTTTGCATATCTTATTTACAGGACATCGCTGTCAACACCAGCACTGGTGTTGTTGATGTCTTGATTCTTGACAAGTTTACTTTCAGTAGTTTTCCACTGCTTTCTGAACGACCGGCTCCCATAAAATCACGTTAAAACCCAGCGCGACACGGTCTGCTGCCAAATCGGTCTCTGATGTGTTTCGAACGCAAGTAAGCGGAATTACGAACTGCGTCCGTAACGCTTTATCCACGGAGAACAGCAGAAGGAAAATTAGCATGCTTTTTATAAGCAGTTGGCGTGAGTGAAAGGCTAAGAGCGCGCTCTAGCATCCAATGTGCAAACGACAGGGTATCGGGTTCACCCCCTTCACCGATCAGTTGGACTTTGACGTTGACTTTTCGTTCTTAGCCGGTCTCTCTGACCGAGGGGTTACACCACTTTCTCCGTAATCCCGTTTATCACGCAGTCTCGTAGCGGGCGAGAACTGGGAGCGGTTCGTCCCCCGCTGGTGACTTGCGGGATAACTGAGCCGGCCGCTCAGAAAGCAATGGCAAACTACTGAGCGTAATCTTGCCAAGAAATCAACATACAGCTGAAAGATGCTGATGTTGACAGCGATGTCCTGTAAAGGATATGCAAAACAAAACAAAGCAAAAAAACATCTCGTTCTTAAAGCAATGGCAAACTCTTCCAGTGTCTTGCCGGCTGGCGTGGGCGATCATGCCTCTCCACAAATTACGATCTCCGTTGTCATGGATCAATGTGTGTGTTGACTCCCATCCGTACCATGACATAAGACTGTCAATAATCTTCTCACGCTGTCCTCCTCTATCTCTCTTTCCGCAAATCTTTCCGGCTGTCACATGTTCCAGTTTTTGTCTTCCCATAAAGTGCCCCCCCCCCAAAAAAAAAAAAAAACCGATGACCGCCTCTTTCTGCTGCTTGATGGCAAACTACTGAAGGTAAAAGTGTCTAGACTCTAGAATATCAACCCGGAATTGGGGTTGATGGCAACGTTGTGCAAAGGACATGTAGCATTATTTTTTACATTTTGTATAAAACGTCTATGTATGTATGGCACATGATTGATTGATTGATAAAACGTCTATGGAAGTCAGCATGGCCGAATGAATAAGAGCGTTCGTTCTTAAATATCCGATGTGTTGATGCCAAGGTAGTGGGTTCGACCGTACACGGGTCAGTTTACTTCTCGTTCTTGATTTGGGGGCGTAAATTACAAGTACCTCAGAAGTCAGAGTGGTTCGCCTGATGGCGAGGGACCTGGTAATAGGGAAAGCTAATTCACACTCAACAGTCAGTCTAGTGCATTAGAAGCAGCAGCACGTGGATGTACTACTCTTGAGTTTCAAGGGGGAACAGAGTCAAATAAAACTCCCGTGAGAAACTAGGTCAACAGGAAAACAGGAGGGGTGGGGGGGGGGGGGGGGTTTATAGTAAAACAGGAAATCAGTAAGGGAGCCCGTTGAGGCCACCGAGACAGTTACATAAATAAACACACATGCGTCGAAGTACACGTGTTCCTGCAGCGAGGCGATGTCGTCATTTGGAGGTGACAAGTTCGAATCCCTGTCGGTAACTATAGCTTTCAAATTGTATGTTGTCTAGTGCGTCCTCTAATCTCTACTTTCTTCTGTGAGCGCCAAACAGTACTATGTGTGTTTATTTATGTAACTCTCAGTGGCCTCAACGGGTTTCCCAATTGATTCCTCTGGAGTAAGACAGGCCGAGAGAGGGATCATGCTGCATGGGCAACATGGTCTCTAAATTCAGCCTAGGCTTTGTGTTATGAAGAGATAATTCCATTTTACAAACTATCGTCTGTCAAGACGGCAAGGTACCAGTCAGTTGGTCATGCATCGAAGTACACTTGTTCCTGCGGCGAGGCGCTGTCGTCATTTGGATGTGACAGGTTCTAATCCCGGTCGGTAACTATAGCTTTCAATTGTTATGTTGTCTAGTCCGTCCTCTAGTCTCTACTTTCTTCTTCTCCTTCTGTGAGCGCCAAACAATACTATGTGTTTTTATTTATGTAACTGTTATAACAGGAGCGTGAAGGTTAAAGGTTAAGCGCGAGATGATCGACTTCGCTGCGCCAGATTTTATCCGATCTGACTCCATAGAACAGCAAGTTGGCTGCCAAGAACTTTGTACAGAGCACGAACTCCGTAGCTTCAGCGTTGACACCCAGGGGGGTCTGATGGAAAATTGAACTCGTTGTCTTAACGACAGAATCCGAAACAAATCCACAAATCCAGTGGAACGCTAACTGGAAAACAAATTACAGCGATAAGAGGTTGGGTTGTTGTTGAGTTGAGCTAGGAACTGACATCTCTGCACTCAAGACACTCCCACCAGCACCCCCCCCCCCCCCCAGGGGTGTCTAGAAACATTACACTCATGATCGGAAAGACAGAGTTCGAACCTACGACATGCAGCGCGCGAGGCAGACAGCTTGACCAATTCGCAACGGGAGGGAGGGGAAGGGGGGGGGGGTGAAATTAAAAGAAAGTTCTGCATCTGTTGTACATTTCTGCATCAAATGTTTAACTGTCCATTTACCAATCCAGCATTTATATTCATCAGTATACTATCTCCCATCTTTAGTTTATTCGGTGGAGTTGGTAATATGTATCACCTTTTGTTTATTGGCAATAGGAATAACAAAGGCCGCTCAAGTGTAGATTTTTAACAATAAGCGTCGGTCGTTCAGAAAGTAAGGGTGAACTACTCATCTCAAATCGTCTTATTCCTCTTGTACCTTCCGGTGGCGAACTACTGAATACACAATTTCCTCCTAGGCCCTAGGAAATCAGTCAAAAATGATGGGATTGACGGCGACGTTCTGTGAAGGACATGCAATTAACTTAAAGAATGCTGTTCGAAATGGAGGAGCGGGAGTGTATATAGAATACCCAAATAATACTAGAGACACGGCCAGAATTCCAACAGGAAAGTACTGCCATAATTATGATGCTGAAATTGAGGCAATCAAGATAGCCACAGAGAAATTACAAAATACCAGCCATGGTACACAACCTGTGGTGATATTGACAGATGCAAAATCCGTAATAGAGGCGCTCCTGTCTAAGAAATTGCCAGTTCTGAGGACACTACTTTCTGAACTTAGCAGTCATCGTAAGATCACCATACAGTGGATACCATCCCATTGTGGAATCCCCGGAAACGACAGAGCTGATCGATTGGCTAAGGAAGGAGCACAAGAAGAACAACCAGATGTGCCTATTACATACCACCAAAAGAAAAGAATGATCAAATCAGTCAGAAGGCCACCAAACCTTACTCAAGACGACTACCACGTTATGGACAGACCAGAACAGGTCATTCTTCTGCGCCTCAGAACAGGACACAATAGATTACGCAACCACTTGTATACAAAATTCAAGATTGGTGACTCAGCCATGTGCACATGTGGTTTGGCGTCGCAGACAACAGAGCACATACTCCAGGATTGCCCAAACTACAACATATCCAGGCGAACCTTCTGGCCTAGAGAGACAACAGTGGAAGATAAACTCTATGGACCGCTGAATGAACTAAAAAAGACTGTTTAGATTCATACAAGAGACAACATTGCAGTTATAAACATAATTTAGGCGAACGAAAGAAGAAGAAGAACTTAAAGAATAACAAATCGCACGCATACACAGAACTCACGTCTGTTATCTTGTAGCTCAGAAGTGCCGGCTCCAAGCGGTGTTCTATTCTGATACATTTTAAAAGCAAAAACACACGGGATGATAAACCGAGAACGCACAAACATGTCTGCCAATCTCGTCTGCTAATATGAAACTGCTGAAGTCGTTTATAAAGTTTTGGTCATTTCTCACAAACGTCTAAAATATTATGCTATAATTAAAGCTTTTGCGTGTTTGGTCTTCTATTGAAATTGGCATCGAAATGTCACCATTAGTTTCTGGTAATCTGGAATATATTATCCGATTATGCGATTAACCACACAGGGGTCATTCAAATCATCTCGGTCAACTCCCTGCTGCCCGAGGGGCCGCAGATGTTTGCCACACAACCCCCTGTAGATTAAGACGCTTTGTGGCTCTAAGCAATGGTGCAGAGAAACGTGTTTAGATGTTGATTTTGAGCAGTAAATTTCAGTGAAATCTAATATACTGCCAATCTTAGTTTCACTTTCCTCAGAACAGCACAGAACAGACTCGATAATCACGTGTACACACAGTTAAAGATGGCTATAGCAATGTGTACATAAAGACAAATAGCAGAACACATACTATAGCACTGCAAAATACAGCACAGAAAGTCTATTCAATGGCTGGACGGAGCAGGTCTACATGTCAAATTCTACGGAATTCAGCAGGATCTACTGATGACGGTCCAGAATTCAAGAGAATTAAAATAAGAAGCAGAAGAAGGAGGAGGAGGAATGGCAGAGGTAGAAGAACAAGAACAAGAACAAGAAAGAGGTGGTGGAGGAGGAGAAGAAGAGGGAGAAAGAGGCAGACGAGGAGGAGAAGAAGAAAAAGGCGGAGGAGGAGAAGAAGAGAGGAAAGAGGTGGACGAGGAGGAGAAGAAAAAGATAAGGTAGAGGAGGAGTGGAATAAGAAGATGAGGATGAAGAACAAGTAGAGGGAGAACAGAAAGAGGGGAAGAAGCAACAGAAGGAGAAAGAAAAAGAAGCTTGACTTTCCAGAATATAACCAGCACACAAATATCACTGAAACTGAACATGGAACTCTTCAAATGTTGTGTACACTAGAACATGGAACTCATCAACTGTTGTGTACACTAGAACATGGAACTCATCAACTGTTGTGTACACTAGAACATGGAACTCATCAACTGTTGTGTACACTAGAACATGGAACTCATCAACTGTTGTGTACACTAGAACATGGAACTCATCAACTGTTGTGTACACTAGAACATAGAACTCATCAACTGTTGTGTACACTAGAACATGGAACTCATCAACTGTTGTGTACACTAGAACATAGAACTCATCAACTGTTGTGTACACTAGAACATAGAACTCATCAACTGTTGTGTAACTGAACATGGAACTCATCAACTGTTGTGTAACTGAACATGGAACTCATCAACTGTTGTGTACACTAGAACATAGAACTCATCAACTGTTGTGTACACTAGAATATGGAACTCATCAACTGTTGTGTACACTAGAACATGGAACTCATCAACTGTTGTGTAACTGAACATGAAACTCATCAACTGTTGTGTACACTAGAACATGGAACTCATCAACTGTTGTGTACACTAGAACATGGAACTCATCAACTGTTGTGTAACTGAACATGGAACTCATCAACTGTTGTGTACACTAGAACATGGAACTCATCAACTGTTGTGTAACTGAACATGGAACTCATCAACTGTTGTGTACACTAGAACATAGAACTCATCAACTGTTGTGTAACTGAACATGGAACTCATCAACTGTTGTGTACACTAGAACATGGAACTCATCAACTGTTGTGTAACTGAACATGGAACTCTTCAACTGTTGTGTACACTAGAACAT
This sequence comes from Cepaea hortensis, assembly GCA_963921405.1. NCBI lineage: Eukaryota > Metazoa > Mollusca > Gastropoda > Stylommatophora > Helicidae > Cepaea > Cepaea hortensis. The sequence goes on along the minus strand of OY992876.1, from coordinate 130,712,137 downwards.
AGAACTCATCAACTGTTGTGTACACTAGAATATGGAACTCATCAACTGTTGTGTACACTAGAACATGGAACTCATCAACTGTTGTGAACACTAGAACATAGAACTCATCAACTGTTGTGTAACTGAACATGGAACTCATCAACTGTTGTGTACACTAGAATATGGAACTCATCAACTGTTGTGTACACTAGAACATAGAACTCATCAACTGTTGTGTACACTAGAACATAGAACTCATCAACTGTTGTGTAACTGAACATGGAACTCATCAACTGTTGTGTAACTGAACATGGAACTCATCAACTGTTGTGTACACTAGAACATGGAACTCATCAACCATTGTGTACACTAGAACATGGAACTCATCAACTGTTGTGTAACTGAACATGGAACTCATCAACTGTTGTGTACACTAGAACATGGAACTCATCAACTGTTGTGTACACTAGAACATGGAACTCATCAACTGTTGTGTACACTAGAACATGGAACTGATCAACTGTTGTGTAACTGAACATGGAACTCATCAACTGTTGTGTACACTAGAACATGGAACTCATCAATTGTTGTGTACACTAGAACATGGAACTCATCAACTGTTGTGTAACTGAACATGGAACTCATCAACTGTTGTGTAACTGAACATGGAACTCATCAACTGTTGTGTAACTGAACATAGAACTCATCAACTGTTGTGTAACTGAACATGGAACTCATCAACTGTTGTGTACACTAGAACATAGAACTCATCAACTGTTGTGTACACTAGAACATGGAACTCATCAACTGTTGTGTAACTGAACATGGAACTCATCAACTGTTCTGTAACTGAACATAGAACTCATCAACTGTTGTGTACACTAGAACATAGAACTCATCAACTGTTGTGTACACTAGAACATGGAACTCATCAACTGTTGTGTCACTGAACATGGAACTCATCAACTGTTGTGTAACTGAACATAGAACTCATCAACTGTTGTGTACACTAGAACATGGAACTCATCAACTGTTGTGTAACTGAACATGGAACTCATCAACTGTTGTGTACACTAGAACATAGAACTCATCAACTGTTGTGTACACTAGAACATGGAACTCATCAACAGTTGTGTAACTGAACATGGAACTCATCAACTGTTGTGTAACTGAACATGGAACTCATCAACTGTTGTGTAACTGAACATGGAACTCATCAACTGTTCTGTAACTGAACATAGAACTCATCGACTGTTCTGTAACTGAACATGGAACTCATCAACTGTTGTGTACACTAGAACTATGTGCCCAGGTAGTCAGTCTACAGCAGTGGTTCCCAAGCTTTTCAAGTAGAGGGCCATATCTACTATTTTCGGTAGTTAAGCGGGCCACAACATCATAAAGTTATAAAAGTCGTGCAACATCATTCTTACCTTTCTTAACTTTTGTCAACAAAATTCTAAAACTTTAAAGGCTTTAAAATCAAAATTTCATTTAAGAATAAATTTTAAATCAGTTTCGAAAATCGCTATTAATGCAATTAACTTGCAATTGTAACTGTTCTTCATAACCAGTTACTTAAGTTCAGATGCCAGTTTATCCATGTCTGGGCACAAATTTGTCGTGCCCAAAGTCATATGCGTAGCTAGGTTACTGTCGGTGAGTCTGGAACGTTGCTTGTTTTGTTTTATAACGGTCATTGCGGAAAATGACTGCTCGCATCTGTAAGTCGAATTAAAACGATAAATGTATCTCCGGGCGAATGAACGCACGTGTTCAAATTGTTCGAGAATAACAAAATAGTCGCAAGAATGAAATCATATGATCAGCTGAAGGTGAAGCAGGCAGCTCCAGAAATTTACATCTCAGTGCAGAATTGCATTTCAAATCAATTACTTCATGTTGAAGGTTTTGCTGTAATTGACAGAGCTTGGCATCAGGAAATACGAATGGATTTATGAAGAGGGCAACATTATCCTCCTCTATTGTGAACTCCTGAAATTTCGATTGAAATGAGGCCTCTCGTGCCACTTTCTGACAGCTGGTGGGCCACAAGTGGCTGCGGGCCGTGGTTTGGGAACCTCTGGTCTACAGCCTAGTGTTGAAGTCTCATTTATTATACAGTCCCAGTATCTCATTTATTACACTAAGTGTCTCATTTATTATACTGTCTCAGTGTCTCATTTATTATATTGTCTCAATCAATCATGTGCCATGCCGGAAAGCGTGGGCGGTCATGATTCGCCATTTCACTCGATCACCAGAGTCGTGGATCAGCTCAGTGTTCCTGTCTCGTCCATGCCATGTGGCCAAGCCATCCAGGTATTTTCCTCTCGGTCTTCCTCTTGGTCTGTTCCCCTCGATCTTGCCAGCTGTCACCAAGTTCTCCAGTCCATTTCTTCTCATAACATGTCCAAAAAATTTTGACTGTCTACGTCTAATTTCTCTAATCAATCTACGATTTTCATTTGTCTCTTGTAGTACTTGGTCATTGGTTTTTCTATCTGTCCATGGTATTCTTTGCATTTTCCTCAGAAACCACATTTCTGCAGCCATCAGATGTTTTTCAGCTTGACTGCACATTGTCCAAGTTTCACATCCATACAAAAGAACAGGCTCTATGTATCCCCTCAACACTCTTTTTCTCGTTTCAATTGACATCAATTTATTGGTCAGAATGTTTTTCATCTTGCTAAAGGCTACTTTCGCAATGGCGATTCTTGTTCTAATCTCTTCAAGGCATCTGCCATCAGATGTTATGACTGTTCCGAGATAATTGAACCGATTCACTTGTTGAAGAATATTCCCATTTACTTGTATATTACATTGTGGTACTTCGTTCTTCCTAGTGACGACCATAACCTGTGTCTTCCTACAATTTAATTCCAACCCCAGCTGCTCACTGTGGACAACCACAGCGTCTACTAATTGTTGCAGATCCTGTGCATTGTCTGCAATCAATACTGTATCATCTGCATATCTAATGTTATTTATGTTTCGTCCTCCAATGCTGATTCCATTTAGGTCTTCTACATTTCTGAAAATATTTTCACACATTTATTATATTGTCTCAGTGTCTCATTTATTATACTGTCTTATTTATTATACTGTCTCAGTGTCTCATTTATTTTATTGCATCAGTGATTTATTTATTATGTTGTCTCAGTTATTACACTTCTTATTTATTATACTGTCTCAGTGTCTCATTTATTATACTGAATCAGTGTTTCATTTATCACACTGCCGCAGTGACACATTTTTTGGACTGTCGTAGTGACACATTTATTATACTGTCGCGGTGACACATTTATTATACTGCCGCAATGACATGTTTATTATACTGACCCAGTGACTTGTTTATTACACTAAGTGTCTCATTTATTATACTGTCTCAGTGTCTCATTTATTATATTGTCTCAGTGTCTCATTTATTATACTGTCTTATTTATTATACTGTCTCAGTGTCTCATTTATTTTATTGCATCAGTGATTTATTTATTATGTTGTCTCAGTTATTACACTTCTTATTTATTATACTGTCTCAGTGTCTCATTTATCACACTGCCGCAGTGACACATTTTTTGGACTGTCGTAGTGACACATTTATTATACTGCCGCAATGACATGTTTATTATACTGACCCAGTGACTTGTTTATTATACTGCCGCAGTGACATGTTTATTATACTGCCATGGTGACACATTTATTATAATGCCTCACTGACATGTTTATTATACTGCCTCAGTGACACATTTATTATACTGCCTCGGTGACATGTTTATTATACTGCCTCAGTGACATGTTTATTATACTGCCGCAGTGACACATTTATTATACTACCGCGGTGACACATTTATTATACTGCCTCAGTGACATGTTTATTATACTGCCGCGGTGACACGTTTATTATACTGTCTCAGTGACATGCTTATTATACTGCCACGGTGACACATTTATTATACTGCCTCAGTGACACATTTATTATACTGCCATGGTGACACATTTATTATAATGCCTCAGTGACATGTTTATTATACTGCCTCAGTGACATGTTTAGTATATTGCCTCAGTGACATGTTTATTATACTGCCTCAGTGACATATTTATTATACTGCCTCAGTGACATGTTTATTATACTGCCGCGGTGACACATTTATTATACTACCTCAGTGACACGTTTATTATACTGCCTCAGTGACATGTTTATTATACTGCCTCAGTGACATGTTTTTTATACTGCCTCAGTGACATGTTTATTATACTGCCTCAGTGACATGTTTATTATACTGCCGCGGTGACACATTTATTATACTGTCTCAGTGACATGTTTATTATACTGCCTCAGTGACATGTTTATTATACTGCCTCAGTGACGTTTATTATACTGCCACGGTGACACATTTATTATACTGCCTCAGTGACATGTTTATTATACTGCCATGGTGACACATTTATTATACTGCCATGGTGACACATTTATTATACTGCCTCAGTGACATGTTTATTATACTGACGTGGTGACACATTTATTATACTTCCTCAGTGACATGTTTATTATACTGCCGCGGTGACACATTTATTATACTGCCTCAGTGACATGTTTATTATACTGCCGCGGTGACACATTTATTATACTGCCTCAGTGACATGTTTATTATACTGCCTCAGTGACATGTTTATTATACTGCCGCGGTGAAACATTTATTATACTGTCTCAGTGACATGTTTATTATACTGCCGTGGTGACACATTTATTATACTGCCATGGTGACACATTTATTATACTGCCTCAGTGACATGTTTATTATACTGCCGCGGTGACACATTTATTATACTGCCTCAGTGACACATTTATTATACTGCCGCGGTGACACATTTATTATACTGCCTCAGTGACATGTTTATTATACTGCCTCAGTGACATATTTATTATACTGCCGCAGTGACACATTTATTATACTGTCTCAGTGACATGTTTATTATACTGCCTCAGTGACGTTTATTATACTGCCGCAGTGACACATTTATTATACTGCCTCAGTGACATGTTTATTATACTGCCGCAGTGACATATTTATAATACTGCCTCCCTGACATGTTTATTATACTGCCTCAGTTACATGTTTATTATATTGCCTCAGTGACATGTTTATTATACTGCCGCAGTGACACAGTTATTATACTGCCACAGTGACACATTTATTATACTGCCTCAGTGACATGTTTATTATACTGCCTCAGTGACATGTTTATTATACTGCCGCGGTGACACATTTATTATACTGCCTCAGTGACACGTTTATTATACTGCCTCAGTGACATATTTATTATACTGCCTCGGTGACATGTTTATTATACTGCCTCAGTGACACATTTATTATACTGCCGCGGTGACACATTTATTATACTGCCTCAGTGACATGTTTATTATACTGCCTCAGTGACACATTTATTATACTGCTGCAGTGATATGTTTATTATACTGCCTCAGTGACATGTTTATTATACTGCCACAGTGGCACATTAATTATACTGCCTCAGTGACACGTTTATTATACTGCCGCGGTGACACATTTATAATACTGCTGCAGTGATATGTTTATTATACTGCCTCAGTGACATGTTTATTATACTGCCGCGGTGACATATTTATTATACTGCCGCAGTGACACAGTTATTATACTGCCACGGTGACACATTTATTATACTGCCTCAGTGACATGTTTATTATACTGCCTCAGTGACATGTTTATTATACTGCCGCGGTGACACATTTATTATACTGCCTCAGTGACATGTTTATTATACTGCCGCGGTGACACATTTATTATACTGCCTCAGTGACATGTTTATTATACTGCCTCAGTGACATGTTTATTATACTGCCGCGGTGACACATTTATTATACTGTCTCAGTGACACATTTATTATACTGCCATGGTGACACATTTATTATAATGCCTCAGTGACATGTTTATTATACTACCTCAGTGACATGTTTATTATACTGCCTCAGTGACATGTTTATTATACTGCCTCAGTGACATATTTATTATACTGCCTCAGTGACATGTTTATTATACTGCCGCGGTGACACATTTATTATACTGCCTCAGTGACACGTTTATTATACTGCCTCAGTGACATGTTTATTATACTGCCTCAGTGACATGTTTATTATACTGCCTCAGTGACACGTTTATTATACTGCCTCGATGACATGTTTATTATACTGCCTCAGTGACATGTTTATTATACTGCCGCGGTGACACATTTATTATACTGTCTCAGTGACATGTTTATTATACTGCCTCAGTGACATGTTTATTATACTGCCTCAGTGACGTTTATTATACTGCCACGGTGACACATTTATTATACTGCCTCAGTGACATGTTTATTATACTGCCATGGTGACACATTTATTATACTGCCATGGTGACACATTTATTATACTGCCTCAGTGACATGTTTATTATACTGCCGTGGTGACACATTTATTATACTTCCTCAGTGACATGTTTATTATACTGCCGCGGTGACACATTTATTATACTGCCTCAGTGACATGTTTATTATACTGCCGCGGTGACACATTTATTATACTGCCTCAGTGACATGTTTATTATACTGCCTCAGTGACATGTTTATTATACTGCCGCGGTGACACATTTATTATACTGCCTCAGTGACATGTTTATTATACTGCCGTGGTGACACATTTATTATACTGCCATGGTGACACATTTATTATACTGCCTCAGTGACATGTTTATTATACTGCCGCGGTGACACATTTATTATACTGCCTCAGTGACATGTTTATTATACTGCCGTGGTGACACATTTATTATACTGCCATGGTGACACATTTATTATACTGCCTCAGTGACATGTTTATTATACTGCCTCAGTGACATGTTTATTATACTGCCGCAGTGACACATTTATTATACTGTCTCAGTGACATGTTTATTATACTGCCTCAGTGACGTTTATTATACTGCCGCAGTGACACATTTATTATACTGCCTCAGTGACATGTTTATTATACTGCCGCAGTGACATATTTATAATACTGCCTCCCTGACATGTTTATTATACTGCCTCAGTTACATGTTTATTATATTGCCTCAGTGACATGTTTATTATACTGCCGCAGTGACACAGTTATTATACTGCCACGGTGACACATTTATTATACTGCCTCAGTGACATGTTTATTATACTGCCTCAGTGACATGTTTATTATACTGCCGCGGTGACACATTTATTATACTGCCTCAGTGACACGTTTATTATACTGCCTCAGTGACATATTTATTATACTGCCTCAGTGACATGTTTATTATACTGCCTCAGTGACACATTTATTATACTGCCGCGGTGACACATTTATTATACTGCCTCAGTGACATGTTTATTATACTGCCTCAGTGACACATTTATTATACTGCCTCAGTGACATGTTTATTATACTGCCACAGTGGCACATTAATTATACTGCCTCAGTGACACATTTATTATACTGCCGCGGTGACACATTTATAATACTGCTGCAGTGATATGTTTATTATACTGCCTCAGTGACATGTTTATTATACTGCCGTGGTGACATATTTATTATACTGCCGCAGTGACACAGTTATTATACTGCCACGGTGACACATTTATTATACTGCCTCAGTGACATGTTTATTATACTGCCGCGGTGACACATTTATTATACTGCCTCAGTGACATGTTTATTATACTGCCGCGGTGACACATTTATTATACTGCCTCAGTGACATGTTTATTATACTGCCTCAGTGACATGTTTATTATACTGCCGCGGTGACACATTTATTATACTGCCTCAGTGACATGTTTATTATACTGCCGTGGTGACACATTTATTATACTGCCATGGTGACACATTTATTATACTGCCTCAGTGACATGTTTATTATACTGCCGCGGTGACACATTTATTATACTGCCTCAGTGACACATTTATTATACTGCCGCGGTGACACATTTATTATACTGCCTCAGTGACATGTTTATTATACTGCCTCAGTGACATGTTTATTATACTGCCGCAGTGACACATTTATTATACTGTCTCAGTGACATGTTTATTATACTGCCTCAGTGACGTTTATTATACTGCCGCAGTGACACATTTATTATACTGCCACGGTGACACATTTATTATACTGTCTCAGTGACATGTTTATTATACTGCCTCAGTGACATGTTTATTATACTGCCTCAGTGACGTTTATTATACTGCCACGGTGACACATTTATTATACTGCCTCAGTGACATGTTTATTATACTGCCATGGTGACACATTTATTATACTGCCATGGTGACACATTTATTATACTGCCTCAGTGACATGTTTATTATACTGCCGTGGTGACACATTTATTATACTTCCTCAGTGACATGTTTATTATACTGCCGCGGTGACACATTTATTATACTGCCTCAGTGACATGTTTATTATACTGCCGCGGTGACATATTTATTATACTGCCTCAGTGACATGTTTATTATACTGCCTCAGTGACATGTTTATTATACTGCCGCGGTGACACATTTATTATACTGTCTCAGTGACATGTTTATTATACTGCCGTGGTGACACATTTATTATACTGCCATGGTGACACATTTATTATACTGCCTCAGTGACATGTTTATTATACTGCCGCGGTGACACATTTATTATACTGCCTCAGTGACACATTTATTATACTGCCGCGGTGACACATTTATTATACTGCCTCAGTGACATGTTTATTATACTGCCTCAGTGACATGTTTATTATACTGCCGCAGTGACACATTTATTATACTGTCTCAGTGACATGTTTATTATACTGCCTCAGTGACGTTTATTATACTGCCGCAGTGACACATTTATTATACTGCCTCAGTGACATGTTTATTATACTGCCGCAGTGACATATTTATAATACTGCCTCCCTGACATGTTTATTATACTGCCTCAGTTACATGTTTATTATATTGCCTCAGTGACATGTTTATTATACTGCCGCAGTGACACAGTTATTATACTGCCACGGTGACACATTTATTATACTGCCTCAGTGACATGTTTATTATACTGCCTCAGTGACATGTTTATTATACTGCCGCGGTGACACATTTATTATACTGCCTCAGTGACACGTTTATTATACTGCCTCAGTGACATATTTATTATACTGCCTCAGTGACATGTTTATTATACTGCCTCAGTGACACATTTATTATACTGCCGCGGTGACACATTTATTATACTGCCTCAGTGACATGTTTATTATACTGCCTCAGTGACACATTTATTATACTGCTGCAGTGATATGTTTATTATACTGCCTCAGTGACATGTTTATTATACTGCCACAGTGGCACATTAATTATACTGCCTCAGTGACACGTTTATTATACTGCCGCGGTGACACATTTATAATACTGCTGCAGTGATATGTTTATTATACTGCCTCAGTGACATGTTTATTATACTGCCGCGGTGACACATTTATTATACTGCCTCAGTGACATGTTTATTATACTGCCTCAGTGACATGTTTATTATACTGCCGCGGTGACACATTTATTATACTGCCTCAGTGACATGTTTATTATACTGCCGTGGTGACACATTTATTATACTGCCATGGTGACACATTTATTATACTGCCTCAGTGACATGTTTATTATACTGCCGCGGTGACACATTTATTATACTGCCTCAGTGACACATTTATTATACTGCCGCGGTGACACATTTATTATACTGCCTCAGTGACATGTTTATTATACTGCCTCAGTGACATGTTTATTATACTGCCGCAGTGACACATTTATTATACTGTCTCAGTGACATGTTTATTATACTGCCTCAGTGACGTTTATTATACTGCCGCAGTGACACATTTATTATACTGCCACGGTGACACATTTATTATACTGTCTCAGTGACATGTTTATTATACTGCCTCAGTGACATGTTTATTATACTGCCTCAGTGACGTTTATTATACTGCCACGGTGACACATTTATTATACTGCCTCAGTGACATGTTTATTATACTGCCATGGTGACACATTTATTATACTGCCATGGTGACACATTTATTATACTGCCTCAGTGACATGTTTATTATACTGCCGTGGTGACACATTTATTATACTTCCTCAGTGACATGTTTATTATACTGCCGCGGTGACACATTTATTATACTGCCTCAGTGACATGTTTATTATACTGCCGCGGTGACATATTTATTATACTGCCTCAGTGACATGTTTATTATACTGCCTCAGTGACATGTTTATTATACTGCCGCGGTGACACATTTATTATACTGTCTCAGTGACATGTTTATTATACTGCCGTGGTGACACATTTATTATACTGCCATGGTGACACATTTATTATACTGCCTCAGTGACATGTTTATTATACTGCCGCGGTGACACATTTATTATACTGCCTCAGTGACACATTTATTATACTGCCGCGGTGACACATTTATTATACTGCCTCAGTGACATGTTTATTATACTGCCTCAGTGACATGTTTATTATACTGCCGCAGTGACACATTTATTATACTGTCTCAGTGACATGTTTATTATACTGCCTCAGTGACGTTTATTATACTGCCGCAGTGACACATTTATTATACTGCCTCAGTGACATGTTTATTATACTGCCGCAGTGACATATTTATAATACTGCCTCCCTGACATGTTTATTATACTGCCTCAGTTACATGTTTATTATATTGCCTCAGTGACATGTTTATTATACTGCCGCAGTGACACAGTTATTATACTGCCACGGTGACACATTTATTATACTGCCTCAGTGACATGTTTATTATACTGCCTCAGTGACATGTTTATTATACTGCCGCGGTGACACATTTATTATACTGCCTCAGTGACACGTTTATTATACTGCCTCAGTGACATATTTATTATACTGCCTCAGTGACATGTTTATTATACTGCCTCAGTGACACATTTATTATACTGCCGCGGTGACACATTTATTATACTGCCTCAGTGACATGTTTATTATACTGCCTCAGTGACACATTTATTATACTGCTGCAGTGATATGTTTATTATACTGCCTCAGTGACATGTTTATTATACTGCCACAGTGGCACATTAATTATACTGCCTCAGTGACACGTTTATTATACTGCCGCGGTGACACATTTATAATACTGCTGCAGTGATATGTTTATTATACTGCCTCAGTGACATGTTTATTATACTGCCGCGGTGACATATTTATTATACTGCCGCAGTGACACAGTTATTATACTGCCACGGTGACACATTTATTATACTGCCTCAGTGACATGTTTATTATACTGCCTCAGTGACATGTTTATTATACTGCCGCGGTGACACATTTATTATACTGCCTCAGTGACATGTTTATTATACTGCCGCGGTGACACATTTATTATACTGCCTCAGTGACATGTTTATTATACTGCCTCAGTGACATGTTTATTATACTGCCGCGGTGACACATTTATTATACTGTCTCAGTGACACATTTATTATACTGCCATGGTGACACATTTATTATAATGCCTCAGTGACATGTTTATTATACTGCCTCAGTGACATGTTTATTATACTGCCTCAGTGACATGTTTATTATACTGCCTCAGTGACATATTTATTATACTGCCTCAGTGACATGTTTATTATACTGCCGCGGTGACACATTTATTATACTGCCTCAGTGACACGTTTATTATACTGCCTCAGTGACATGTTTATTATACTGCCTCAGTGACATGTTTATTATACTGCCTCAGTGACACGTTTATTATACTGCCTCGGTGACATGTTTATTATACTGCCTCAGTGACATGTTTATTATACTGCCGCGGTGACACATTTATTATACTGTCTCAGTGACATGTTTATTATACTGCCTCAGTGACATGTTTATTATACTGCCTCAGTGACGTTTATTATACTGCCACGGTGACACATTTATTATACTGCCTCAGTGACATGTTTATTATACTGCCATGGTGACACATTTATTATACTGCCATGGTGACACATTTATTATACTGCCTCAGTGACATGTTTATTATACTGCCGTGGTGACACATTTATTATACTTCCTCAGTGACATGTTTATTATACTGCCGCGGTGACACATTTATTATACTGCCTCAGTGACATGTTTATTATACTGCCGCGGTGACACATTTATTATACTGCCTCAGTGACATGTTTATTATACTGCCTCAGTGACATGTTTATTATACTGCCGCGGTGACACATTTATTATACTGCCTCAGTGACATGTTTATTATACTGCCGTGGTGACACATTTATTATACTGCCATGGTGACACATTTATTATACTGCCTCAGTGACATGTTTATTATACTGCCGCGGTGACACATTTATTATACTGCCTCAGTGACACATTTATTATACTGCCGCGGTGACACATTTATTATACTGCCTCAGTGACATGTTTATTATACTGCCTCAGTGACATGTTTATTATACTGCCGCAGTGACACATTTATTATACTGTCTCAGTGACATGTTTATTATACTGCCTCAGTGACGTTTATTATACTGCCGCAGTGACACATTTATTATACTGCCTCAGTGACATGTTTATTATACTGCCGCAGTGACATATTTATAATACTGCCTCCCTGACATGTTTATTATACTGCCTCAGTTACATGTTTATTATATTGCCTCAGTGACATGTTTATTATACTGCCGCAGTGACACAGTTATTATACTGCCACGGTGACACATTTATTATACTGCCTCAGTGACATGTTTATTATACTGCCTCAGTGACATGTTTATTATACTGCCGCGGTGACACATTTATTATACTGCCTCAGTGACACGTTTATTATACTGCCTCAGTGACATATTTATTATACTGCCTCAGTGACATGTTTATTATACTGCCTCAGTGACACATTTATTATACTGCCGCGGTGACACATTTATTATACTGCCTCAGTGACATGTTTATTATACTGCCTCAGTGACACATTTATTATACTGCCTCAGTGACATGTTTATTATACTGCCACAGTGGCACATTAATTATACTGCCTCAGTGACACATTTATTATACTGCCGCGGTGACACATTTATAATACTGCTGCAGTGATATGTTTATTATACTGCCTCAGTGACATGTTTATTATACTGCCGTGGTGACATATTTATTATACTGCCGCAGTGACACAGTTATTATACTGCCACGGTGACACATTTATTATACTGCCTCAGTGACATGTTTATTATACTGCCGCGGTGACACATTTATTATACTGCCTCAGTGACATGTTTATTATACTGCCGCGGTGACACATTTATTATACTGCCTCAGTGACATGTTTATTATACTGCCTCAGTGACATGTTTATTATACTGCCGCGGTGACACATTTATTATACTGCCTCAGTGACATGTTTATTATACTGCCGTGGTGACACATTTATTATACTGCCATGGTGACACATTTATTATACTGCCTCAGTGACATGTTTATTATACTGCCGCGGTGACACATTTATTATACTGCCTCAGTGACACATTTATTATACTGCCACGGTGACACATTTATTATACTGCCTCAGTGACATGTTTATTATACTGCCTCAGTGACATGTTTATTATACTGCCGCAGTGACACATTTATTATACTGTCTCAGTGACATGTTTATTATACTGCCTCAGTGACGTTTATTATACTGCCGCAGTGACACATTTATTATACTGCCTCAGTGACATGTTTATTATACTGCCGCAGTGACATATTTATAATACTGCCTCCCTGACATGTTTATTATACTGCCTCAGTTACATGTTTATTATATTGCCTCAGTGACATGTTTATTATACTGCCGCAGTGACACAGTTATTATACTGCCACGGTGACACATTTATTATACTGCCTCAGTGACATGTTTATTATACTGCCTCAGTGACATGTTTATTATACTGCCGCGGTGACACATTTATTATACTGCCTCAGTGACACGTTTATTATACTGCCTCAGTGACATATTTATTATACTGCCTCAGTGACATGTTTATTATACTGCCTCAGTGACACATTTATTATACTGCCGCGGTGACACATTTATTATACTGCCTCAGTGACATGTTTATTATACTGCCTCAGTGATACATTTATTATACTGCCTCAGTGACATGTTTATTATACTGCCACAGTGGCACATTAATTATACTGCCTCAGTGACACATTTATTATACTGCCGCGGTGACACATTTATAATACTGCTGCAGTGATATGTTTATTATACTGCCTCAGTGACATGTTTATTATACTGCCGCAGTGACATATTTATTATACTGCCGCAGTGACACAGTTATTATACTGCCACGGTGACACATTTATTATACTGCCTTAGTGACATGTTTATTATACTGCCTCAGTGACATGTTTATTATACTGCCGCGGTGTCACATTTATTATACTGCCTCAGTGACATGTTTATTATACTGCCGCGGTGACACATTTATTATACTGCCTCAGTGACATGTTTATTATACTGCCTCAGTGACATGTTTATTATACTGCCGCGGTGACACATTTATTATACTGTCTCAGTGACACATTTATTATACTGCCATGGTGACACATTTATTATAATGCCTCAGTGACATGTTTATTATACTGCCTCAGTGACATGTTTATTATACTGCCTCAGTGACATGTTTATTATACTGCCTCAGTGACATATTTATTATACTGCCTCAGTGACATGTTTATTATACTGCCGCGGTGACACATTTATTATACTGTCTCAGTGACATGTTTATTATACTGCCGTGGTGACACATTTATTATACTGCCATGGTGACACATTTATTATACTGCCTCAGTGACATGTTTATTATACTGCCGCGGTGACACATTTATTATACTGCCTCAGTGACACATTTATTATACTGCCGCGGTGACACATTTATTATACTGCCTCAGTGACATGTTTATTATACTGCCTCAGTGACATGTTTATTATACTGCCGCAGTGACACATTTATTATACTGTCTCAGTGACATGTTTATTATACTGCCTCAGTGACGTTTATTATACTGCCGCAGTGACACATTTATTATACTGCCTCAGTGACATGTTTATTATACTGCCGCAGTGACATATTTATAATACTGCCTCCCTGACATGTTTATTATACTGCCTCAGTTACATGTTTATTATATTGCCTCAGTGACATGTTTATTATACTGCCGCAGTGACACAGTTATTATACTGCCACGGTGACACATTTATTATACTGCCTCAGTGACATGTTTATTATACTGCCTCAGTGACATGTTTATTATACTGCCGCGGTGACACATTTATAATACTGCTGCAGTGATATGTTTATTATACTGCCTCAGTGACATGTTTATTATACTGCCGCGGTGACATATTTATTATACTGCCGCAGTGACACAGTTATTATACTGCCACGGTGACACATTTATTATACTGCCTCAGTGACATGTTTATTATACTGCCTCAGTGACATGTTTATTATACTGTCGCGGTGACACATTTATTATACTGCCTCAGTGACATGTTTATTATACTGCCGCGGTGACACATTTATTATACTTCCTCAGTGACATGTTTATTATACTGCCTCAGTGACATGTTTATTATACTGCCGCGGTGACACATTTATTATACTGTCTCAGTGACACATTTATTATACTGCCATGGTGACACATTTATTATAATGCCTCAGTGACATGTTTATTATACTGCCTCAGTGACATGTTTATTATACTGCCTCAGTGACATGTTTATTATACTGCCTCAGTGACATATTTATTATACTGCCTCAGTGACATGTTTATTATACTGCCGCGGTGACACATTTATTATACTGCCTCAGTGACACGTTTATTATACTGCCTCAGTGACATGTTTATTATACTGCCTCAGTGACATGTTTATTATACTGCCTCAGTGACACGTTTATTATTCTGCCTCGGTGACATGTTTATTATACTGCCTCAGTGACATGTTTATTATACTGCCGCGGTGACACATTTATTATACTGTCTCAGTGACATGTTTATTATACTGCCTCAGTGACATGTTTATTATACTGCCTCAGTGACGTTTATTATACTGCCACGGTGACACATTTATTATACTGCCTCAGTGACATGTTTATTATACTGCCATGGTGACACATTTATTATACTGCCATGGTGACACATTTATTATACTGCCTCAGTGACATGTTTATTATACTGCCATGGTGACACATTTATTATACTGCCATGGTGACACATTTATTATACTGCCTCAGTGACATGTTTATTATACTGCCGTGGTGACACATTTATTATACTTCCTCAGTGACATGTTTATTATACTGCCTCAGTGACGTTTATTAGACTGCCGCGGTGACACATTTATTATACTGCCTCAGTGACATGTTTATTATACTGCCGTGGTGACACATTTATTATACTGCCTCAGTGACATGTTTATTATACTGCCGCGGTGACACATTTATTATACTGTCTCAGTGACACATTTATTATACTGCCATGGTGACACATTTATTATAATGCCTCAGTGACATGTTTATTATACTGCCTCAGTGACATGTTTATTATACTGCCTCAGTGACATGTTTATTATACTGCCTCAGTGACATATTTATTATACTGCCTCAGTGACATGTTTATTATACTGCCGCGGTGACACATTTATTATACTGCCTCAGTGACACGTTTATTATACTGCCTCAGTGACATGTTTATTATACTGCCTCAGTGACATGTTTATTATACTGCCTCAGTGACACGTTTATTATACTGCCTCAGTGACATGTTTATTATACTGCCTCAGTGACATGTTTATTATACTGCCGCGGTGACACATTTATTATACTGTCTCAGTGACATGTTTATTATACTGCCTCAGTGACATGTTTATTATACTGCCTCAGTGACGTTTATTATACTGCCACGGTGACACATTTATTATACTGCCTCAGTGACATGTTTATTATACTGCCATGGTGACACATTTATTATACTGCCATGGTGACACATTTATTATACTGCCTCAGTGACATGTTTATTATACTGCCGTGGTGACACATTTATTATACTTCCTCAGTGACATGTTTATTATACTGCCGCGGTAACACATTTATTATACTGCCTCAGTGACATGTTTATTATACTGCCGCGGTGACACATTTATTATACTGCCTAAGTGACATGGTTATTATACTGCCTCAGTGACATGTTTATTATACTGCCGCGGTGACACATTTATTATACTGCCTCAGTGACATGTTTATTATACTGCCGTGGTGACACATTTATTATACTGCCATGGTGACACATTTATTATACTGCCTCAGTGACATGTTTATTATACTGCCGCGGTGACACATTTATTATACTGCCTCAGTGACACATTTATTATACTGCCGCGGTGACACATTTATTATACTGCCTCAGTGACATGTTTATTATACTGCCTCAGTGACATGTTTATTATACTGCCGCAGTGACACATTTATTATACTGTCTCAGTGACATGTTTATTATACTGCCTCAGTGACGTTTATTATACTGCCGCAGTGACACATTTATTATACTGCCTCAGTGACATGTTTATTATACTGCCGCAGTGACATATTTATAATACTGCCTCCCTGACATGTTTATTATACTGCCTCAGTTACATGTTTATTATATTGCCTCAGTGACATGTTTATTATACTGCCGCAGTGACACAGTTATTATACTGCCACGGTGACACATTTATTATACTGCCTCAGTGACATGTTTATTATACTGCCTCAGTGACATGTTTATTATACTGCCTCGGTGACACATTTATTATACTGCCTCAGTGACACGTTTATTATACTGCCTCAGTGACATATTTATTATACTGCCTCAGTGACATGTTTATTATACTGCCTCAGTGACACATTTATTATACTGCTGCGGTGACACATTTATTATACTGCCTCAGTGACATGTTTATTATACTGCCTCAGTGACACATTTATTATACTGCCTCAGTGACATGTTTATTATACTGCCACAGTGGCACATTAATTATACTGCCTCAGTGACACATTTATTATACTGCCGCGGTGACACATTTATAATACTGCTGCAGTGATATGTTTATTATACTGCCTCAGTGACATGTTTATTATACTGCCGTGGTGACATATTTATTATACTGCCGCAGTGACACAGTTATTATACTGCCACGGTGACACATTTATTATACTGCCTCAGTGACATGTTTATTATACTGCCGCGGTGACACATTTATTATACTGCCTCAGTGACATGTTTATTATACTGCCGCGGTGACACATTTATTATACTGCCTCAGTGACATGTTTATTATACTGCCTCAGTGACATGTTTATTATACTGCCGCGGTGACACATTTATTATACTGCCTCAGTGACATGTTTATTATACTGCCTCAGTGACATGTTTATTATACTGCCTCGGTGACACATTTATTATACTGCCTCAGTGACACGTTTATTATACTGCCTCAGTGACATATTTATTATACTGCCTCAGTGACATGTTTATTATACTGCCTCAGTGACACATTTATTATACTGCTGCGGTGACACATTTATTATACTGCCTCAGTGACATGTTTATTATACTGCCTCAGTGACACATTTATTATACTGCCTCAGTGACATGTTTATTATACTGCCACAGTGGCACATTAATTATACTGCCTCAGTGACACATTTATTATACTGCCGCGGTGACACATTTATAATACTGCTGCAGTGATATGTTTATTATACTGCCTCAGTGACATGTTTATTATACTGCCGTGGTGACATATTTATTATACTGCCGCAGTGACACAGTTATTATACTGCCACGGTGACACATTTATTATACTGCCTCAGTGACATGTTTATTATACTGCCGCGGTGACACATTTATTATACTGCCTCAGTGACACGTTTATTATACTGCCTCAGTGACATGTTTATTATACTGCCTCAGTGACATGTTTTTTATACTGCCTCAGTGACATGTTTATTATACTGCCGCGGTGACACATTTATTATACTGCCTCAGTGACACGTTTATTATACTGCCTCAGTGACATGTTTATTATACTGCCTCAGTGACATGTTTATTATACTGCCGCGGTGACACATTTATTATACTGTCTCAGTGACATGTTTATTATACTGCCTCAGTGACATGTTTATTATACTGCCTCAGTGACGTTTATTATACTGCCGTGGTGACACATTTATTATACTGCCTCAGTGACATGTTTATTATACTGCCATGGTGACACATTTATTATACTGCCATGGTGACACATTTATTATACTGCCTCAGTGACATGTTTATTATACTGCCGTGGTGACACATTTATTATACTTCCTCAGTGACATGTTTATTATACTGCCTCAGTGACGTTTATTATACTGCCGCGGTGACACATTTATTATACTGCCTCAGTGACATGTTTATTATACTGCCGTGGTGACACATTTATTATACTGCCTCAGTGACATGTTTATTATACTGCCGCGGTGACACATTTATTATACTGTCTCAGTGACACATTTATTATACTGCCATGGTGACACATTTATTATAATGCCTCAGTGACATGTTTATTATACTGCCTCAGTGACATGTTTATTATACTGCCTCAGTGACATGTTTATTATACTGCCTCAGTGACATATTTATTATACTGCCTCAGTGACATGTTTATTATACTGCCGCGGTGACACATTTATTATACTGCCTCAGTGACACGTTTATTATACTGCCTCAGTGACATGTTTATTATACTGCCTCAGTGACATGTTTATTATACTGCCTCAGTGACACGTTTATTATACTGCCTCAGTGACATGTTTATTATACTGCCTCAGTGACATGTTTATTATACTGCCGCGGTGACACATTTATTATACTGTCTCAGTGACATGTTTATTATACTGCCTCAGTGACATGTTTATTATACTGCCTCAGTGACGTTTATTATACTGCCACGGTGACACATTTATTATACTGCCTCAGTGACATGTTTATTATACTGCCATGGTGACACATTTATTATACTGCCATGGTGACACATTTATTATACTGCCTCAGTGACATGTTTATTATACTGCCGTGGTGACACATTTATTATACTTCCTCAGTGACATGTTTATTATACTGCCGCGGTAACACATTTATTATACTGCCTCAGTGACATGTTTATTATACTGCCGCGGTGACACATTTATTATACTGCCTCAGTGACATGTTTATTATACTGCCTCAGTGACATGTTTATTATACTGCCGCGGTGACACATTTATTATACTGCCTCAGTGACATGTTTATTATACTGCCGTGGTGACACATTTATTATACTGCCATGGTGACACATTTATTATACTGCCTCAGTGACATGTTTATTATACTGCCGCGGTGACACATTTATTATACTGCCTCAGTGACACATTTATTATACTGCCGCGGTGACACATTTATTATACTGCCTCAGTGACATGTTTATTATACTGCCTCAGTGACATGTTTATTATACTGCCGCAGTGACACATTTATTATACTGTCTCAGTGACATGTTTATTATACTGCCTCAGTGACGTTTATTATACTGCCGCAGTGACACATTTATTATACTGCCTCAGTGACATGTTTATTATACTGCCGCAGTGACATATTTATAATACTGCCTCCCTGACATGTTTATTATACTGCCTCAGTTACATGTTTATTATATTGCCTCAGTGACATGTTTATTATACTGCCGCAGTGACACAGTTATTATACTGCCACGGTGACACATTTATTATACTGCCTCAGTGACATGTTTATTATACTGCCTCAGTGACATGTTTATTATACTGCCTCGGTGACACATTTATTATACTGCCTCAGTGACACGTTTATTATACTGCCTCAGTGACATATTTATTATACTGCCTCAGTGACATGTTTATTATACTGCCTCAGTGACACATTTATTATACTGCTGCGGTGACACATTTATTATACTGCCTCAGTGACATGTTTATTATACTGCCTCAGTGACACATTTATTATACTGCCTCAGTGACATGTTTATTATACTGCCACAGTGGCACATTAATTATACTGCCTCAGTGACACATTTATTATACTGCCGCGGTGACACATTTATAATACTGCTGCAGTGATATGTTTATTATACTGCCTCAGTGACATGTTTATTATACTGCCGTGGTGACATATTTATTATACTGCCGCAGTGACACAGTTATTATACTGCCACGGTGACACATTTATTATACTGCCTCAGTGACATGTTTATTATACTGCCGCGGTGACACATTTATTATACTGCCTCAGTGACATGTTTATTATACTGCCGCGGTGACACATTTATTATACTGCCTCAGTGACATGTTTATTATACTGCCTCAGTGACATGTTTATTATACTGCCGCGGTGACACATTTATTATACTGCCTCAGTGACATGTTTATTATACTGCCGTGGTGACACATTTATTATACTGCCATGGTGACACATTTATTATACTGCCTCAGTGACATGTTTATTATACTGCCGCGGTGACACATTTATTATACTGCCTCAGTGACACATTTATTATACTGCCGCGGTGACACATTTATTATACTGCCTCAGTGACATGTTTATTATACTGCCTGTGACGAAACGGATAAAGAACGGCATATCTCTGCATAATACCCCTTTGAAGGGAGTGCGATGCGTTGGTCTCCCTTGAATTAATATCAATTAATAGGGGATTCCCCATCGAAAAATAGTGCGGGCGGAGCTATTCTAGTTATTTATGGAAAATCTAGAATGTTCCCCCAAGTGCGTACGGGGTAGAGATCTCTAAGTTCACGAGTGCTTCATGCAGCACGGGTTGGTGGAACTTATCGTGACTCTGGTTTTCTTCATGAATCATGAAAGTCACGCGGCCCGTGTAGGCGAGTAGAAGGCGCACTGACTTTGTCGTGAGCAGTCGCCCACCAAACCTCAGCGTAGACAGATCGCAGCCAAGAGGCTGATGTAATTGTGATGTCAATATTCGCGGCCAGTGCGGACATCTACAGTCAAGGGTGTGATTCTTCAATCACAGGTTAGTTGAGTACTTATTCTATTATTTAATGGTTGTCGTGATGCCGTGCTGATTCCCGGAATGAGTTAATTGCCGTCGTAAAATTGAGTTGTCGCGTAGCGTTATCCGTTACAGTTGGCGGTTTGCATTTTTAAGTAGGCTTTATCGATCAGCAATGTACTGTGTTACCTGACGGAACAAGCCGTATTCCACAGCGAGTGGTGTGTAAATAAAATAGGCCGAACGATGTGCTTTACAGTGTGTAGCAGTTACGGGTTTGGTTTATTCATTACGCAGGCAAGGCGACAGTTTGTCCGTCATTACATCAACATGCTAGACGCTGTAAATGATAAGGTAGAGCTTATTATTAGAAATGTGTAATGTGCTTCGTGACATTAGAAAGGTAACGTAATTGTTCTATCAGTGATGGTGATGTTTCGAGGAATCAAGGTGAAATCAGCAGTGGTGTATTTGCTGTGTGCAGATAGCAGTGGTATTCCGCGTAAGCCGAATGGTGTTGCATCGGTAGGATAACAATTGATAAGAAGTATTCATGATACTATTGTTACTGCTTGTTGTAATGTCCGTCCGCTAGGATGACCGTGCGTGTTCCATCTTGCGTTTGTCTAGGCAGCGGGAGGTAGGCCGGTAACCCCAACCCGATCGGTAATAGGTCCGACCCAATGCAAGCGTGCATATCCGATGAGTGAACATACCCGATCGAGGGTGATGCGGCACTCCGTAATTCGAGGCCGAGGTGTCTAGATAGATCGAGGTTTGAACCTAACCGTTTCTGTCTTTAATATTCTACTCTTCTGGAACCCTGACTCGGTTCATGGAGTACTTGGAGTACTGCCGTGAAGTAGTAGTACATGAGGGGTATAACCCCCCCCCCCCAAAAAAAAAAAGATGGAGCCAGAGTTTGGTAGTGGAGTCTAGAGGTTTGCTACATTGGATGACGTGACTTAAGTAGTCACGGGACAAGGTACACGAGACCCACAGTAGCTGTGGGAAAGTGTAGTGGTGGATGGCCACCACAGCTGTGCTCGACCGGCACAGGTATGACTGACCTGAAAGATAGTCAGTGAATACAAGGGCAACTCAGGATCTGGGGCAGGGATCCCAGACCTGACACTATGGCTGTGATATGATTTTGTTATTTAAGTGTAACAAGTCCTGAGTTCTCCTTAGTTAATGCTATAGTAATGAATTATCAGGAGTATAATTCATTATGGACATATAGTTATTAATGTGTGTAATTCATCAGTCCATGGGTGAAGGGATTGATGAATTGATGAGTCTGTCAGGAAGGAGAGGTCCGGCTGGACACCTTCTCGATACAGTAATCCCTACACTGAAAGGAAAGTAAGTGTATATGTTGATTGAGGATGGAAGATGAAACCGGATTGGACTGGCACCAGGCGAAGGATGCTTGACAGAGTCATACAGTCGACTCTGGTGCTAGGGGTTATATGTAGCCCAGAAGTGTTACTTGACTGAACAGGTGTGCTATGGCTTTTTCTACCATCATTATGCCTATATATTATAGTGACTAAGTAGATCTATGATGTGATGATTTCATACTCATGTTGGTAGACATGAGGAATGTCTGAGAGGCAGGTGACAGGGTGGAGATGCTGGTAGTCTTTGTTGTAGTTGAGTACTCACACCAACCTCTCCGTGTTTCAGGATCTGTTATTACTATACAGAAGAAGATTCAAGAGCTGCACCATGAGCTCTATGGGCCCACTCATTCCAGTGCCTATCCAGAAGTTGCTTGAGGCCATACTGGGAGTGGTTGTCTGAGTCTGCGAGATCAATGTTGGAAGGAGCTGAGTGCTGAATAAGTCGGTAGGTCTAGGTTAGGACCTCCGTCAAGAGTCCGACGAGTGTCATCCGGTCCTGAGAGGATCCAACACTGAAACGTCTGGAGATTCAAGCCAGTGAAGCACTGGTGACATTCAGTCTCTGTGTAAACCTTGGTAATTGCAAGGTAGTGACCTTTCAAGTTGAGTGAAGTGATCATTGTTACCGGTCACCATGACCTGTGTTATATGCTTCTGGCCCGGCTGGGTTATGGGACACCATGTATCAGTTGATGCTTAAATAGTGTTTTTACATTGGTTAACTTTATGAAGCCAACATGGGGTCCAGTGAACTAGGACATTGATTACAACATTGGTGGAAACACCTGAGTGACAGGTTTGTGAAGGTAGGGAGCTACCTCATGCCAACGTGATGAACTGTTGACAATGTTTGTGAAGGTAGGGAGCTACCTCATGCGATCGTGATGAACTGTTGACAGTGTATGCTAGGTTGTGATTACTACCCATTGACCAGGGTAGTTACATGATACTGTGTGAAGATCTATTGTCCAAGGACATGGAACTAAGGTGAAGTGTTTAGTCACCTGATAGACTTTACCAGTGACATTGTGTGTTCGTGTGGAGCAACTGCTTATTGTGTAAGTGACATATCAGTGTGTGGGTCACTGATGAGATAGAAGAGTGACCTGGCTCTTGTGTATGTTGAGACGGTGCTACATGTATTTTTTCTGCAATTGGGAGACCACTAATGGTATAGGGTCGGCCCAGACTTCATCAGGAGTGTGACGAGGGAAATAGTACGACAGCAAGGAAGGATCCTTGTTCATCAGTGCAGTGTCAGTCAGGCAGTGGTACTGCGCTTGATCAGCCCTTGCTTGGTTCTCTGGGTGAAGAGGGAACTTTGGAGAGGCAGCAGACCTTGGAGTTCCAGTCCACTGGAGGAGCCTGGGTGAGTCGCTACCACGACTGGACAACCGCACGAGCTATCGTCCGCCTCCATGATGAATACTCATCTGCGTCTTTGATCTTGTACATAGTTCTTCTAGTCTGGCTTTCAGCCATCCTTCTCTGTGTTGTGGTTGACGTAGTTCAGAATTAAAGTTTTTTTGTTCTCTTAGCTATGACTTTGTGCAGTGATATGACAGGTGTCTGGTCCGAGCCCCCTTGGGGTTTGGAACCCTAGGTGAGGGAGGGAAGGTTAAGCTGTCCCGGCTTATGTGGGGCCTGGTAGATGTAGAGTGCTATTGAGGTGGTTGGAGCAAAGGCAGGGGATAGTATCTATCGTGGCAAACCAGTCCAAGCCCCGGCGGTCTTGTCACAAGATAGAGTGGGGGCTCGTCCGGGATCTTCTCTTTGTTCTGACATCTCGTAGGAATAGGTTATAGTGTCATCTGTCCTATACCTATTATCTACTTGACGAGTAGGGCTACTGATACCTTTCTCTTCGACGTGGACAGACAGTTAGTTAAGTTAGTATAGATACATAGTTACAGTGTTGGTTGGAGTGCAGTTAGCATTGTGATTGGGTATTGCATATCTATACTGATACTAAGTTACACTAAGCATGGCTACTCGTACTTTAGATTTAGCTAAGGTGCGGGCATCTGCAACTGAGATGGGATTGGAAGGTGAGGAGTTTAAAGCCTATGTACTGGAAGTAGAGAGAAACTTCAGAGCAGAGGAGAGTGAGCGAAGAAAATCAGAAATTGAGCTGGAAGCTCGAAAGGTAGCACTGGAAGAGCAAAAGTTGGTGGCAGACCAACAGGCACAAAAACTGGCAGCTGACCTAGAGTCTAAGAAATTAGATGCTAGGAAGTTGGAAATGGAACATGAGTTCCGTATGAAGCAACTTGAGGTAGAGGCTAAATCTGTTGGTGAGTCTGAGGGAGCAGTAGGTGGAGTAGCTTTACCTAGCTCATCAGTAGCCAGCAGACCAGCTTACCATGCTATGAAATGGCCGTTTCCACCATTTGAACCGGACCAAGAGAAGATAGATCAATTCTTAGAGAAGTTCGAGGCAATGTGTAAAGCTATGGGTTTAGAGCCTGAGCGTTGGAATCTTAAGCTGTCACAAGGACTCCGTGGCACCGCGTACGAAGTGTATGCGCGTCTTCCCCCAGGGATGGAAAATGATTATCCAACCCTGAAATCGGCTCTTTTGAAAAGATTCGAAATGACAGCCCATGCTTACAGGCGGAGGTTCAGAACTTCCAAGAGAGAACCAGGTGAGATGTTCTCGGCCTATAGTGTGAGGTTGAACTCATACCTGTTGAAGTGGATGGCATTGGCCAATTTCAAAGAGGATTATGAGAGTCTGAGAGAGTTGATGGTGGTGGATCAAATGAAAATGCAGATGTCCAAGCCTTTAAGGAATTTCTTAGGGGAAAATGGGGCGGAAAGGCTAGACATAGTAACTAAGTTAGCTGAAAGGTATGTGGAAGTCTATGGTGAGACTGGGGATTCCAGTCAGACTGATTCACAGAAAAGGCAGAAGGGGCTTGATCAGAAGCCCAAGACCAAAGGTCCCAAAGAATCATCCAATGTAGCAGATCCTGTGGTAAAAGACTCTGGTAAGAAACCCGAGAAGCAAAGCCCTCCCGCCTCCCCAAAACGGAAGTGGAGTAAGAGGTGGTGTAAGCACTGTAAGTCTCCTTCCCATAATACTGTAGATTGTCTGAGGAAGCCAAAGGACTTGCACTTTGCGTGTCTCGCCTCTACTAGAGGTAGACCTAGCGAGACCACACCTAAGGGTCGGGAGAAACCAAAGTCTGAGAAATCACCTGTGATCGAAACGATAGAGGTGAATGGGAAGCAGGTGGAATGTCTATACGATACAGGATTGCAGTTTGAAGCTGTAATCTCATCCCACCTTGTGAGCCCAGGGCAGCTCACCGGCGAGACAAGAGAATTTCAGCTGGCCATGAGGAGCTCCGTAGCTATGGACTTGCCGATTGCTCGGATTGACATTCGGTGCAGGTACGTTACGGGTAGCATCCAGGCGGCTGTGCTGCCTGATCCTATTTACCCTTTGATCCTCGGTCGTCCGCATGTATTCCTGGGGGACCCCAGGGAACATTGTCTAGTGAGCGCTAGGCAGGCCAGGGCTAAGGATGGAAAAAGGCAGTGTGGTAAGGAAATAGACCATTCTCTTGCGAGGTTAGTGAGCAGTGCTCAAAGTAGGGACCAGACTTTGTGTCCTTACTTACTGGAGGTGTCCCAAAGTTCTGTCCCGCCAACTCCGGTTCAGTTCTATGTAGAAAACCGGTTGCTTTATCGTAGAGCCGGGCAAGGGGATAGCCAGTACGGTCAGATGGTAGTCCCTACTGACTACAGATCCCGCTTGATACATAGAGTGCATACCTTATCCTTAACCGGACATAAGGATGTGGGGACAACAGTCCAGTGTCTTTCCAGCCACTACCACTGGCCTGGAATGACAGGCGACGTGCGGAGATATATCCGGTCGTGCCCAACGTGTTGTCTGGCAGCACCAAAGCACAAGACCAAAAACGGTTTATCTCTGCAGATTGGAGATAGGGTTCTCGCACTTCTCCCAATCGAGGGGGCGGAATTCGAACTCGGATGGCAGGGCCCTTTTCCTGTGGAGCGGATAATGTCCCGATCCACGTATGAGGTGAAGGTCCGCGGGGAATTGCGTAAGTTCCATTGTACTCTCCTTCAGAATTTGGAGAGGTCCGAGGTAGTTTCTCCACAAGGTAGTGCGACTACCATCGCGCTAGATTCGGTTCTGGGTCCAGACGAGGGCGAGGAAGACTCAGTCCTACGCAGTACATCCTGTGGGGAGGGTCTGTGGTCTCCTGAGCGTTCAACCGTAGATAGGGCGAACGGGCTCCGTCGGGAAGAGGCCCATGGTGTTAAGCACACTGGGAATCGAGGTCGGACAGGCGAAGTCACATCTGGCACGACGGGATCGTCGGGTGACTCGATACGCCGACAGGCTCACTGTCCTTACTCGCGGGAGAGAAGGCAGGAGCAAGGGTACTCCAGACGAACCTGGAGTAAGCGACCATTCATTTCGGTCGACATCCGCGAACAGTCCACGAAGGTGATGCCTAGTCGGGATAGGAAATATCCTATTGTCGGAAGGGACGAACGAACCTTCAGTAAAGTAGCCGATGGCCTGCAACAGGTGGATGCGGAACAGTCCAGTGTAGACAGATCCTGTAAGCCAATCACCAGGCCGTTACGTTTCGGGCCTAATCGCTGGAGATAACGTATGTTTGAGGCGGTGGTTGGTGACCCAGCATCCATACCATTCTGGTGGATCTCCGCAGGGAAAGTGAAAGTTATGGAACGTCTTTTCCTGGGAATCCAATCTCGATAGAGTAGAGGTTCAGAGTTCAGACCGATCTTTGTCTAGTGAGTTCGACCGGGTCGACCATCTTAAGTGGGGGCCTATGTGACGAAACGGATAAAGAACGGCAGATCTCTGCATAATACCCCTTTGAAGGGAGTGCGATGCGTTGGTCTCCCTTGAATTAATATCAATTAATAGGGGATTCCCCATCGAAAAATAGTGCGGGCGGAGCTATTCTAGTTATTTATGGAAAATCTAGAATGTTCCCCCAAGTGCGTACGGGGTAGAGATCTCTAAGTTCACGAGTGCTTCATGCAGCACGGGTTGGTGGAACTTATCGTGACTCTGGTTTTCTTCATGAATCATGAAAGTCACGCGGCCCGTGTAGGCGAGTAGAAGGCGCACTGACTTTGTCGTGAGCAGTCGCCCACCAAACCTCAGCGTAGACAGATCGCAGCCAAGAGGCTGATGTAATTGTGATGTCAATATTCGCGGCCAGTGCGGACATCTACAGTCAAGGGTGTGATTCTTCAATCACAGGTTAGTTGAGTACTTATTCTATTATTTAATGGTTGTCGTGATGCCGTGCTGATTCCCGGAATGAGTTAATTGCCGTCGTAAAATTGAGTTGTCGCGTAGCGTTATCCGTTACAGTTGGCGGTTTGCATTTTTAAGTAGGCTTTATCGATCAGCAATGTACTGTGTTACCTGACGGAACAAGCCGTATTCCACAGCGAGTGGTGTGTAAATAAAATAGGCCGAACGATGTGCTTTACAGTGTGTAGCAGTTACGGGTTTGGTTTATTCATTACGCAGGCAAGGCGACAGTTTGTCCGTCATTACATCAACATGCTAGACGCTGTAAATGATAAGGTAGAGCTTATTATTAGAAATGTGTAATGTGCTTCGTGACATTAGAAAGGTAACGTAATTGTTCTATCAGTGATGGTGATGTTTCGAGGAATCAAGGTGAAATCAGCAGTGGTGTATTTGCTGTGTGCAGATAGCAGTGGTATTCCGCGTAAGCCGAATGGTGTTGCATCGGTAGGATAACAATTGATAAGAAGTATTCATGATACTATTGTTACTGCTTGTTGTAATGTCCGTCCGCTAGGATGACCGTGCGTGTTCCATCTTGCGTTTGTCTAGGCAGCGGGAGGTAGGCCGGTAACCCCAACCCGATCGGTAATAGGTCCGACCCAATGCAAGCGTGCATATCCGATGAGTGAACATACCCGATCGAGGGTGATGCGGCACTCCGTAATTCGAGGCCGAGGTGTCTAGATAGATCGAGGTTTGAACCTAACCGTTTCTGTCTTTAATATTCTACTCTTCTGGAACCCTGACTCGGTTCATGGAGTACTTGGAGTACTGCCGTGAAGTAGTAGTACATGAGGGGTATAAACCCCCCCCCCCCCCAAAAAAAAAGGTGGAGCCAGAGTTTGGTAGTGGAGTCTAGAGGTTTGCTACATTGGATGACGTGACTTAAGTAGTCACGGGACAAGGTACACGAGACCCACAGTAGCTGTGGGAAAGTGTAGTGGTGGATGGCCACCACAGCTGTGCTCGACCGGCACAGGTATGACTGACCTGAAAGATAGTCAGTGAATACAAGGGCAACTCAGGATCTGGGGCAGGGATCCCAGACCTGACACTATGGCTGTGATATGATTTTGTTATTTAAGTGTAACAAGTCCTGAGTTCTCCTTAGTTAATGCTATAGTAATGAATTATCAGGAGTATAATTCATTATGGACATATAGTTATTAATGTGTGTAATTCATCAGTCCATGGGTGAAGGGATTGATGAATTGATGAGTCTGTCAGGAAGGAGAGGTCCGGCTGGACACCTTCTCGATACAGTAATCCCTACACTGAAAGGAAAGTAAGTGTATATGTTGATTGAGGATGGAAGATGAAACCGGATTGGACTGGCACCAGGCGAAGGATGCTTGACAGAGTCATACAGTCGACTCTGGTGCTAGGGGTTATATGTAGCCCAGAAGTGTTACTTGACTGAACAGGTGTGCTATGGCTTTTTCTACCATCATTATGCCTATATATTATAGTGACTAAGTAGATCTATGATGTGATGATTTCATACTCATGTTGGTAGACATGAGGAATGTCTGAGAGGCAGGTGACAGGGTGGAGATGCTGGTAGTCTTTGTTGTAGTTGAGTACTCACACCAACCTCTCCGTGTTTCAGGATCTGTTATTACTATACAGAAGAAGATTCAAGAGCTGCACCATGAGCTCTATGGGCCCACTCATTCCAGTGCCTATCCAGAAGTTGCTTGAGGCCATACTGGGAGTGGTTGTCTGAGTCTGCGAGATCAATGTTGGAAGGAGCTGAGTGCTGAATAAGTCGGTAGGTCTAGGTTAGGACCTCCGTCAAGAGTCCGACGAGTGTCATCCGGTCCTGAGAGGATCCAACACTGAAACGTCTGGAGATTCAAGCCAGTGAAGCACTGGTGACATTCAGTCTCTGTGTAAACCTTGGTAATTGCAAGGTAGTGACCTTTCAAGTTGAGTGAAGTGATCATTGTTACCGGTCACCATGACCTGTGTTATATGCTTCTGGCCCGGCTGGGTTATGGGACACCATGTATCAGTTGATGCTTAAATAGTGTTTTTACATTGGTTAACTTTATGAAGCCAACATGGGGTCCAGTGAACTAGGACATTGATTACAACATTGGTGGAAACACCTGAGTGACAGGTTTGTGAAGGTAGGGAGCTACCTCATGCCAACGTGATGAACTGTTGACAATGTTTGTGAAGGTAGGGAGCTACCTCATGCGATCGTGATGAACTGTTGACAGTGTATGCTAGGTTGTGATTACTACCCATTGACCAGGGTAGTTACATGATACTGTGTGAAGATCTATTGTCCAAGGACATGGAACTAAGGTGAAGTGTTTAGTCACCTGATAGACTTTACCAGTGACATTGTGTGTTCGTGTGGAGCAACTGCTTATTGTGTAAGTGACATATCAGTGTGTGGGTCACTGATGAGATAGAAGAGTGACCTGGCTCTTGTGTATGTTGAGACGGTGCTACATGTATTTTTTCTGCAATTGGGAGACCACTAATGGTATAGGGTCGGCCCAGACTTCATCAGGAGTGTGACGAGGGAAATAGTACGACAGCAAGGAAGGATCCTTGTTCATCAGTGCAGTGTCAGTCAGGCAGTGGTACTGCGCTTGATCAGCCCTTGCTTGGTTCTCTGGGTGAAGAGGGAACTTTGGAGAGGCAGCAGACCTTGGAGTTCCAGTCCACTGGAGGAGCCTGGGTGAGTCGCTACCACGACTGGACAACCGCACGAGCTATCGTCCGCCTCCATGATGAATACTCATCTGCGTCTTTGATCTTGTACATAGTTCTTCTAGTCTGGCTTTCAGCCATCCTTCTCTGTGTTGTGGTTGACGTAGTTCAGAATTAAAGTTTTTTTGTTCTCTTAGCTATGACTTTGTGCAGTGATATGACAGGTGTCTGGTCCGAGCCCCCTTGGGGTTTGGAACCCTAGGTGAGGGAGGGAAGGTTAAGCTGTCCCGGCTTGTGTGGGGCCTGGTAGATGTAGAGTGCTATTGAGGTGGTTGGAGCAAAGGCAGGGGATAGTATCTATCGTGGCAAACCAGTCCAAGCCCCGGCGGTCTTGTCACAAGATAGAGTGGGGGCTCGTCCGGGATCTTCTCTTTGTTCTGACATCTCGTAGGAATAGGTTATAGTGTCATCTGTCCTATACCTATTATCTACTTGACGAGTAGGGCTACTGATACCTTTCTCTTCGACGTGGACAGACAGTTAGTTAAGTTAGTATAGATACATAGTTACAGTGTTGGTTGGAGTGCAGTTAGCATTGTGATTGGGTATTGCATATCTATACTGATACTAAGTTACACTAAGCATGGCTACTCGTACTTTAGATTTAGCTAAGGTGCGGGCATCTGCAACTGAGATGGGATTGGAAGGTGAGGAGTTTAAAGCCTATGTACTGGAAGTAGAGAGAAACTTCAGAGCAGAGGAGAGTGAGCGAAGAAAATCAGAAATTGAGCTGGAAGCTCGAAAGGTAGCACTGGAAGAGCAAAAGTTGGTGGCAGACCAACAGGCACAAAAACTGGCAGCTGACCTAGAGTCTAAGAAATTAGATGCTAGGAAGTTGGAAATGGAACATGAGTTCCGTATGAAGCAACTTGAGGTAGAGGCTAAATCTGTTGGTGAGTCTGAGGGAGCAGTAGGTGGAGTAGCTTTACCTAGCTCATCAGTAGCCAGCAGACCAGCTTACCATGCTATGAAATGGCCGTTTCCACCATTTGAACCGGACCAAGAGAAGATAGATCAATTCTTAGAGAAGTTCGAGGCAATGTGTAAAGCTATGGGTTTAGAGCCTGAGCGTTGGAATCTTAAGCTGTCACAAGGACTCCGTGGCACCGCGTACGAAGTGTATGCGCGTCTTCCCCCAGGGATGGAAAATGATTATCCAACCCTGAAATCGGCTCTTTTGAAAAGATTCGAAATGACAGCCCATGCTTACAGGCGGAGGTTCAGAACTTCCAAGAGAGAACCAGGTGAGATGTTCTCGGCCTATAGTGTGAGGTTGAACTCATACCTGTTGAAGTGGATGGCATTGGCCAATTTCAAAGAGGATTATGAGAGTCTGAGAGAGTTGATGGTGGTGGATCAAATGAAAATGCAGATGTCCAAGCCTTTAAGGAATTTCTTAGGGGAAAATGGGGCGGAAAGGCTAGACATAGTAACTAAGTTAGCTGAAAGGTATGTGGAAGTCTATGGTGAGACTGGGGATTCCAGTCAGACTGATTCACAGAAAAGGCAGAAGGGGCTTGATCAGAAGCCCAAGACCAAAGGTCCCAAAGAATCATCCAATGTAGCAGATCCTGTGGTAAAAGACTCTGGTAAGAAACCCGAGAAGCAAAGCCCTCCCGCCTCCCCAAAACGGAAGTGGAGTAAGAGGTGGTGTAAGCACTGTAAGTCTCCTTCCCATAATACTGTAGATTGTCTGAGGAAGCCAAAGGACTTGCACTTTGCGTGTCTCGCCTCTACTAGAGGTAGACCTAGCGAGACCACACCTAAGGGTCGGGAGAAACCAAAGTCTGAGAAATCACCTGTGATCGAAACGATAGAGGTGAATGGGAAGCAGGTGGAATGTCTATACGATACAGGATTGCAGTTTGAAGCTGTAATCTCATCCCACCTTGTGAGCCCAGGGCAGCTCACCGGCGAGACAAGAGAATTTCAGCTGGCCATGAGGAGCTCCGTAGCTATGGACTTGCCGATTGCTCGGATTGACATTCGGTGCAGGTACGTTACGGGTAGCATCCAGGCGGCTGTGCTGCCTGATCCTATTTACCCTTTGATCCTCGGTCGTCCGCATGTATTCCTGGGGGACCCCAGGGAACATTGTCTAGTGAGCGCTAGGCAGGCCAGGGCTAAGGATGGAAAAAGGCAGTGTGGTAAGGAAATAGACCATTCTCTTGCGAGGTTAGTGAGCAGTGCTCAAAGTAGGGACCAGACTTTGTGTCCTTACTTACTGGAGGTGTCCCAAAGTTCTGTCCCGCCAACTCCGGTTCAGTTCTATGTAGAAAACCGGTTGCTTTATCGTAGAGCCGGGCAAGGGGATAGCCAGTACGGTCAGATGGTAGTCCCTACTGACTACAGATCCCGCTTGATACATAGAGTGCATACCTTATCCTTAACCGGACATAAGGATGTGGGGACAACAGTCCAGTGTCTTTCCAGCCACTACCACTGGCCTGGAATGACAGGCGACGTGCGGAGATATATCCGGTCGTGCCCAACGTGTTGTCTGGCAGCACCAAAGCACAAGACCAAAAACGGTTTATCTCTGCAGATTGGAGATAGGGTTCTCGCACTTCTCCCAATCGAGGGGGCGGAATTCGAACTCGGATGGCAGGGCCCTTTTCCTGTGGAGCGGATAATGTCCCGATCCACGTATGAGGTGAAGGTCCGCGGGGAATTGCGTAAGTTCCATTGTACTCTCCTTCAGAATTTGGAGAGGTCCGAGGTAGTTTCTCCACAAGGTAGTGCGACTACCATCGCGCTAGATTCGGTTCTGGGTCCAGACGAGGGCGAGGAAGACTCAGTCCTACGCAGTACATCCTGTGGGGAGGGTCTGCGGTCTCCTGAGCGTTCAATCGTAGATAGGGCGAACGGGCTCCGTCGGGAAGAGGCCCATGGTGTTAAGCACACTGGGAATCGAGGTCGGACAGGCGAAGTCACATCTGGCACGACGGGATCGTCGGGTGACTCGATACGCCGACAGGCTCACTGTCCTTACTCGCGGGAGAGAAGGCAGGAGCAAGGGTACTCCAGACGAACCTGGAGTAAGCGACCATTCATTTCGGTCGACATCCGCGAACAGTCCACGAAGGTGATGCCTAGTCGGGATAGGAAATATCCTATTGTCGGAAGGGACGAACGAACCTTCAGTAAAGTAGCCGATGGCCTGCAACAGGTGGATGCGGAACAGTCCAGTGTAGACAGATCCTGTAAGCCAATCACCAGGCCGTTACGTTTCGGGCCTAATCGCTGGAGATAACGTATGTTTGAGGCGGTGGTTGGTGACCCAGCATCCATACCATTCTGGTGGATCTCCGCAGGGAAAGTGAAAGTTATGGAACGTCTTTTCCTGGGAATCCAATCTCGATAGAGTAGAGGTTCAGAGTTCAGACCGATCTTTGTCTAGTGAGTTCGACCGGGTCGACCATCTTAAGTGGGGGCCTATGTGACGAAACGGATAAAGAACGGCAGATCTCTGCATAATACCCCTTTGAAGGGAGTGCGATGCGTTGGTCTCCCTTGAATTAATATCAATTAATAGGGGATTCCCCATCGAAAAATAGTGCGGGCGGAGCTATTCTAGTTATTTATGGAAAATCTAGAATGTTCCCCCAAGTGCGTACGGGGTAGAGATCTCTAAGTTCACGAGTGCTTCATGCAGCACGGGTTGGTGGAACTTATCGTGACTCTGGTTTTCTTCATGAATCATGAAAGTCACGCGGCCCGTGTAGGCGAGTAGAAGGCGCACTGACTTTGTCGTGAGCAGTCGCCCACCAAACCTCAGCGTAGACAGATCGCAGCCAAGAGGCTGATGTAATTGTGATGTCAATATTCGCGGCCAGTGCGGACATCTACAGTCAATGGTGTGATTCTTCAATCACAGGTTAGTTGAGTACTTATTCTATTATTTAATGGTTGTCGTGATGCCGTGCTGATTCCCGGAATGAGTTAATTGCCGTCGTAAAATTGAGTTGTCGCGTAGCGTTATCCGTTACAGTTGGCGGTTTGCATTTTTAAGTAGGCTTTATCGATCAGCAATGTACTGTGTTACCTGACGGAACAAGCCGTATTCCACAGCGAGTGGTGTGTAAATAAAATAGGCCGAACGATGTGCTTTACAGTGTGTAGCAGTTACGGGTTTGGTTTATTCATTACGCAGGCAAGGCGACAGTTTGTCCGTCATTACATCAACATGCTAGACGCTGTAAATGATAAGGTAGAGCTTATTATTAGAAATGTGTAATGTGCTTCGTGACATTAGAAAGGTAACGTAATTGTTCTATCAGTGATGGTGATGTTTCGAGGAATCAAGGT
The DNA here is from genome assembly GCA_963921405.1 of Cepaea hortensis. NCBI lineage: Eukaryota > Metazoa > Mollusca > Gastropoda > Stylommatophora > Helicidae > Cepaea > Cepaea hortensis. Next base: position 130,676,164 of record OY992876.1, on the reverse strand, counting down.
GAAATCAGCAGTGGTGTATTTGCTGTGTGCAGATAGCAGTGGTATTCCGCGTAAGCCGAATGGTGTTGCATCGGTAGGATAACAATTGATAAGAAGTATTCATGATACTATTGTTACTGCTTGTTGTAATGTCCGTCCGCTAGGATGACCGTGCGTGTTCCATCTTGCGTTTGTCTAGGCAGCGGGAGGTAGGCCGGTAACCCCAACCCGATCGGTAATAGGTCCGACCCAATGCAAGCGTGCATATCCGATGAGTGAACATACCCGATCGAGGGTGATGCGGCACTCCGTAATTCGAGGCCGAGGTGTCTAGATAGATCGAGGTTTGAACCTAACCGTTTCTGTCTTTAATATTCTACTCTTCTGGAACCCTGACTCGGTTCATGGAGTACTTGGAGTACTGCCGTGAAGTAGTAGTACATGAGGGGTATAAACCCCCCCCCCCCCCCCCCCAAAAAAAAAGGTGGAGCCAGAGTTTGGTAGTGGAGTCTAGAGGTTTGCTACATTGGATGACGTGACTTAAGTAGTCACGGGACAAGGTACACGAGACCCACAGTAGCTGTGGGAAAGTGTAGTGGTGGATGGCCACCACAGCTGTGCTCGACCGGCACAGGTATGACTGACCTGAAAGATAGTCAGTGAATACAAGGGCAACTCAGGATCTGGGGCAGGGATCCCAGACCTGACACTATGGCTGTGATATGATTTTGTTATTTAAGTGTAACAAGTCCTGAGTTCTCCTTAGTTAATGCTATAGTAATGAATTATCAGGAGTATAATTCATTATGGACATATAGTTATTAATGTGTGTAATTCATCAGTCCATGGGTGAAGGGATTGATGAATTGATGAGTCTGTCAGGAAGGAGAGGTCCGGCTGGACACCTTCTCGATACAGTAATCCCTACACTGAAAGGAAAGTAAGTGTATATGTTGATTGAGGATGGAAGATGAAACCGGATTGGACTGGCACCAGGCGAAGGATGCTTGACAGAGTCATACAGTCGACTCTGGTGCTAGGGGTTATATGTAGCCCAGAAGTGTTACTTGACTGAACAGGTGTGCTATTGCTTTTTCTACCATCATTATGCCTATATATTATAGTGACTAAGTAGATCTATGATGTGATGATTTCATACTCATGTTGGTAGACATGAGGAATGTCTGAGAGGCAGGTGACAGGGTGGAGATGCTGGTAGTCTTTGTTGTAGTTGAGTACTCACACCAACCTCTCCGTGTTTCAGGATCTGTTATTACTATACAGAAGAAGATTCAAGAGCTGCACCATGAGCTCTATGGGCCCACTCATTCCAGTGCCTATCCAGAAGTTGCTTGAGGCCATACTGGGAGTGGTTGTCTGAGTCTGCGAGATCAATGTTGGAAGGAGCTGAGTGCTGAATAAGTCGGTAGGTCTAGGTTAGGACCTCCGTCAAGAGTCCGACGAGTGTCATCCGGTCCTGAGAGGATCCAACACTGAAACGTCTGGAGATTCAAGCCAGTGAAGCACTGGTGACATTCAGTCTCTGTGTAAACCTTGGTAATTGCAAGGTAGTGACCTTTCAAGTTGAGTGAAGTGATCATTGTTACCGGTCACCATGACCTGTGTTATATGCTTCTGGCCCGGCTGGGTTATGGGACACCATGTATCAGTTGATGCTTAGTGTTTTTACATTGGTTAACTTTATGAAGCCAACATGGGGTCCAGTGAACTAGGACATTGATTACAACATTGGTGGAAACACCTGAGTGACAGGTTTGTGAAGGTAGGGAGCTACCTCATGCCAACGTGATGAACTGTTGACAATGTTTGTGAAGGTAGGGAGCTACCTCATGCGATCGTGATGAACTGTTGACAGTGTATGCTAGGTTGTGATTACTACCCATTGACCAGGGTAGTTACATGATACTGTGTGAAGATCTATTGTCCAAGGACATGGAACTAAGGTGAAGTGTTTAGTCACCTGATAGACTTTACCAGTGACATTGTGTGTTCGTGTGGAGCAACTGCTTATTGTGTAAGTGACATATCAGTGTGTGGGTCACTGATGAGATAGAAGAGTGACCTGGCTCTTGTGTATGTTGAGACGGTGCTACATGTATTTTTTCTGCAATTGGGAGACCACTAATGGTATAGGGTCGGCCCAGACTTCATCAGGAGTGTGACGAGGGAAATAGTACGACAGCAAGGAAGGATCCTTGTTCATCAGTGCAGTGTCAGTCAGGCAGTGGTACTGCGCTTGATCAGCCCTTGCTTGGTTCTCTGGGTGAAGAGGGAACTTTGGAGAGGCAGCAGACCTTGGAGTTCCAGTCCACTGGAGGAGCCTGGGTGAGTCGCTACCACGACTGGACAACCGCACGAGCTATCGTCCGCCTCCATGATGAATACTCATCTGCGTCTTTGATCTTGTACATAGTTCTTCTAGTCTGGCTTTCAGCCATCCTTCTCTGTGTTGTGGTTGACGTAGTTCAGAATTAAAGTTTTTTTGTTCTCTTAGCTATGACTTTGTGCAGTGATATGACAGGTGTCTGGTCCGAGCCCCCTTGGGGTTTGGAACCCTAGGTGAGGGAGGGAAGGTTAAGCTGTCCCGGCTTGTGTGGGGCCTGGTAGATGTAGAGTGCTATTGAGGTGGTTGGAGCAAAGGCAGGGGATAGTATCTATCGTGGCAAACCAGTCCAAGCCCCGGCGGTCTTGTCACACTGCCTCAGTGACATGTTTATTATACTGCCGCAGTGACACATTTATTATACTGTCTCAGTGACATGTTTATTATACTGCCTCAGTGACGTTTATTATACTGCGCAGTGACACATTTATTATACTGCCTCAGTGACATGTTTATTATACTGCCGCAGTGACATATTTATAATACTGCCTCCCTGACATGTTTATTATACTGCCTCAGTTACATGTTTATTATATTGCCTCAGTGACATGTTTATTATACTGCCGCAGTGACACAGTTATTATACTGCCACGGTGACACATTTATTATACTGCCTCAGTGACATGTTTATTATACTGCCTCAGTGACATGTTTATTATACTGCCGCGGTGACACATTTATTATACTGCCTCAGTGACACGTTTATTATACTGCCTCAGTGACATATTTATTATACTGCCTCAGTGACATGTTTATTATACTGCCTCAGTGACACATTTATTATACTGCCTCAGTGACATGTTTATTATACTGCCACAGTGGCACATTAATTATACTGCCTCAGTGACACATTTATTATACTGCCGCGGTGACACATTTATAATACTGCTGCAGTGATATGTTTATTATACTGCCTCAGTGACATGTTTATTATACTGCCGCGGTGACATATTTATTATACTGCCGCAGTGACACAGTTATTATACTGCCACGGTGACACATTTATTATACTGCCTCAGTGACATGTTTATTATACTGCCTCAGTGACATGTTTATTATACTGCCGCGGTGACACATTTATTATACTGCCTCAGTGACATGTTTATTATACTGCCGCGGTGACACATTTATTATACTGCCTCAGTGACATGTTTATTATACTGCCTCAGTGACATGTTTATTATACTGCCGCGGTGACACATTTATTATACTGTCTCAGTGACACATTTATTATACTGCCATGGTGACACATTTATTATAATGCCTCAGTGACATGTTTATTATACTGCCTCAGTGACATGTTTATTATACTGCCTCAGTGACATATTTATTATACTGCCTCAGTGACATGTTTATTATACTGCCGCGGTGACATGTTTATTATACTGCCGCGGTGACACATTTATTATACTGCCTCAGTGACACGTTTATTATACTGCCTCAGTGACACGTTTATTATACTGCCTCAGTGACATGTTTATTATACTGCCTCAGTGACATGTTTATTATACTGCCTCAGTGACATGTTTATTATACTGCCGCGGTGACATGTTTATTATACTGCCGCGGTGACACATTTATTATACTGTCTCAGTGACATGTTTATTATACTGCCTCAGTGACGTTTATTATACTGCCGTGGTGACACATTTATTATACTGCCTCAGTGACATGTTTATTATACTGCCATGGTGACACATTTATTATACTGCCATGGTGACACATTTATTATACTGCCTCAGTGACATGTTTATTATACTGCCGTGGTGACACATTTATTATACTTCCTCAGTGACATGTTTATTATACTGCCTCAGTGACGTTTATTATACTGCCGCGGTGACACATTTATTATACTGCCTCAGTGACATGTTTATTATACTGCCGTGGTGACACATTTATTATACTGCCTCAGTGACATGTTTATTATACTGTCTCAGTGACATGTTTATTATACTGCCTCAGTGGCATGTTTATTATACTGCCGCAGTGACACATTTATTATACTGTCTCAGTGACATGTTTATTATACTGCCTCAGTGACGTTTATTATACTGCCGCGGTGATACATTTATTATACTGCCTCAGTGACATGTTTATTATACTGCCGCGGTGACACATTTATAATACTGCCTCACTGACATGTTTATTATACTGCCTCAGTGACATGTTTATTATATTGCCGCAGTGACACAGTTATTATACTGCCACGGTGACACATTTATTATACTGCCTCAGTGACATGTTTATTATACTGCCTCAGTGACATGTTTATTATACTGCCGCGGTGACACATTTATTATACTGCCTCAGTGACATGTTTATTATACTGCCGCGGTGACACATTTATTATACTGCCTCAGTGACATGTTTATTATAAATCTCGTCAAGGACGAGAAATCAACATTTTAGTCCAACTGACCGGTATAAAGGTTGAACCCGCTACCTCGGCATCAGCACACTGGAAGAGCTGACCTCTTCATATCTAGAGTTATCTCAGATTTTACTGTGACAATAAACTGAAGTTTACTACAACACAATCATCATCTAGAGTTATATAAGATTTTATTGTGACAATAAACAACTGAAGCATCAAAATAAATCATTACCACATTCAGAACCACCTCCATAGTAAAGGTTGGCAGCACTGGATCTCCAGCAATTTATGTCCTGAACTTTCATTGCACATTCTAGAGTTATCTAAGATTTTACTGTGACAATAAACTGAAGTTTACTACAACACAATCATCATCTAGAGTTATATAAAATGTTATTGTGACAATAAACAACTGAAGCATCAAAATAAATCATTACCACATTCAGAACCACCTTTCATTGCACATTCTACTAGGATTCATCCTGATCATATGTAGTCTGTCCATTTATGTTTCTAATGCAGTTTTGTTCTCAACTTGTCCTTACATTACGGTCTCCAGCAATTTATGTCCTGAACTTTCATTGCACATTCTAGAGTTATCTAAGATTTTACTGTGACAATAAACTGAAGTTTACTACAACACAATCATCATCTAGAGTTATATAAAATGTTATTGTGACAATAAACAACTGAAGCATCAAAATAAATCATTACCACATTCAGAACCACCTCCATAGTAAAGGTTGGCAGCACTGGATCTCCAGCAATTTATGTCCTGAACTTTCATTGCACATTCTAGAGTTATCTAAGATTTTACTGTGACAATAAACTGAAGTTTACTACAACACAATCATCATCTAGAGTTATATAAAATGTTATTATGACAATAAACAACTGAAGCATCAAAATAAATCATTACCACATTCAGAACCACCTTTCATTGCACATTCTACTAGGATTCATCCTGATCATATGTAGTCTGTCCATTTATGTTTCTAATGCAGTTTTGTTCTCAACTTGTCCTTACATTACGGTTTTCAGTAGATTATCTATGTCAATGGATTTTGCCAAAGTTTCCTGTCATTTTCAATGTTATCTCCTTCAGCAGTGTCAGTTTTATACTGAGTCCTTCTAGAATGTTCCTTTTTGTCTTGTTTTCCATCCAAGAAACCTGCATCAGTTTTTAAGATGCACAATTCAAAATCGGATTCATCTCACGGCATGGGACGCTTGTAGGGAAAGCTAACCCACCCACACACAGATCAGTCTAGTATGGACTACACTAGAGTTCAAAGCGAGCAAAAAAAAAAAAAGAAAGAAACAAATAGACTAGGTCAATGCTTCCACTTTGTGCATAAATGTTGAATACACATAGGATTTGATCAGCCTCAATTTCAATGCTGCAATCTTTGTTTGGAGTGAAGTATATCTTTCATGTTGGTGAATATGTACTTTCAATACAATCCAATTGTTGTTGTTTTTTTGTTTTCTTTTGCATTCACTCGCTTTGAACTCAAGCGTAGTCCATACATGTGCTATTACTTTTACAGCACTGGACTTACTTTTGCGTGTGGATTAGCTCTCCCTATTACCAGTGACCCTTGCCATCAGGCAAACCCACTCTGACTTCAAAGGTACTTGTAATTTATATCCGCAAGTCAAGGACAAGAAGTTAACATGTTAGTTCAAATGACCGGTGTAGGGACTGAACCCACTACCTCACCATCAGCACAGCGGACATTTCAGAATGAGCACTAGCAGGAAGGACTGTCAGAGGACAACACAGAAGCATGTACCACCATTGAGACGCTGAAATTAAGCACCCATGCTCTTTGACATCTTCTGAAGAAGGGTTTTTCTTACTGCTTTAGTTTATGTTCTGTGATTTCTACAGTATGTACCTGACAAGATGCAGCAAAATATGCCAGGAAATATATCATGCAATCTATTGTTTGTGTCTTTGTTATTGAAAATCTTCCAAAGGAGATGCTCATATGTCCTGAGTGCTGTGACACCAGTGTTAAATGACAAATTCTGATTAAAAAATAAGGACAGTAATTATTCAGCGACACTATGAGATTAAATGAAGAAGAACAGTTCATGACTCATGGTTATGCGTGGAAAATATGCCAAGTCTGACAGTGCCTCACTGTCATTTGTGACTGTCACCTTTTGAAATATGATGAGATTTATAAGAAGTAACTATAGAAGCAAGTGGGAATCAGAGCATCCAGGTCACCAGAAAAAATGATGCACACTCTCAGCTTCACCTAAGAGAATAAGCAACAAAGGTTACAACACATGTTTAATAAACTAAAGACAGGAGATACTGATGAATATAACTGCGGTCTGGTGAAGTGATAGCTATACATTTGCTGCAGGAGTGTCCAACAAATGCAGAACAGAGGAAACTATTTTGGCCTACAGCCAATCTATTTGAAGACAAACTCTACAGAAACGTCAACCAGCTCAAGTTGACTGCTGTTTTCTTTGGATGTATTCATGTCTGAAGATTTATGATGATAAAGAAGAAGAAATATGTTTTCAGTATGTCCCATGATGAGGACACCACAATATCGTCAATAGAATCCAAAGCAATATATTCAGATGAACATTATATTACAGGAGCGCCCATGTGGTACCTGGGCCCATTTGGGAAGCAAAGAATAGTACACTGCAACTGTAGTCAGAGGCAACTAAGGAGGTTGGGTTGGGGCTGGCTTCTCCATCCCACAGACAACTTTAGCTGCAAACTCCAAACAACCTTGAGGATCCATCCTCCAAAAACGAGTAAAAGAAAGCAATACTGGTTATTACCAAGTGTACACAACACACCTCCAGCAAGTCAAATACATGCTCAGGTTCTCTACAGATCTCACAGATACAAGCTGCTCATCTGAAGGATCAATGCTTGTCTTTTGGGTGACCTATCCGTGATTTCATGCCGTGCTTCTTTCGGAGTCTCCTCATATGCACACGTGACCTCCTCTTCAGATGTTCTTTGCCTTCCTTGTAGAGAGATCTTATTCGGTCTTCATTAGGCACATGGGGAATCTTGCCTTCTTTGCGCAAATACCTGACAACAAAATATACAGGCAAAGAGTTACAACAGACCTCAAGCATGGAAATATTCTTCATCTCTGTCCATATGCTTGTAGAAGTATTTGAGCCTTTTGGATAATGCGTTCAAATTTCACATGGCATTGTTAGGGTAGAGGTTTTTTTCTTCCATCTTTGATCTCTAATCTGGAGTGATGTGCCCTGTTTCCAGGACCATCATTTGGAGGTGGAGTAGCAACCAATTCAGCTCGGATTTGCCAATTATAACATTAGCGGTCATGTTAAGAATTGCCGACTCTGATATCAGCAGTTAAGGTAAGAGTTGTTGACCCTGACATTAGCTAACAGCTAAAGAATCGGTGACCATAACATAACACTGGCAGTCAAGCTGTGAGTTGCTGACTGATTTATCACTTTTGCTGCATCTCTGGTTGAAAACTTAAGTCTTGGACAACTGTGTTAAAATAAACCAGTGCAAGTTTTTACTAAACCACAATAACTTCTGGCAGCTCCGTGGCGAAGGGATTATGGACACAGTTTGTGATCCCTTATACCTGCGTTCGAAACACAGCTGCATGAGATTTGGCAGCAGACCACATTGAATTGGTTTTTAAAAAATGGTATGGGTGCCGGTCGTTCAGAAAGAAGTGGCAAACTACTGAATATAAACTTGCCAAGAGATCACAACAGCAAAAAATACTGGTGTTGACTGCAATATCCCGTAAAGGATATGCAACTAACTTTTTAACAATAACTTCTAGACATCCTTATTCTTCTTTTCCTTCTTCTTCTTCTGCCCTTTATCCTCCATTACAGCATAGGCCTTCAAGGGGACATGGCTGAATGGATAAGAGAGCTCACTCTTAAACTTCAGGTGTGCTCATGGTAAGTTAACGGGTTCAATCCTTACACTGTTCAGTTGGACTAAAATGACTACTAGTCCGTGACTTGGGGATGCAAATTACAAGTACCTCAGAAGTTAGAGTGGATTCACATGATGGCGAGAGACACTGGTACTAGGAAAAGCTAATCCATGTGTAAAATTCAGCCCAGGGCTACTATAAGTAGCGTGTGTGGACTATGCTTAAGTTCAATGCAAGTCAGCGGGAAAAAAAAAGTATCCTGTTCAACCCGCCTGTGTGCACTGGGTTGGAGTCTGTTGGCAACAAAATAGCTCAAACCAGCAGCTGCAACATGACCAGCCTGGGTCTAATCTCAGCCAGCTTATGTGTGCTGTCCTGAATCATGACATGGTTACATACAAATATGAGTCTCCTTAGTTGTGGAGTTCCTGTACTGGTCTTGCAGGAGTGATCTGCATCAGTCCTCATGAAGATGGTACTTTGATGCTGGGATAAGAGAACAGTCTCAACTTTAAGCTCAATTTGATACAACTCCCCATGGTACTAGGATGAGAGAAAAGCCTCTAATCTAAGCTTTATTTGATACCACCCTCCATGGTACTTTGGTACTGGGATAAGTGAAAAGTCACTACTTATCTGATACACTTTCCATGGTACTGGGTTGATAGAAAAATCTCTACTTTAAACTCAATTTGATTCCACTCTTCATGGTACTTTGATACTGTGATGGGAGAATTGTCTCTATACCAGCTTCACTACTTTAGATGCAAACAAATATCAGGGCTTAGACGATACGAACGTGAATGCATCAAATTTAACAGTTAAAACTTGGTCTTTTAGATGATTCACAACCAACCAATAAGGTCTGCAAGAAAGTCTCTAGGACAAACTATTTCCGGTGTATGTACGGCCTTTTTAGGGCTCAAATGACATGAATTTCAATGTTAACTCAAATTCTCAACTCAAAAAATAACTCTAATTGACAGGGTTCTATAACAATGACAATAACAACATACCTAATGGCCAGATTGGTTCCACCAATTGTTACTGTATACCTTGCTGGTGTTGCCAGCTTGTACATCAAATATGCAACAGCCACATCCCCAAGGCCACCAGAACGAAATGGAGAAATAATTTTCTCACTGAAGTTCAATTTTTCCATAAATGAGACAACATCAACACCACTGCAAAATGTATAAAAGAGTATTAACCTCTTTTAAAGTATGAATAAATTAGCAGTGAAAGTGATCAATTGTTACATAAACTCTGTGTTGTAACAAGGGGTCACAAAACAAAGATCAGGCGCATCTTGAAGCAGCTCTCCATAGTGCACATGACCTTAGAGCACATCTACTTAATGTGCAAGATCTTGGTGAACCTTTCCTTGGGTGTAACACTCAAGAGCACTTCCCCATGGTGCGCGAGATGTTGCAGCACCTCTTCATGATGTGCAAGACCTTGGAACACCACTCCTTGGTGTACAAGACCTTAGAACACCTCTCCATGGTGTGCAAGACCTTAGAGCATCTCCCCATGGTTTACAAGATGTTACAGCACCTATTCATGATTTGCAAGACCTTGGAACACCACTCCTTGGTGTGCAAAACGTTTAAGCACATCTCCATGGTGTGCAAGACCTTAGAGCATCTCCCCATGGTTTACAAGATGTTGCAGCACCTCTTCATGATGTGCAAGACCTTGGAACACCACTCCTTGGTGTGCAAGACCTTAGAGCACCTCTCCATGGTGTGCAAGACCTTAGAGCATCTCCCCATGGTTTACAAGATGTTGTAGCACCTCTTCATGATGTGCAAGATCTTGTAACACCACTTATTGGTGTGTAAGACCTTAGAGCACCTCTCCATGGTGTGCAAGACCTTACAGCACCTCCCAATGGTGTTCAAGACCTTACAGAACCTCCCCATGATGTGCAAAACCTTGGAACACCACTCCTTGGAGTGCAAAACTTTGGAGCACCATTCTGTGGTGTGCAAGACCTTAGAGCACCTCTCCATTGTGCTCAATATCCTAGAGTACCCCTTCTTAATGTGCAAAACTATGGAGCATTAGTCATTACAGCACCTGTCCGTGGGGTATATACTGTTGAAACATCTCTGGATGTTGTGGCCTATCCACAGACTGAGTCCCCAGTCTAGCTAACATTCAAATCTTCTCTATGCCTTTCCATAGATATGATCACCAGGCCTCTCTGCTCTAGTGCCAGTATTGCATACACTGATGGTTCCTGTGCTTGCAGGGAGAAGGAGAGCTCTACAACACAGACCCGATGGAGATACTTCAATACTGGATAAAGAGGAAAGTCTGTACACCAGTACCACTTTAATAGATGCAAGTTCTTTTTGTTGCTCAGACAACTCAAACATCAACACATCAGACTCAAGAGTTAGAACTCAATCTTCCAGAGCTCCTCCAACCAAGCAATCAACCAACCAACCAACCAACAAACCAACCAATCATCCAGCAAGCCAACCTACCAGACACCAGCCAGAAAGCCAACCAACCAATCAACCAGCCAGCAAGCAACCAATCAACCAGCCAGCAAGCCAACACAACCAACTAACTAGCCAGCCAACCAAGCAAGCAGCTAGCAAGCCAACCAACCAACCGACCAGCCAGCCAGTCAACAAACCAACCAACCAATGAGCCAGCCAGCCAAACAGCCAGCCAGCCAACAAATCAGCTAAGCAGTCAGCCAGTCAGTGAGCCAGCTGACCACATTCTCTGCTATTATATGGTATAAAAGCATTGGCAATGAATAAACAGTTTTTAGCTTTCAATATGTGGTTATTGCGACAATTATCACACAGAAAGAGATGTGAATTAGTTTTACTTCCTCTTTTTCATTCCCCTTTCGAGGGGTGTGTGTCACATTTAGTGATGCACCTTAGAAGACAGTGTGCTTGACTTCAGAATGTATTTACGTAATGCTTGCTTCCTCTCGACATGCACACATGATGATACTTTGATTTTTTTTTTTTGCCTTTATCCTTGCTTTTTACACTGTGGGGTAAATCCTGTGTGCATATCCTTTACAGGACGCCGCAGTCAACCCGTTTTTTTTTTGTGTGGCTGTTTATGATTTCTTGAAGAGCGGCTGGCTGAGTGACTAGAATGCCGGATTGCCCTTCGGGAGACCCGCGTTCGAATCCTCGGTAATGTGTGGATTTTTTTATGTCGGGGCAAAAAGAAAACCCTAACCTGCATAGTTTGTGGCGACTGCACTAGCCAGGCGGCCTTAATCCCTCAGGCTCAAGACCCCCCTGCCACACACCGCAAGGTACTATATAGGCAGTAAATGACAGTGACAGTTATGATTTCTTAGCAAATTTATGTTCTGTAGTTTGCCATTGCTTTCTGAACGACTGGCACTCATACCATTTGAAACTAACGCAAGGCGGTCTGCTGCCAAATCGCCCGCAGCTGTTTCAAACGCGATATATGGGATTACGAATTGCATCCGTAGCACCTTCGCCACTGAGCCAGCTGTACTGTGGGTAGGTTTCCTAATTATGAACTGTATGCCAGAGCTGCAGCCGTACAGCCTACTTCTTACAATGTTCACTGCTGAGGAGTTTTAAAGCTGCACTATGTACACATGGTATTTGCTATTTGTTGTTGTTGTTGTGGCTCTTATCTGAGAAAGCTAGGCCCCCCCCCCCCCCCCCAATCTACTGCTCAGAGATTTTGGAGGATTATGATATTATCTTGCATGCTTGCCTACTGGCCCGGTGGTCATATGTTCAAATTTGAATTGATGTTGATTTTGTTTTAAAATTGAGCTGGCCTCCCAGATCTACCCAGCCTAAAATGGGCATCAAGAAATGTCTTGGGAAGCAAAGATGGCTGACAGGATACTGATCATGCGACTCCTTGAGTGTAGATTTGTCTATAAAATGATGGGGCTAGCACTATATGCTCGATATGCCTACAAACATGAGGCAAACGTGAATAGAGTTCTTCATTTGGTTTACTTATGGCACTGCCTGCTTCTTTTGAAAAAACAATGGGTAGAGTTCTTCATTTGGTTTACTTATGGCACTGCTTGCTTCTTTTGAAAAAACATGTATAGAGTTCTTAATTTGGTTTACTTATGGCACTGCCTGCTTCTTTTGAAGAAAACAATAAGATGTCCTGAAAACATTGTTTTAGCTGGATTTAAACTGCTTCCTTTGAAAAAAAGCTCTGTGGTGAAAATATTGCAGGTGCAATTCGTAATCCTGCAAATATGCATTCGAAAGACAACTGCGGACAATTTAACAGCAGTCCACCTTGTGTTGGTTTTCACAAAACAGTATGAGTGCTGGTCATTCAGAAAACAATGACAAACTACTAAATGTAAACTTACCAAAAAAATCACAAACAGTCAAAAACATGCTGGAGTTGACTGTGATGTCCTGTAAAGGATGTGCAACAACTAACTTTTGAAAAAAAAATAAAAGATGTTCTGAAACTTTGTCCTCAGTTGGATTTAAACCTAGATCTTTTTAAAGGACAAGCAAATACAATAGCTCTAATTCACTGGGACCCACAAATGCAGCTCACATGTACACACAAACACTTACCATCTGGCAACTGTATAAAAGGACCCAAACCAAACTGCAGACGTCAGCAAATGTACAACAACCAGAATCTTCCCATGCTCTTTGTATGTTTTCTTGAACCTCTGGTACAGAGTCAGCTTTTTCTCAACATTGTCACCTTCTTGAACAGATCCATTTATCGTTTGGTCTGCCTCAGTTTTTGGTTCTGTCCCTCCGCTATCTACTCTCACACTGTCTGTGACTGCAGCTTTTTCTTGATTACGAACCTGGCTCTGTTTATCTGTTCTTTCTGCAGAAGAAGTACTAAAATTTCTCCAAGAAGATGAAGATAGTGGCACCACAACCAGGTTAAAATATTTGAAGTTTCTTATCTGCAAACTGCCTCTGACCAGTGAAACATGACTAGCTAATGTTTTATCTGTACTAGGTACTGCCGATATTCTGTTTGCATCAGGTACTGCTGATACTCTATCTGCATCATGTACTGCCCATGTTCTGTCAGGATCATGTACTCCGCATGGACCATACGCAGTCAGGGAGAACCAGCATCTACTGCCTGTACGAGGTAGGCAAACACTATTCCACCCTAGATAGTATGGACACTCGTGAGAATAAACATTCAGCAGTAATCTAAACTTGTCCAGCTGAGTGCTTTTAGATAGAACAAATCTTGAAACTCGACTCCAGCTCATCTTTCATATAGATGACAATATTTGCAAACAACTCTGAAAAACAAATACAGTGTTCTCATTACAGTAAGTCACCATGAAGTCGCTTCAGAGCAAACAAAACTAAACAACTTAAAACTTGGGACAGAAGATAGAGGCAGTCATCTGAGTTGAGTTTAGTCAAGAACCGACATCATAGTACTCGGGACATTACCATATGTGCTCCGTCCACATCTTCAACAGCCAGTAAAGAGTTCCAATACTAATGGTTCCAGTAGCACACTGATTATGATTCTGTCAGGCCTTTCCTCTGTCCTGAAACTCAGCCAACTCCTCTGGTCACTCCCTACAGCACCAGTCTTTCCATGCCGTGATGATCTATCTGTTTTTCCACACTATACACACTATCCCAAAGGGCCCGACCATGTCTGCCTTATCATGCACCAACACCCCATCAATAGACCCAGCCAAACTGTCCGCCCGTTCGTTTCCCACATCACCAGCATGTCCTGGGTAGGCAGTTATTGTATTCCTCAAATCACTTTCTGTACTAAGGATCTCAGTGTATATCAATCACTATCACCCAGTACCTTCTCCTGCGCAGAAGTTTTTCCTTAATAAGAGTCTTTCAAAATGTCTCCCTTTCATAAGTGAAATGTCCTGCCGAGACTATAAATTAAACAGATAAAAGGACAAAATGCAACTCAGTACAGATTACATGCCCCCTTAAAAAGAAAAAAATATAATAATAATTATCTGAAAGGACAACTAATATAATAAACATTCCCCTAACTATAGTTACTTCTGCCTTAGCTACTTATGACTGCTATGTCAAACATTAGTTTTATTGAGTCATGTATTATTAACTATTGCACATTTTCCATGTCTTTATAATGCATATTGCTTCTGTTGTCGTTGTTGTCTGAGAGTAGCTTCATTAGTGATGTATGAATGAAATGAGCAGAGATATAAGAAGGGCAGAAGGTCAGACAGGCCTGCGTTCCCAATTCTTAACCCTTTAAAAATAGAGTTTGTTTGTTTCTTCTTATTGTAAGACTGCTCACTCACACCTCAGCACCCACTCCAATTTCAGACACACTTAGGACTGCATGCCTATTCTCAGAACCGAGCCCTGCAAAACTAGCCTTACCTTGACTCAAACCTACCCTTGCACCCCAGCCCATCTTTCAACCCCCACCTCCAATCCCGCACCCCTAAACAGCAAACCTGACCCCCTGAACCTATACTTGCACCAATATCTGACTTTTGAACCAATATCCACAGGCATCACACTGTATACAGTCCTTACCCTACGCCAGGAAATATGGTACTTTACCGAAGCACACACTGCCATTGGCAGTGGGTGCTCTTGTGGTCAAGGTAGCAAATAAGTCTTTCGGGCGTGAGCCTTGTATCAGAGCGTCATGTGTCAGCTATGCACTTATGAAAACTTCCTATAATGGTGTGGAATGCCCATGGTCTACCCCTGCCTTCCCGTGAATGCTGACCGACATGCATGCGGCAGTCCCTGACGGGCCATTTGGTGTATCACCAGTGGATACAGGTTCATGGATGGCTTTTGATAGAGAAAAGTGGTAAGAAACAACCAGGAAGGTGGATGTGTTGGATGAAAGGCACAAAAATCACAGCTCTGCTGTAAACTGACACAACGCAATTACTCCCAATACAAAGAAATAGTACTGGGCAAACGATGAAGAAGAAGAAAAAGTCTTTCTATCACTTCAAGATCGGTTCCGTGGTGATGGAGTTACTGGTGATGGAGTTACGGACACAGTTGATAATACTGCTTAATAGCATTTGAAACACAGCTACATACGATTTGGCAGCAAACTGTCTCGCGTTGGTATTTTACAAAATGGTATGGGTGCCGGTTGTCCTGAAAGCAATGGCAAAACTACTGAACGTAAACTTGCCAAGAGATCACAATTCACAATAGCAAAAAATTTTGGTGTTGACTGCGATGTCCTGTAAAGGATATGCAACTAACTTTAACCACTTCAAGACAAAACACGGGAAAAGATAGTGACATGTGATATGACTGATACTTGCTTGCTTGTGTTCGCTGGCTGTGAAGTCCTGTATGTCGGATGAATATATCCTGTTGTCCAACATCAATGTGATGTCATACCAGACCTGAGGTTTGCGTGAGTATCCGCTGTCCCATGTCTGGCTTATTGGTGTACAGACTGGTATGCAGGCAGATGCTCTCTGGCTTCGGAGGAATCATCGATCCTACTGATGTTAGCCAGGTCCCTGAAGGGACCTGTTGCCCAGGACGCACGGCGTGGACGTGTCAGCAGGTTACTGATATGATATCAACAACCAATTAATATAATATTATTATTAATTATGAATGCTGTGAGTGTGATGTCGGTTCCTAATTAAATCAATCAATTATAATGAATGAGAAACACTTAGTCTTAAGTAATGGCTATTAAATATCAACAATATTCATCTTAGCACAATCAAGTGAATATTCATTGCAGACAAGATGCAACATAGCCAAACGTTTCCGTCGCTTATATCAGCGCTAGTCTTGCGTCCTTTCGCCTTCAATCTGAACTTTCAGAAATTGTTGTAAACAACCAGAGGACGTGATCGTTGTCATTCGAGGTCTACTTCCGGGTTAACGCCCCCTGACTGTTTCCGCTTCCAAGTGGCTGAAGCAGGGTTGCCATTCTAGATATTTTATATTCAGATCTAGAGATTTTTGCCGGCGTCTGGATACCGTTTTCTGACGTTTGGATGCTGAATGCAATTCTAGATACTTTTCATTTGGAGTTGAATATTTTGGATATTTTCTAGATTTTACTTTTCTTTCAGTGTCATTTACCCATTTTTTGTTTGGTCTGGACGCGCGTAAATTATGGTAACTGCCTTTACTTAAACTTTGAACTGACTTGGGTCAACGCTCAACAATCTGGCAACCCCCCTGGTAATGAGTAAAAGGGCGCATAAATTATAATAACATTCAATCAATCAATCATGTACCATGCCGGAAAGCGTGGGCGGTCATGATTCGCCATTTCACTCGATCACCAGAGTCGTGGATCAGCTCAGTGTTCCTGTCTCGTCCATGCCATGTGGCCAAGCCATCCAGGTATTTTCCTCTCGGTCTTCCTCTTGGTCTGTTCCCTTCGATCTTGCCAGCTGTCACTAAGTTCTCCAGTCCATTTCTTCTCATAACATGTCCAAAAAATGTTGACTGTCTACGTCTAATTTCTCTAATCAATCTACGATTTTCATTTGTCTCTTGTAGTACTTGGTCATTGGTTTTTCTATCTGTCCATGGTATTCTTTGCATTTTCCTCAGAAACCACATTTCTGCAGCCATCAGATGTTTTTCAGCTTGACTGCACATTGTCCAAGTTTCACATCCATACAAAAGAACAGGCTCTATGTATCCCCTCAACACTCTTTTTCTCGTTTCAATTGACATCATTTTATTGGTCAGAATGTTTTTCATCTTGCTAAAGGCTACTTTCGCAATGGCGATTCTTGTTCTAATCTCTTCAAGGCATCTGCCATCAGATGTTATGACTGTTCCGAGATAATTGAACCGATTCACTTGTTGAAGAATATTCCCATTTACTTGTATATTACATTGTGGTACTTCGTTCTTCCTAGTGACGACCATAACCTGTGTCTTCCTACAATTTAATTCCAACCCCAGCTGCTCACTGTGGACAACCACAGCGTCTACTAATTGTTGCAGATCCTGTGCATTGTCTGCAATCAATACTGTATCATCTGCATATCTAATGTTATTTATGTTTCGTCCTCCAATGCTGATTCCATTTAGGTCTTCTACATTTCTGAAAATATTTTCACTGTATAGGGAAAAAAGATCTGGAGACATTACACATCCCTGCCTAACACCTCTCTTAATAGGTTGGTATTGTCCTACTTCATTATCAATCCTTATGGCAGCTTGTTGTTTCCAATATATGTTTTTTATAAGTCTAATGTCTTTCCCATCAATTTGTAGATCTGCAAGCATATCTACCATGTTGACATGTCTAACTCTATCAAAAGCCTTTGTGTAGTCATAAAGCAAAGGTGTATATCCTTGTTTACTTCTATAGCATGTTCAATAACTGTTCGCAGCATATACACAGCATTTACTGTACCCTTTCCTTCTACAAAACCACATTGTTCTTCCCCTATTTCAGGTTGTATTTTCTTCCTCACTCTTTGCATGATAATTCGTAACAAAATCTTTGTGATGTGACTCATTATACTAATTGTTCTATGTTGATCACATTCTAAGGCTCCTGATTTCTTTGGGATTGCAATAAATACAGAATTACATAATTCAGAAGGTATATCTCCAGTATCATATAATGTGTTCAGCAGTCTAGTGACTTGCTCTAGTCCAAATTCTTCTAGTGCTCTAATCATTTCTGTTATGATGTTATCTGCACCGGGGGCCTTGCCAGCTTTCATATGCTTAAGAACATTTTGAACCTCCATCTTTAAAATTGCTGGTCCTTCATTATTAAATCTAATAGCATACTGTTCCTCTCTGTTATCATTATACAGGTCTTTCACATAATCTGTCCATACATGTAGAATCTGATCTTTTTCTATTATGACTTTGCCATCTTTAGTTTTTAGACAGCCTGTTGATGTACTTGTTCTTTTATTAGTAAGTTCCTGAATTCTTTTGTGCACTAATTTGGTATTTTGACTGTTGTGTTGTTTTTCAATTTCTAAGCACTTTTCCTCAAGCCATGATTCTTTTGCCTTCCTACATAATATTCTGACTTGTCTGTGAATTTCTTCATATTTGGCTGGATTATTTTTGTTGAGTCTTCTTGTTTCCATTAAGTGTAAAATTTCCTCTGTCATCCATTTCTTACGACCCACCTTCTTTAATTTTGGAATAGTTTTTTCTGCAGCCACATTGATTGAATTCTTTAACATTTCCCATTGATCATCCACATCCTGGAATATGATCTCTAGATCAGACAATATTTCAAATCTGTTCTGTACTTCTATGTTGAATTTGTTTTGTATTTCCTTGTCATTACTCAATGTACACAAATCATATTTAGTGTTCCCTGTTGTATACTTGACTTTCTTCAACTTTATCCTCAATGTTCCTGTGAGTAGTCTGTGGTCACTATAACAATCAGCACTGGGAACTGTTTTTGCTACGTTTCTAAATCTTCTGCTAATGAGAATGTAGTCAATCTGGTTTCTAATCCTGCTATCAGGACTCCTCCAGGTCCATAATCTTCTAGGGTGTTGCTTGAACCAGGTGTTTCCTACAATCATTTCCTGTTCTTTTGCCCACTCTACTAGTCTGTATCCTCTTTCATTTCTCTCTCCTAAACCATAGTTTCCTACTGTGTATCTATCCCCTTGATTTCCTACTTTTGCATTGAAGTCCCCTATTATGATGTTTATTTCTGAATTTTTACATTTCTTTAAGGCAGACTCTATGTCATTATAAAATTCCTCTACACTATCTTCACTGGACTCTCCTGTTGGGGCATATACTTGAATAACATTTATGTTAAAAGGTCTGCCACTCAATTTAACTAGTAGAACTCTGTCCGACACGGCCCAATATCCCTGAACAGACGTTGATGTTTTCCGGTCCAAAATTATTGCCACTCCCCTATGTCGATCCTCACCTCCAGAATAAATAATCTTAAAATCTTTATGTATCTTGATGCCTGCTCCTGTCCATCTCGTTTCGCACATACCTAATATATTAATTTTTTCTTTTTGAATTTCTTGTGTTATGTTCTCTAATTTTCCGTCGTTGTTTAACGTCCTAACGTTCCATGTTCCTAATTTTAATGTCTCTGTCCTTGTCTTGCGATGATCAGTCTTTAAGCGAATCATAATAACATTATTTGAACTGTAAACTCACCGTGTTACGATCCATTATTGCTGTGATGCCGACTTTGTGATTCTTTTTCATGTGATTTTTGTTTTATAATTGTTCACCTTCATATGTGTCTTCCACTTTGAACAAATCTTTCAACATGCCAAAAGTAAAGCAATATGAACAAAAATTTCGGAAAAAGTGGCTGCAGGATGACGTAATTGAAGATTGGGTGATTCATGGAGATGCGACTAAGGCTTTTTGTAAGTCTGCAAGTGCGAAATGAAAGCGAAAATACAAGACTTGAAGAAACATGCAGAGACTAACAAACATAAAAATGCAGTGCCATTTAGGGATATGCCACTGTTGGCATCTGTTTACCCATAATCGAGCACTCTCACAATGTTTATACTTCACCTCGACACCGCAAGGTACAAGAGGAACATGATGAGATGAGATGAGGCATCTGTTTTCAGAACTACACAGAGTAATGAATCATCAAAAGTTGAAGGATCTGTCGCAATGTTTTTAAGTTGTCATTGTGCAATCGTATGATCATTTGATTGATTTGTTTAAAAACACTATTTCTGACAGTACAGTGCCAAAGGACATGAAAATGCATCGCAGCAAGTGTACAAATATGATCAGAAGTACTTTGTTTTCTCACTTTGAAGAAGATTTGATCAGTGATATTTCTACAAATAAATATATTTTATTATTGGACGAATCGAATGACATTTCTGTTCTGAAAGTGCTTGGTGTATGTGTTATAGCAACAGCAAAGACAAAGTAGTTTCTACATTTCTTAGACTAGTTCACTTGGAAGAGTGTGTTGCAGAAAGTATAGTTCAGGCACTGAAGAATCTTTGGTCAGTAAACATTTCAACTTGAAGAATTTGGTGGCAATTGGAACCGATATTGCATCGGTAATGGTTGGTATCAACCATGGCGTTTGTGCAAAATTGAAGGAAGATATCCCATCTTTAATCCTCATAAAATGTGCGTGTCATTCCTTGCAGCTAGTATTAATTATTATCGCATGCCTCATCAGAATGTTTACAAGGAATTTGGAATCCCTTATTGCTGAAACACATAACTGGTTCTCCAAATCATCTGTTAGACAACAGCAATATAATAATTTATATAAAGCATTAAGTTATAGTTCCTCACCACTGAAAATTCTGTCATATTGCAAAACTAGATGGTTATCAATTCAATCAGCTGTTCAAGTAATTGTGAACCAATGGCTGGAGTTGAAGACACACTTCGAAACAAGACAAAGTGAAAAGTGCTACACAGCTGAAATACTATATGGAATGTACACTGATGAAAACAATTTGGCATTCCTTCTCTTTTTATAACCCATTTTAAGTGAAGTGCAAAAAAGTTAATAAACTGTTTGAATCTCAAAGTGTTGATAAAGTTAAATTACTTGACGATCTCACTTTGCTATTTCACTCAATTGGTAAAAGACTTATATTGGCAACTTCTAAAGCTGACTTGTTCACTTGCACTATAGAGAGCTATTTGGCTCCTAAGCCATACCTGGGATACCAAATCGAATCACACATTGATGGTTTAAAAACAAAAGGACTGTTAACAGAAAATGAAGAGAACAACTTAAGAAAGCGCTGTCAAGATTTTCTTCTCTCATTATTCAAGCAATTGAAGCAGAGACTTCCTAAACATTTAGATGTATTGAAAAATATTTCACTCTTTTCTGTTCACAACATACTTCAGCCAGTAAAGGACATACCAAAATATTGTCAGTTATGACATTTTTAGGGGCTACCGATAACAGTGCGGCGGAAGCAGAATATCAGTTACCCAAAATAAATTTGGTTGACTGGAGAAACAAAAACAGAAACTGAAGCTTTTTGGAGTGAAGTAAGACAATTTAAAGATGCCTCAGGTAACAGTCAATTCTGTGAGCTCTTTGAATGTGCGATGTCTGCCATGATACTACCCCATTCAAATGCTGATGTGGAAAGAGTTTTCCGTAAGTTACCAACCCGGCTCGAACCTCTGCCGGTTCGGGCGCAGCTGCGTTACTCGCGAGAATATACGGGGTTACGGCGAAATCCGTAAAGCCCTTCGCCAGGGAGACCGACAGTCACATCAATAAATATGTAATTTCTTACTTTCTCAATCTGGATATTTTTCCTAGATACTTTCCAACGAAATTTAGATATTTATGGATGTTGTTTGGGCCGTTTCTAAATTTTTTTGGGGGGTCAAAAATAAGTGGCAACCCTGGGCTGAAGGAGACAGAAAGACGTTCAAAATTGCACGCAGCCAGAGAACTAATTCACTTGAGCCAATCCTGAGACAAGACTTTTCTTGTTTTGGGTTGGTTTATAAGGACAACTTTAACTGCACACGGATATTCAAATAAGTGCTTCAGTCTCTCATGGATCACACACGAATATCCCCACCTTTTACTTTGTCTTCCCCCCCCCCTCCTCCTCTTTCCCCTCCTTCCTCAATAGTGTGTGGTTTCTCGCCTTAATCTTTTTGGGAGCCACAAGTTGAGGGCCGGCTCCGTAGCCAAGAGGTTAGGGACGCAGTTCATAATCCCGCATACCCGCGTTCGAAACAGCTCCGGGCGATTTGGCAGCAGACCGCCTTACGTTGTTTTTTTACGAAATGGTATGGGTTCCAGTCGTTTAGAAAGCAATGGCAAACTACTGAACGTAAACTTGCCAAGAGATCACAACAGCAAAACATGCTGGTGTTGACTGCGACGCCCTGTAAAGGATATGCAACAAACTAACAAGTTTAGGTGATGTCTGAGTTTTGATTGGTCCCTCTTCCGTCGACTTAATCAGCGTTGGTTGTAGATGAGTTAATCACGAAAATACTTACCTGTAGGGCCTAATAGAAGTGACTTAGATGCGCTGGCTTGCAACCTTGTATTACAGGCAGTCTGTTCTACCTTCTTGATCAGCGTTGGGTGGAGCTGAGGTAAACACAGAAAGACTGACTGACACTTTGCAGATGAGGCGACATAGATGTGCGGTAGTGTATCGTACCTATTCTGAAGATGGCGGCCTGTTCATGACTATGATTTTCAATTCTTCTGAGCCGCATTGATTATCTTAGGGTAACTTATGAGAGGGGGAGGGGGGGGGTGAGGGGGGGGAGAGAAAGAGAGAACAAACGTTTTTCTTTTTTCCAAAGGGTCACAAATTGGGCACGCAGGCCCGTCTTACATTCGGCCCTTCCAATCACCCATCTTTCGTACATCATTTATCCATTGTGCATGTTACATTCGCATAGAAATAAAAACATCGAGGGGGAGGGGGGGGGGGGCCATGCGAGGAGATATAGGGTGTATTTTTTAATGACTGGGGTTTTTGAAAATATTGCCGTTCCAAGTTTTGTATTCACCCTCTGTAAACTCATGCAACATAAAAAGTAAATACAAAACTTGGAACGGCAATATTTTCAAACACCCCCCCCCCCCCCCCGGCCACAGTCATTAAAAATACACTATATAACAAAGGAGAGATAACAGGGGAAGGGGGGGGGGGCATTCACATATACCCGTGTTCGCAAAATGACAGATAAAACATAGCATATTCACCACCAACCCTATAGCATATACTACCAATTTGAATACCAATGTCAAACTTGGACAGTATGCAAATCACATTTACTCAAAATCAACACCCGCAGAAAAAGATGCTTGAGGAAAGCTGCCAACTTAACTATCCGTGACAGATGACACTATATTTATTCCTTTTTTTTAACTTTCAAAGTGAAATGTATTAGTGTCCAGGTAATCTGTCAATTTGAACTCTTGAACCCAGTCTAATGGCGTTCAGGCTGTCCGTGAGATTTCACTCTTAAGTTCAATGTTGATAAAGGTTTTGGGTTCGACTCCAGCCTACGTCATTCGGTTCACGAGTGCAATTTTCTCTGAGACTCCTGGGGGTCATCACTGGAGCTACAGATTATGTGCATTGTGCGAGGCTTTTGGCAGGCCACATTGTGATAAGAGACCCAACCATATGGGATAAACAACCCGTGCAGTGAAGTTGCCCCTCTGGCCTTGTAAGTTTAATGTATTGGCATTCAGGCCATCTAAGCCATGGCAAGTGCTTGGTGTAGAAACTGTTCTCCTGATGGTACTAAAGTATCATCTCCTATGGATTGTGTTGCAGTGCTCTTCTGTCCCCTGTGAGCTGTGGATTTAATGTGGAATGCCTTTACATCTATCCGCAGTTGTTTGTCATGAACTGCATGTTCATAGAAATGGCGGCCGCTGGTTGCTGAACTAATTGGGTTTGCCTTATGCAGAAATGTGTGGCTGCTGGTTATCTAGTGACTGCCAGATCACAGGCTCCCTAAACAAATTCTTTACAGCGAGCTGCGTTGTGGTAAACGCAGCTAGGGTGGCCAGAGGAAACGCTTTAAAGACAATGAAAATCTCACTTAAAGCTTTTGGAATTCATCCGGACACCTGGGAGACTGCTACTAAAGACCGTAATTCATGGCGTACATCATTACATAAGGGTGCAGTCACTTGTGAAGCGACCAGGACTGCAAGAGCTGTGAAGAAAAGCCTGGACAGAAAAACCACTGCAGGAGATCCTCCTCCTGGAATGTCAAGCATTCTTTGCCCACATTGTCAAAGAACATTTTGAGCCAAAATAGGCCTTTTCAGTCATCTTAGAACTCACGGCTTTAAAAAAAATTTAAAAAAGAACTCTAGGAAAAAGAAAGAGAACTCACGGCTCCATACTTTCAACCCCACTGGGTGAAATGAATGATCATCATTCTTGATGGACAAACAACAATAGTGACTGCCGCTTCCATCGATGATGAATTGTATTTTTCATGGCGGACTTTTGTGTTGGCATTCTTGCAGCGGTATTATGCATCGTATACTTGTGCGGGCTGTTGAATTCTTGAGACTCCTGTCTGTTCCACTTTTCAATGGGGCAGTGAGGAGCATTTTGTGTGATATTCAATGGCACAGGAATGGAGCATTATGGGGCAATACTTTGCCGTAAAGTTGGAACCGCGACTAACTAACTTACTAACTAGTAATGGTTGCTTCTCAGGTTTGAGGTTTTTCATTTTCAACACGAGTCTCCGTGGCCAAGCCATTTGCCTTGCGCTCTGAAGGTTGTGAGTTTGATTCCGGGCTTTGTCTTTCTGTTCATGAGTGCATATTTTTTGAAGACTCCTGGTGGTTGTCACTGGAGCTACGGAGTTTGTGCTTTGTGCGACGCTTTCGGCAGGCAACCTTGCGGAAAGAGACCGAGTCATGTGGGAAGAAACCTGGTGCAATGAAGTCAATCTTCCCGACTTTTAAGACTTTTGTTTAGTGTCAACAGACTAATGCAGTCCATGGAGATCGGCAGCCAAGGACAAACAACAGTTAACAAACTAGATATAAAAAAGACAAAATGAGATAATAAATAATAGTTTATTGCACAAACTAGAAATTAAACGCAAATATAACAAAGCAAAAACACAGTAATAATAATGGCATGTACTTGAAACAAATGACATGAGTGTAAATTACTAATAATAATAATAGAGGTCAGCATGACTGAATGGATAAGGACACTTGTTCTTAAACATTCTGTGTGCTGATGGTGAGGTAGTGAGTTCAACCCCTACATCGGTCAGTTGGACTAAAGTGTTGACTTCTTGTCCTTGACTTGGGGATGTAAATTACAGGTACCTCTGAAGTTGGAGTGGGTTTGCCTGATGGCGAGGGACACTGGTAATAGAGAAAGCTAATCCACACACAAAATTCAGTCCAGTGCTACTAGAAGTAATGTGTATGGACTAAGCTTGAGTTCAAAGCAAGGGAGTGCAAACAAAATAATAATAAGCAAACAGTCAATAGATTACGCAACCACATGTATACAGAATTCAAGATTGGTGAATCAGCCATGTGCACATGTGGTTTGGCGTCGCAGACAGCAGAGCACATACTCCAAGACTGCCCAAAATACAACATATCTAGGCAAACCTTCTGGCCTTGAGAAACAACAGTGGAAGATAAACTCTATGAACGACTGAGTGAACTACAAACGACAGTGAAATTCATACATTGCAGTTATAGACAAATTTCAAATGAATGAAAGAAGAAGAGGGAGCCAGCAACATAAATTATGGGGAGCTGTGGTAGTGCAGTTGCTTGCAGGCTTGCCTGCAAATCTATCATCAGTCTATCTCCATCTACACTCTAGAACATGAATCTATATCTATAGTCTAGAACATCAGTCTATCTCCATCTATACTCTAGAACATGAATCTATATCTATAGTCTAGAACATCAGTCTATCTCCATCTACACTCTAGAACATGAATCTATATCTATAATCTAGAACATCAGTCTATCTCCATCTACACTCTAGAACATGAATCTATATATATAATCTAGAACATCAGTCTATCTCCATCTACACTCTAGAACATGAATCTATATCTATAATCTAGAACATCAATCTATCTCCATCTACACTCTAGAACATCAATCTATATCTATAATCTAGAACATCAGTCTATCTCCATCTACACTCTAGAACATGAATCTATATCTATAATCTAGAACATCAGTCTATCTCTATCTACACTCTAGAACATCAATCTATATCTACATTTAGACTAACAATTAAAAAGACAAGAGGATCAACTTCAGTGCACCAGGTTTTACCCTGACTTTGCCCAGCCTCTCACCGCAAAATGGCAATCTAGATGATGAGAGCACAAAGCACAAACTCCACAGCTCTAGCGATGACCCCTCCCCCACGGTCTCCAGAAAAATTGCACTTGTGGTCTGAGTAACTCAGTCTGGAAATAAATTTCTGAAACTTCATAACACAAGGCAGAGACTCTGCCACTACGCCATGTGCCTTGCAATCTACACAACTACATGAGGATTGGGGGGGGGGGGGTGAGAGTTCAAATGATCAACAATTTCCAAACTGGAAATTACTTTGTTGCATTTGATGTGAATTTTGACAAGGGGTTACACATGAAATGGGACTCATTTTGTGGTGCTTCCTGAGGCTTCTGCTCATGAATATTATAGTCTATTATATAGGACTTCCTGCGCATGTGTGGATTAACGGGAATAATGTTACGTATTCGCGTCACATAAAACAAAACATCAGGACAGCGGAGTATGAACAATAATTTTGCGAAAGTCTCTTCCTCAAGCCAGTAGTCTTTCATCTCCCTGGCCAGGTACATGTCATCGATAGTCTGCAGCAGGTAGTCTACGTCTGGCGCTTCTTCCAAGTGGACGTACAAGGTGCGGCCGGAGACAAACGATATACGGATGGACTTGAAAACCACCAGTACGAAGGAGACGTACATAACAATCACACCACCTGTAAAGATACTGAGGCCGGAAATACGAAATATGATTAAAAACTACTGGAAATATAAAAAGGGTTTTTAAAAATAAATATAGACAGCTCCATGGCAGATCACCCACTGCGTGCCAGTTGGTCTCTAATAATATGGGTTTAACACCATACGCCTTGTGACGGGACAGCCCCGCAAGCATCAGAATTACACAAGTTTGAAAGGAATTAAAGAGCCCACAATATTTTTCTATCATTCTCTAAAAGCATAAACGTCCACCAGAAAATGATAGAAATGCAAGAGGATTGAAAACAAGAGAAAAAGACATTTTGACCACGCACTCCCCATCATTTCTGTAATGCTAGGTCTGAGAAAGCTTTTATGTACAGATCAAACGTAAAACCCAGACACCACGGCACCAGTCGGCGGGCGCTATCAAAGGTTGAAAACTCATTGTTTTCAGTACAAGGGAAGAGAAAGACGGCAAAGTGTGAAATCTGGGCTGGAGACGAGTTGATACATCGCGGAGCCAGTCAGTGGAGATTGACGTGTTAGTTTAGAATCCTGCGGTTGGAATAGAGACTGACACCTAACACCTTACGGTTAACATGACCTAACGTGTAAACCAGCCACGACAGAATGGGAGATAAGAGGGTCAGCCAGACCCGTCTGAAATAATACATGGCATTGCTACTCAGGGAAAAACCCGTGTGATCCAAAGACGGCAATATAATGCAGGCTTAACACCTATCCGCAATACGGGGCAAAGTAGGACCACATGGCTGACACATTATTGCCAGCAACCCAGGAAGGCGGGTGTTAACAGCAGATTGGAATGTAATGACGCAACTGCATTGCCGCCAAAGCATGTTTCATTGTTTCAGGCGTGGAGGGCATCGGTCAATTTGATTGACACATGAAACTACCGTCCACAGGAAAGGAGGAGGGGTGAAAAGAATTTGGCACTTAATCCATCTGGGTAAATCGTCCTACATGAAAAATAGGTGGAGCTAACAGGAACTTGGACATAGTAATTAGCTAGCATGGAAACTAGCCAGGAACGGAGAGAATAAAACTATGAGCAGTGAAAACAATCCTCAGACGCAAACTCACGTATAGCAAAAGGATACCTACTGGAGAAATATTAACATTTCGTTCTGTTGGACTTCTGTATGAAGTATTATGACAGGATTTCCTAGCTATAACCCAGGTAATACCATTACTCTGATTAGTTTGTCTGCTAGTCTGAAGGCTGTGTAGTTTCTTGTTCTGCATATTCTCCCAAACTTTACACTGGTGGATTTTCTTTGTACTTAATGTTCCAGTTCTAGCTTTACAATTTCACTGAGAACTATTTTCTTCTTTCATTCACCACTTGGTTGTCTGATTTGTTCTATGTGATAATTTGGAGAAATCCATTATCCAAGCTACATGAGCGTGTGGCTTATGCATGTACAGGAGATACATGTAGATTCATCCTGTATGATGTTAAACATTGGGGAGACTGACTACTTAGGAGAAATTCCTGAGAGCTACCAGTCTCTTGATAGCGTCCAATTAACATTGATTATTTGGACCAACACTTTGAGTGCCTACCAAGATTGTGGTGAAACCACTTGGTTTGAGGAATGGCACTAGTTCACCTTGTCTGCATGATGACTGCATGAGGACAGACATGACTTAGGACATTCAATATCCCAGACAGATTCAGGGAAGGCATTTAATGTTCGACAAGACTGTGTGACCAGCCCTTCCGACAAGACAGTATGAATGAATCAGAAAGGGAAAGAGTAAGTGAGGTGAACTTATATGGGAAACACCCCATTACATAAATGTATGTGATGATGTATGTTTTGAGCTATAGATGTTCTAAATGGTTTTATGAATATATACATATATATTTATTTATTTAGAACTGATATATGTTTATGTAACATGCCATCATCTATCATCATACCATCATATATTATGACTTGAATGTATGTTTATATGAATGTATAGACATATGTGTTTGAGATGTGTAGACGTAGATACTACCCATCTCCGTTCGTTTCATTCCAGATCTCTTAGGAGCAATGGACAGTCAACAACCCATATCCGGAAGTGACTTAGCCTTGTGAAGGGACCAATTTGGACTCCTTCAATCTGACAGTGAACTGCGTCTCACTGGGGGAAGCATGACCTATGTGACCTCTTAAGTTACGTATACCATAATATAATCATCATCATCATATGGTCATCAATAGCAATAATAAACACAGTTGTTGTATTTTAAACTCAGTTGTCTGTATAATTCTAAATGTTTATAAATGTTTGTGTAGCGTAATCAAGTACACACATTATATCATTTAGTGGGGGTTCGCACACATTGTCCAGAAGGGGGAAGTTATGTCAGGGAGGGACCTTGCCTATGCAGTCATAAGTAACCAGATTACGTTACATAGCTTAACTCCTCCTTTCTCACTTCTGGTGATACCAAGTACAGCCACATCTATATAGATATATTCTATCTTCAACGAGCCACTTCTTGGCTGTTTTCTTGAGTATCAGGGACAGTGTCTTAAATCAGCATAAAAGACATTAGTTCCACGTTTTCTCTCTGGGATCTGGGGTGGTAATTAGTCCCTTCTAACAGAGTTAGGGGATCTTAAACTGCATCCAGAACTAAACACCAGTAGAAGAAAATGATGTTGGCTGAGTGGTTGCCCATCTGGGATCTAACCCCAGCCAGTTGGTGACATATTGGTCTGCTCGTCCGCTATAGAATCCGGGAGTAAACCCTAGAACACTTTGGTTCGCTCGCAAGGAACGAACCTATTTCAAATCTGTTAGTCTGGTATTATTCCGGTCTTGCCCATGGATAGAACCTAGGTCATTCTCACTTACATTCTTAGCAGCATTAGAGAGTTATAATTTATTTCTAATGTAATAGCTTGCTTGATTGTAGGCAAGATTTTGACACATTAGGACTTCTCATCCATGATAGAATCAGAGAATAAATTCTAGACTATTGATTTTCATAAACCATTCTTTCATTCTTCACCCATTACATTTGCTAAGTATTAACTTAGGAATTTGTTTCTAGGGAAGTCTGTAGAATTTAAATAACTTGTTAAAAAGTTAATAATGGATAATATCATATGAGTTAATTTACATCATTCACCACTGTAGAATTAATAATCACATTAATTAGTGATATTAATTAGTTTATTGATGATTTACTTGATGATTTTTTGATTACATGCTTTATCATTTGATTTAATCATGAATAATTTGATAATGCTTAGTTAATTCAGTGTATGACGGACTGCTTTGCATCAACTTTCTCACTCAAATTCACTACTATCATTCTCATAGCAGTGTCTGTTCCTCTTGTCACTATCCTGCTCTAGCATAAATCTAACTAGCTCTGTGTAGGGTAATAATATAATTACTTGCCTGAGTTAAGCTGAGAAGAGATCATGGATGCACGCACAGATTTCTTAGAGTCCGCTAGAGGATGGGGCATAAGGCTCGGCTTAATAGGAGAGAAGCTAGAACTATTTATTAGAGATGAAATGGATTGGTGGGACAAAGAAGATGAGCAGATGATGAAAAGACTTGCAGAATTAGAAGCAGATATGCGTCACAAAGCTGAAGAAGGTGAGAGTAAGAAGAAGCAAATTGAAATACTGAACATGGAGGAATCTACCAGCTCGACTGAGGAAAAGCTAATCACTCAAGCCGAAACTCTGATAGAAAGCAGGGAAGCTGACCGTCACAAAGAAGAGGCATGCATTCCTTTGCAAATCCCCATGGCTCAGAAAAACAAAAACTTAGGCACAGAAAGGCAGATGCTTCCCACCTCAATTCCGAAAAATAAACGGAATAGGAATAAATGTACCCAGAGTACAATAAACAGTCACAAACGTGATAAATGTTTACAGCGCAATAAAAGCGGATTAGCTGGCTTGGCAACCGAGCAATCTCAGGAGCTTCCTAAGACTTCCCAAAGGAGAAATATCCAGGAGGAGGAGGACCTGAGGAAAACTATTAAAGAGATCGAAGGCGAGACCTTACCCGACTCTTTTATTCCCTTCAGTTCAGAGAAACTAGGAGTGGAAATGAATTCAGCTGAGACTGGAATGGATGTAAAACAGGATTCCATTGTTTCTCACGGTGTGGCCACACAAGATGAAACAATTATCAGTATGAATTATTTATCTCAGGTGGGATATGGCATTGAAAATGACATCCCACAACATTCACTTCTATTGGATTTGGCACAAGAAAACCAGACCAGGGAGAGAATACCTCAATTGGACTTGGCACAAAAGAGCCCGGCCAGGAAGGAAAAACAAGACACGGAGGAAAATTCTTACGGTGTCAGTATCTTGGAGTCTTTCACAAAGGAAACTCAAGATATACAAAGCATTCATGTAGATAGTACTACGGACTCTGATTCAGGGACGATAAACATGTCTGCTACCAACAAAGAAGAAAATACTTCTTTGGACAGGATGAAGGTAATACCTATCATCAACACAGCTGAAGCTAACAGGGGATCACAAATGATGGACTCTGCAGCGGAACAAGCCAGGAACGGTTGGTATACTCAACACTCAGGACCTTGTTTACCTTTCACTTCAACCAATGTGGGATGTGGAGAGCAGCTGTTTATGTATACTTCTACAAGGAGTGATACAAATTCACCGTTCTTGGGGAACAACATGATTTCTCAAAGCTGGACAACTTCTACTAGCCTTATACTTTCAAACACAGATTCAAAATGGAACTCTGTTGAAGAGGAACTCACCTGGATAAAGAATTATCAAGGGAAGAAAACTCTTAAATCAGGAGGGAGTAAACGGACGCCCTACCAAGAAAGAGGCAAGTACGAGTTGAATGCACATCATAAAATTATGATGTTTAGCAAATTTCCTGCCAAAAGGAGATTAAAGGATTTTATTATGATCTTTGGCCGACGGAGGAAAAGAAAATGGAGCAACATTACTGCGACCAATTCTTTTAAGAAAACACTGATGGCACTTCCTCTGCTTATAGGACAAGGGCCAGAAATTGAGTGGACAATAACAGTCTCTCTGCGGCGCAGGAGAATCTTGTTATACATTTTGCAATTTCCCGGCTGGGAAAAAGTAAATCCTCCAGAGGACAGGACATTACCGAGCAATAGCCTGGAAATCCGACACAACACCAGAGCTTGTCTGGACCATGCCAAATGGTAAAGTCACCCAGGTATTTACTTCTCTGCCTTCCCCTTGTTCTCTTCCCCTTGATCTTGCCAGTTGTCACCAAGTTCTCTAATTTATTTCTTCTCATAACGTGACCAAAATATTGTGACTAAGTCTAATTTCTCAGTTTATGATTTTCATTTGTTTCTTGTAGGTCTTGGTCATTGGTTTTTCTGTCTGTCTATGGTATTCTTTGCATTTTCCTCAGAAACCACATTTCCACAGCCACCAGATGTTTTTCAGCCTGTTTGCTCATTGTCCAGGCTTCACATCCATACAAAAGCACAGGTTCTATGTAGCACCTCAAAACCCTTTTTCTTGTTGCTTACTTATATGGCAGATCTACCACTGAGGAGTGAAGTATTGGCAATCACATATTCCAGGTCATGGCACAATGAGGTGGGGTGCCAGCTCCCTTCCTCATCACTTTTCCTGTCTAGGTAATTCCTAAATGTTTTGAGAATTGTTTGATACCCATTTTGGTCAAGTAATGTGGGTCTCACATCATAATCCCATGGTAGCACCGTGGCTATCACACTTGCCTGCCAGCCTGTTGGACATGTGTTCAAATCCCTTCAATGTCAGGATGTTTGTCAGTCACCTGGGCATCAGGAACTGTCCTGGCAAGTAAAGGTGGTCAGTGTGATACTGACCAAATGACACAGCGATTGGTTGAAACAATATGAGGCTAGCACCAAATATCAATAGCTAGACTAATACTTCCATTCACCCTGCACAACTCCCCAGACAAATTACCTTCCATTTACCCTACACAACATCTGCCACGTAGCGGTTGAGGCAAGATTCAATGATTTAGATAGGATAAGAAAATAGTGGCAGAAAAATAAAGTAGGTCACTGTATAGCGCAAGAATACAAGAGTTACTAGATGACGTCACGGGGACTACATTACGTTACCATAGTCAGAGAAGCGTTTGACAACAGGAATGGAGGAAAGCAAACAGAAGGGCAACATCACGATATCGAGAATATTCAATTGAAAAGGCATTATAGGCACGACATAGGATGGTCATTCAAGATGAAGAACAATGGCGCAATCTAGATTATGAAGAACGGCCAAGAATGAATGAATGACGCAGAGGAAATGAAGAGAATACTTGGCGTCTGAACTGGCTGAGCGAATTGTAGGCAAAAGGTTACTGCTTTAGTACGTCTGTCAAAGGAACTTAAATATTAGCAGGTAGTGATGTATTTGTCTTTGAGTTATCAATATGATGAGATTGGAATCATCGGACGAAACGGTATGTTTTCAATTATTATTTATTAATTGTATTCTGGCAGATCCTCCCAGCCATATGGGAATGGCCAAATAACTATTTATTCATTAACGTCTGACCGATCAACAATATTAAAATAAATATGACGTGGATTACCATTGTTTGCTGCTGTCATTTTGTTGACATTCAATTTACGGTTCCCGATAACCTGTTATGATGTTCTGGGACAGACGAGTGTAATTTGAAGGATACCATCATCACAGCAACACCCCAGACACTTACCTTCCATTCACCCTGCATAACTCCCCAGACACATTACCTTCCATTCACCCTACACAATTCACCAGACACATTCCTTCCATTCACCCTGCACAACTCCCCAGACAATTTGCCTTCCATTCACTCTGCACAACCCCCCAAGACAAATTACCTTCCATTGACTAGGCACAACTCCCCAGACACATTACCTTCCACTCACCCTATGCAACTCCCCAGACAAATTACCTTCCATTCACTAAACACAACTCCCCATGCACATTATCTTCCATTCACCCTACACAACTCCTCTGACACATTACCTTCATCTCTCATCTCATCTCATCATGTTCCTCTTGTACCTTGCAGTGTCGAGGTGAAGTATAAACAGCGGGAGAGTGCCTGATTATGGGCTTCATGTATCGATATTCCCATGGACTCTGTTATTCCCTGTGTCCATCGTTTATCTTCATTCATGCTACAAAACTCCGCAAACAAATTACTTTCCATTCACCCTACACAACTCCCCAAACAAATTACCTTCCACTCACCCTACACAACTCCCCAGACAAATTACCTTCCATTCACACTACACAACTCCCCAGATAAATTACCTTCCATTCACCCTAAACAACTCTCCAGACAAATTACCTGAGCCCAGAAATAAAAGCCAGAGATGGAGGAGTTTTCCTGTCATTGAAAGTAATGATGTGGGCCTTGGGCACTGAGATAGGCTGACCTTTAGGGTCATAGGTGAACACTGACAGACCTTGTAAGATCTCACTCAAGCTCCAGGATTCGCTGATCTCTGTGTCAGTGAGGTAGTTGAGCCGCAGCGATATGTTGCTGTAGCCAATTCCAAACCTCCCTGCAAAGAATATTTATAGCAGTCATCAATTAACAAACACATTTATAGCAGTCATCAATTAACAAACACATTTATAGCAGTCATCAATTAACAAACACATTTATAGGAGTCCTCAATTAACAAACACATTTATAGCAGTCATCAATTAACAAACACATTTATAGAAGTCAATTAACAAACACATTTATAGCAGTCATCAATTAACAAACACATTTATAGCAGTCATCAATTAACAAACACATTTATAGCAGTCATCAATTAACAAACACATTTATAGCAGTCATCAATTAACAAACACATTTATAGCAGTCATCAATTAACAAACACATTTATAGCAGTCATCAATTAACAAACACATTTATAGCAGTCCTCAATTAACAAACACATTTATAGCAGTCATCAATTAACAAACACATTTATAGCAGTCATCAATTAACAAACACATTTATAG
The DNA here is from genome assembly GCA_963921405.1 of Cepaea hortensis. Classification (NCBI taxonomy): domain Eukaryota; kingdom Metazoa; phylum Mollusca; class Gastropoda; order Stylommatophora; family Helicidae; genus Cepaea; species Cepaea hortensis. The sequence goes on along the minus strand of OY992876.1, from coordinate 130,641,014 downwards.
CAGTCATCAATTAACAAACACATTTATAGCAGTCATCAATTAACAAACACATTTATAGCAGTCATCAATTAACAAACACATTTATAGCAGTCATCAATTAACAAACACATTTATAGCAGTCATCAATTAACAAACACATTTATAGCAGTCATCAATTAACAAACACATTTATAGCAGTCATCAATTAACAAACACATTTATAGCAGTCCTCAATTAACAAACACATTTATAGCAGTCATCAATTAACAAACACATTTATAGCAGTCATCAATTAACAAACACATTTATAGCAGTCATCAATTAACAAACACATTTATAGCAGTCATCAATTAACAAACACATTTATAGCAGTCATCAATTAACAAACACATTTATAGCAGTCATCAATTAACAAACACATTTATAGAAGTCAATTAACAAACACATTTATAGCAGTCATCAATTAACAAACACATTTATAGCGATCATCAATTAACAAACACATTTATAGCAGTCATCAATTAACAAACACATTTATAGCAGTCATCAATTAACAAACACATTTATAGCAGTCATCAATTAACAAACACATTTATAGCAGTCATCAATTAACAAACACATTTATAGCAGTCATCAATTAACATACACATTTATAGCAGTCATCAATTAACAAACACATTTATAGCAGTCATCAATTAACAAACACATTTATAGCAGTCATCAATTAACAGACACATTTATAGCAGTCATCAATTAACAAACACATTTATAGCAGTCTTCAATTAACAAACACATTTATAGCAGTCATCAATTAACAAACACATTTATAGCAGTCATCAATTAACAAACACATTTATAGCAGTCATCAATTAACAAACACATTTATAGCAGTCATCAATTAACAAACACATTTATAGCAGTCATCAATTAACAAACACATTTATAGCAGTCATCAATTAACAAACACATTTATAGCAGTCATCAATTAACAAACACATTTATAGCAGTCATCAATTAACAAACACATTTATAGCAGTCATCAATTAACAAACACATTTATAGCAGTCATCAATTAACAAACACATTTATAGCAGTCATCAATTAACAAACACATTTATAGCAGTCATCAATTAACAAACACATTTATAGCAGTCATCAATTAACAAACACATTTATAGCAGTCATCAATTAACAAACACATTTATAGCAGTCATCAATTAACAAACACATTTATAGCAGTCATCAATTAACAAACACATTTATAGCAGTCATCAATTAACAAACACATTTATAGCAGTCATCAATTAACAAACACATTTATAGCAGTCATCAATTAACAAACACATTTATAGCAGTCATCAATTAACAAACACATTTATTCTTGTGCTGGCTTTGAACTCAAGCATAGTCCACACACACTACTTCTAATAGCACTGGACTGAATTTTGCAATTTTTTTTTTTTGCATTCACTCATTTGAACTCAAGCATAGTCCATACAGTTGCTTCTTCTTCTAGTATACCGGACTGATTTTTGCGTGTGGATTAGCTTTCCCTACTAACAGAGATGAATTAAGGTTTCAAGATGGCGACGGACGGTTGGGGTGTTTTGTGATCGTTAACTTTTTCGTGTAGGAGATGGATTTATTCATCTCTTGCGTGTAATTTGTGTGCCAGAATGTAAAACCAGTAGTTTCTACTCAAGATCTGCGCGGATGCTACGGAGTTTCATGCATCGAGCGAAGCAATCCTTGAGTGAATTTTTCGCAGCGTGTGTGGTTTCTGTTGTTTTCAGTTTTTCAACATGGCGGAACAATGTGTGTTCTCCGAGCGGTCAGAAGTCAACCTAACGAGGCGGCGTGGACACCGGGCAGGCAGAAAGCGACAAGGTAAGCGTGGTGGTTTAAGACGTTTTCGACTCAAGTGTCACCGTCTAGGACTCAGGAATATCCGTATTCTGTATTGGAACTGTGCCAGCGTAAAACAACGGGGCTCTATTTTAGAAACCCTGGTTTACAGGAACGACATTGTAGCGCTCCAGGAGACGAGACTGGGCGATCAGCTACTCCGAATTGCCGGCTTCAAATGTTTCTACAACAGACGACATCTGGGAATGGCGATTCTCGTTCGTGACAGCATGGTGGCGTCAGAGCTAGACATGTCCAGTTGGGACAGTGACGATATACAAATACAGGCATTGAGAGTTCAATCCAGTATACCATTCGTGTTGGTTAATGTTTATGCCCGCAACACGAGTATGGATTCCCAGAAATGGCAGTGCTGAAGTGACATATTAGGTCATGAGAGAAATTTTATTTTCTGTGGCGATTTCAACGCTATAGGCAGATCATGGGGAAACATTTCCTCCAACACACAGGGGGAGGAGCTCGAGACTGAATTTGAAACCATTGACCTGGTTTGTATCAACAGTGGCTGTGTCACCAGGACAGCAAGCCGTCCAGGCGATGAGGACAGTGCTATTGATCTGGCGCTGGTTCCACATTCACTCACTACAGTGTGTAGATGGGGTGTCCTAGGACACCACGGCAGCGACCACCACCCTTGCAGCATATTGGTGTCGAGGTGAAGTATAAACATTGTGAGATTGCCTGTTTATATGCTTCAAATATCGAGATTCCCATGGACTCTGTTATTCCCTCTGTCCATTGTTTATATGGTTAGCCTCTTTGTCTGCTTCGATTTGATCTGTACATCATTGCTTCTTGTGGTATACTGTCAGTTGGTAGCCTAGTTATAAGGCCAAACCATTTCACTTGCTGTTTTCTAATGAAATTTAGCGCCGATATTACCCCCGCTTTAGTCCTGATTTCATTATTGTTTATTTTCTCTCTCCTTGATGCACTGAGTATTCTTCTCAGGAATCTCATTTCTTTTGTAATTTGTCTACCTCTTTTTTCTGTCATTATCATCAGCATCATCATCATGTGCTATTGAAATGCAGAGTTCTTCATGAGAGAAAACAGGTATATTTAAAATGCAGAGTTGATGAAAGAAAACAGATACATTTGAAATGGCATCATACAGTGAATTGTGTGCACTGTTTCATCAAGCCTCTGACTCAGTATATGTGATTTAAAAAAGCATATTTTCATGTTTGTTTTTCCTAGCCTTTGACTGTTCCCAGTCTACATAAAAGACAACAGTTATGTGTCTCTCATCCGAGCTGTAGGGTAGAAGAGGAAAGACTAAACAAGACTGCAGGTTCTTGGGGGTCATTGGAACATGTTGAGTTGAGTCACGAACCAACATCACAACACTCTGAACATTCCTGTACATGTTCAGTTCTCAACTACAACAGCCAGCAAAGAGTCCCAACACTAATGATACCAGCAGCAGTCTGATTATATGTCTGCCTGGCAATACATCAGAGTTTTGAGCGTCAGCCAGATCCTCTGGTTGGAAAATGTAAACCCCACTACCACTGTGAGTTGGAGGCACGACAGATGGGAGATACATAAAATACAAACATGAGTGCCACTCAGATACCTTTTTATTTGGGATAATAAAGACACAAACTTCACCATGAAATAGCCATAACAGTGGGATAATAAAGACAATATATTCCACAATAAATGTTAACAAATAAATCTGTCCCAATGCAGTTTCCTGCTATGGGTTTGTGATGTGATAGTGCCTTCACATTTCCTCAGCCTGAGAACAAGGAGGAATAGGCTGCCAATCTTTTCCTCACTTAGGCAAGCTATGAGCCCTGACATCGAACAGGGGTCCGAACGTGCTCATGAAATTACCAGAAAAGTTTGCTATCAACTTCGCTATACCTTTATCTACCTGTGAGAGAACAGACACCTTGCCTACCTGTGAGAGAACAGACACCTCCACCTACCAGTGAGAGAACAGACACCTTTACCTACCTGTGAGAGAACAGACCCCTTTACCTACCTGTGAGAGAAATTAAATTTACCTACCAGTGAGAGAACAGACACCTCCGCCTATCTGTGCCTACCTGTGAGAGAACAGACCTCTTTACCTACCTGTGAGAGAAATTAAATTTACCTACCAGTGAGAGAACAGACACCTTTACCTACCTGTGAGAGAAATTTAATTTACCTACCAGTGAGAGAACAGACCCCTTTACCTGCCTGTGAGAGAAATTAAATTTACCTACCAGTGAGAGAACAGACACCTTTACCTACCTGTGAGAGAACAGACCCCTTTACCTGTGAGAGAACAGGTGAGAGAAATTAAATTTACACAGGTGAGAGAAATTAAATTTACCTACCAGTGAGAGAACAGACACCTTTACCTACCTGTGAGAGAACAGACCCCTTTACCTACCTGTGAGAGAAATTAAATTTACCTACCAGTGAGAGAACAGACACCTTTACCTACCTGTGAGAGAAATTAAATTTACCTACCAGTGAGAGAACAGACACCTTTACCTACCTGTGAGAGAAATTAAATTTACCTACCTGTGAGAGAACAGACACCTTTACCTACCTGTGAGAGAAATTAAATTTACCTACCTGTGAAAGAACAGACACCTTTACCTACCTGTGAGAGAAATTAAAATTACCTACCTGTGAGAGAAGAGGCACCTTTACCTACCTGTGAAAGAACAGACACCTTTACCTACCTGTGAGAGAACAGGCACCTTTACCTACCCATGAGAGAACAGACACCTTTACCTACCTGTGAGAGAAATTAAATTTACCTACCTGTGAGAGAAGAGGCACCTTTACCTACCTGTGAAAGAACAGACACCTTTACCTACCTGTGAGAGAACAGACACCTTTACCTACCTGTGAGAGAAATTAAATTTACCTACCTGTGAGAGAAGAGGCACCTTTACCTACCTGTGAGAGAAATTAAATTTACCTACCAGTGAGAGAACAGACACCTTTACCTACCTGTGAGAGAACAGACCCCTTTACCTACCTGTGAGAGAAATTAAATTTACCTACCAGTGAGAGAAGAGGCACCTTTACCTACCTGTGAGAGAACAGGCACCTTTACCTACCCGTGAAAGAACAGACACCTTTATCTACCTGTGAAAGAACAGACACCTTCACCTACCCATGGAAGAACAGACAATCTTACCTTCAACCATTTTATCCATAACAATAGCTTCTGGACTGCTTGTCAACCGAAAGTACCGCGGAAACACTCCAAAAATATCCCTGAAGAATATTCAAAGAAATGGTAACTTAATCCTTAACAAAGATTTTACTGACACCATTACAAACAGAAATACAAATTGAAAACAATGTTTTCCCATTGTGAATTTGATTAATAAAGACAAAATAGTATATCGCACAATTTATTGCCTGCCATTTTTCGCTGTATCTCCTCAGGCGCATGCTGCAGAAAAAAAGTTCAACAAATAATGAAGTAGCATGATGAATCCTTTCAACCGAAATAAACAAAACACATTGTCATAAATTTTCTAAGTCATCACAGTGGTGTTAAGAGAGACTGTCATGTCATTTTATTTACATAACCGATCAATCTGAATTTATAGTAGATACCTCGGCATATATTAGTAACTCTTGGTTACCATGGTGATATTGAAACATTTAACAATGTGATTTTTATTTAGGAAAGACGAAACAAGGATGTCAGGTCCTGCTACATCCTCAGGGTAGAAGAGAATAGACTAAACTAGACTGTAAAGTACCTCTACATCCCAGGGTAGAAGAGGAAAGACTAAACAAGACTGCAAGGTACCTCAACATCCCAGGGTAGAAGAGGAAAGACTAAACAAGACTGCAAGGTACCTCAACATCCCAGGGTAGAAGAGGAAAGACTAAACAAGACTGCAAGGTACCTCAACATCCCAGGGTAGAAGAGGAAAGACTAAACAAGACTGCAAGGTACCTCAACATCCCAGGGTAGAAAAGGAAAGACTAAACAAGACTGCAAGGTACCTCAACATCCCAGGGTAGAAGAGGAAAGACTAAACAAGACTGCAAGGTACCTCAACATCCCAGGGTAGAAAAGGAAAGACTAAACAAGACTACAAGGTACCTCAACATCCCAGGGTAGAAGAGGAAAGACTAAACAAGACTGCAAGGTACCTCAACATCCCAGGGTAGAAGAGGAAAGACTAAACAAGACTGCAAGGTACCTCAACATCCCAGGGTAGAAGAGGAAAGACTAAACAAGACTGTTAGGTACCTCTTCATCCCACAGTAGAAGAGGAAAGACTAAACAAGACTGCAAGGTACCTCAACATCCCAGGGTAGAAGAGGAAAGACTAAACAAGACTGCAAGGTACCTCAACATCCCAGGGTAGAAGAGGAAAGACTAAACAAGACTGTTAGGTACCTCTTCATCCCACAGTAGAAGAGGAAAGACTAAACAAGACTGCAAGGTACCTCAACATCCCAGGGTAGAAGAGGAAAGACTAAACAAGACTGCAAGGTACCTCAACATCCCAGGGTAGAAAAGGAAAGACTAAACAAGACTGCAAGGTACCTCAACATCCCAGGGTAGAAGAGGAAAGACTAAACAAGACTGCAAGGTACCTAAACATCCCAGGGTAGAAGAGGAAAGACTAAACAAGACTGCAAGGTACCTCAACATCCCAGGGTAGAAGAGGAAAGACTAAACAAGACTGCTAGGTACCTCTTCATCCCAGGGTAGAAGAGGAAAGACTAAACAAGACTGCAAGGTACCTCAACATCAGAGGGTAGAAGAGGAAAGACTAAACAAGACTGCAAGGTACCTCAACATCCTAGGGTAGAAAAGGAAAGACTAAAGAAGACTGTAAGGTACCTCAACATCCCAGGGTAGAAGAGGAAAGACTAAAGAAGACTGTAAGGTATCTCAACATCCCAGGGTAGAAGAGGAAAGACTAAAGAAGACTGTAAGGTACCTCTACATCCCAGGGTAGAAGAGGAAAACTAAACAAGGTTGCAGGATTTACATCATCCCAGATAGAAGTAAAAAACATAACAATGAAAGACCCCTTATACGCCCCTCAGGTTCATTAAGTATGTGGTCATCATTATCATCATTAAGTGCCCTGCCGGCTGGTGTAGGCGTTCATTGCTCTCCACAGATCTCGGTCGTTGATGTTCTGGATCAACTCTGCTGATGGTACTCCTCCGTGCCATCGTCTCAATCCATCCAGCATAATTTCTCTTGGTGTGACTCTGCCTCTCTTACCTCCAATCTTTCCAGTTGTCACGAAGTATGTGGTGCTGTAGCCATATTCTGATAGACCAACTGACTCTCATTGGGTGACGTGGTCATGGAGTATGTGGTGCTGTAGCCATATTTTGATAGACCAATTAACTCTCGTTGGGTGGCGTGGTCATTGAGTGGTGCTGTAGCTATATTCTGATAGACCAATTAACTCTCGTTGGGTGGCGTGGTCATTGAGTGGTGCTGTAGCTATATTCTGATAGACCAATTAACTCTCGTTGGGTGGCATGGTCATTGAGTGGTGCTGTAGCTATATTCTGATAGACCAATTAACTCTCGTTGGGTGGCATGGTCATTGAGTGGTGCTGTAGCTATATTCTGATAGACCAATTAACTCTCGTTGGGTGGCGTGGTCATTGAGTGGTGCTGTAGCTATATTCTGATAGACCAATTAACTCTCGTTGGGTGGCATGGTCATTGAGTGGTGCTGTAGCTATATTCTGATAGACCAATTAACTCTCGTTGGGTGGCATGGTCATTGAGTGGTGCTGTAGCTATATTCTGATAGACCAATTAACTCTCGTTGGGTGGCATGGTCATTGAGTGGTGCTGTAGCTATATTCTGATAGACCAATTAACTCTCGTTGGGTGGCATGGTCATTGAGTGGTGCTGTAGCTATATTCTGATAGACCAATTAACTCTCGTTGGGTGGCATGGTCTTTACGCTGGCAGTCTTTTCTTTCCAAGACCTGGTAGCCATTTTAACATATTACCCATTACATATTAACCCATTTTAATATATTACCCATTTCAACATCAGGCATCTTTACTCTCCAGAACAAAGCCTAAGAAAATAAAAGGCAAGAAAATGCAATCTCTAAGGCATAGTTAGACAAAGGCGTGAACATGGCTGTTGTACTTACACGGATTCATTGTATGCGCCTGCAATAACATTGGCCAGATTTTCTGCAACATATTTGTTTTTCTCACTGGGTTTATATAAACTTAATTCTAATGTTTTCTTTGTTTCTCCGGTCTGCGATTTACTTGCTTCTCTGAAAAGCAAAAAAAAAAAATGTTCAAAGTACATGATTGTTATATAAGTAAGTATTAATCAGGTGCCGTCTTCACAATGAAGGTTGGCTGTAATGGATCTCCAACACCATCTGTCTCTCGCCCTGACTATACTCTGTCAGACTGCTGTTCGTCCATCTCTTGATGTTATCTTCACACTTGTATCACTTTCTGCCTCTTGCCTTCAACCTTACTCTCTATTATTGATTTTATAAACGTGTAATGTCTTTTAACATGACTGAAGTATTTCCCTTGCCTCATTTTTTATTTCTTTCATCAACTCTGTTTTCATTCCCAGTATTTCTATAACCTCTGTATTTGATTCTTTTATTTCCATGAAATACGACATATTCTTCTGTAAATACACGTCTCCAAGGTCTGTATTCAACTTTCTGATTGCTTGTTCATTGCCCACAATTTTGCCAAAAGTTTAGGTATTAACAGCTGCAGGGGCGGTCAGCATGGCCAAATGGATAAAACCACTTGCCCTTAAACTTGCAGTGCACTAATGGCAAGGTTCAACCCCCCACACCGGTCAGTTGGACTAAAATGTTGACTTCTCGTCCTTGACTTGTGAATGTAAATTACAAGTACCTCACAAGTCGGAGTGGGTTGACCTAATGGTGAGAGACACTGGCAATTGAGAAAGCTAGCCCACATGCAAACATCAGCCAGTGCACTCAACAGTAATAGCAACTACTAGCAGTGGTAGCACATGTGTGGGCTACACTTGAGATCAAACCAAACAACAACAACACACAAAAAGCTGCAGGTGTTGCTAAAACCATAAAGCAAAGAGAATTCTTCATCGTCTTCATTCCTCTTCTGAAGGGAGTGCATCAACTCTAGCTATGCACCTTAAAGGTCAATGTGTCTGACTTCAGTTTACTTCCTCTAGATAGATTTCATCCATAGTAACAGGCTCTACCTGTTACAGTGCAAACCGCTTAAGGCAATCTCGAATGTGGCGAATTTCTGTTATGAAGAACAATATTTTATTGAACGTTGTAAATGCATTACTATATGCTTGAACTCTTATAAAATGAATTTCTGATAAGAAGAACCTTTCTTGTGTCCCAGGTGAGTTCGCCTTAACAGGTCTGCACTGTAGTAGCTTTTCTTCCCTAACAATTTTGCCAGGGCAGCATTCTTAAAGCCTATTCTTTGTGATTTTCAATTTCCATGGGATTTTGAACATGTACAATTTGTTTTTAGCCCTTATCTGAGAAGGCTCAGTGCCTAATCTCACTACCCAAGAGATCAGGGGGACGTGTGTATCATTAGAAACCAAAGGTTCTCAGAAACATACCCTCCCCTATTCTGGCATTGAGTCCAGTTCCCTCCGAGCCTGCGGCGGGCACCATAAACTCTCAGCGATGCCTCCCCCAAAAGAGAAGGGACAATTATGGGGCATGTCAAAGAGAATGTGTCCCAATGCCTAGTGGTCCTCACCACATTACACTGCTGAGTCCCCAATTTTCTTTCTATTTTATGCATTAATGCCTACATAAATTAGGAAGTCTTAAACCAGTGAATAGGTACAATTATCTCGGAACAGTCATAACATCTGATGGGAGATGCCTTGAAGAGATTAGAGCAGGAGTCACCATAGCAAAAGTAGCCTTTAGCAAGATGAAAAACATACTGACCAATAAAAAGATGTCAATTGAAACGAGAAAAAGAATGTTGAGGTGCTACATAGAGCCTGTACTTTTGTATGGATGTGAAGCTTGGACAATGAGCAGTCGCTGAAAAACATCTGATGGCTGTGGAAATGTGGTTTCCGAGGAGAATGCAAAGAATACCATGGACAGACAGAAAAACCAATGACCAAGTACTACAAGAAACAAATGAAAATCGTAAATTGATTAGAGAAATTAGACGAAGAAAGTCAAAATTTTTTGGACATGTTATGAGAAGAAATAAATTGGAGAACTTAGTGACAACTGCCAAGATCGAGGGGAGGAGAACAATAGGAAGACAAAGAAGTAAATACCTGAATAGCTTGACCCCGTGGCATGATCGAGACAGGGACACTGAGCTGATCCACGACTCTGGTGATCGTGTGAAATGCAGAGTCATGGCTGCCCACGCTTACCGGCATGGCACATGATGGATGGAAATTAAGAAGAGCTTGAAGGCATCAGAGATATGGTTAGAATACCTTGGACAGCCAGAGTTTGTTGGTTGCATATCCTTTACAGAAAATCAGTCAACCCCAGCATTTTTTGGCTGTTTGTGATTTCTTGACAAGTTTACTTTCAGCAGTTTGCCATTGATTTCTGAACGACCGGCACTCATTCCATTGAATGAAAATCAACGAAAGGCAATCTGCTGCCAAATTGTTGGCAACTGTGTGTTTCCAACACAGTATGCAGGATTACGAATCGCGTCTGCAACCCTTTGCCACAGAGCCGGTAACCAGAGTAACTGACAATAATTGCTTGGAAGAGACTAATGAAAGTTGAACATTATACACAAATATAAGAAATAGGCCAACTTTGTTCATAAAATGACAAGAGAGGCACTGGAGATAATTGTGACGATATACAGATCAGCAGTAAAAGCGGCAGAAGCAGAAAAAGAGAAATGATGCATTAACATTGGCACCTGGAATGTTATCAGTAGAATTGATCCAGAACACCAAGGATCCAGATCTGTGTAGATACGAGGGCTATACCAAAATCAACTGCCCATTGGCTAGTCAAAATAAACTGGTTGCCATAGCGACATCGTTCATTGCTTGCATCATTCAGTAATCTTTTAGCAGATCTGTGTAGATACAAAGGCTATTCCAAAATCAAACGCCGATCGGCTGGTAAAAATAAACTGGTTGCCATAGTGACACCATTCATTGCTTGCATCATTCAGTAATATTTTAGCTCATTACACATCAACCTACAGTCGCATTTGTTTAGTGGTTCACGTACAGCGAATGAATAAGCAAGGACACTATTAATGGATTTCCTCGCCAGCTGTGAAATTTGTGGTGTGCTTCATTTTCTTCAAGCAGAAGATCAAAATGCGGCCGAGATTTATCATCAATTGTGTTGTGTGTACATTGATAACGTTATGAGTGACAGTTCTGTGAGGGATTTTTGCAGGAAATTCAGTGTTGGACGTAAAGATGTGCATGATGAGGGTGGATAGGAACAACATTCATGTGTGATAGATGAGCTAATTTAAAAAGTTGACCAAGTCCGCTGTTTCACAATTTCAGATCTTTCTACAGAATTGCTACAAATTTCTAGGACTTGTCTGTTTTGAATTGTCACAGAAAGGTTAGGTTACCACAAATTCTGTTCACGGTGGATACCAAAGCAACTGACTGACATTCACAAAGCTCAAAGAATGGGCTCAGCTTCTGTGCTATAGAGAAGAAAGGGTGCATTTCTCGAAAGAATAGTCACAATACATGGGTTCACTTCATGAATGCAGAGACGAAGGAACAGTCAAAACAGTGGATGCATACTTATCCTCTAATCAAGCCCAAATAATTTGCAATGAAAAATTATGGTTACAGTGTTCTGGGACCAGAAGGGCATTTGGAATTATGACACTAGAGACCACAATAACATCAGAAGTTTAACACTGAAGATGCTTTGTCAGTCGATACAAAACAAAAGGTACGAAATGCTCACCAGTGGCATCATTATCCTGCACGACACCGCAGATCCCCCACACTTCTGCTCGCACAAAAGCTTTACTTAAGCAGTTTACGTGGGAAATTTTCAAAATCCCCCACCCCACCCCTCCAGCCCGGACTTTGCACCAAGCAATTATTATCTCTTCAGCAAGATGAAGGCCTGGCTGGCTACCCAGCACTTCGACACTGCCAATGAGTTCATCGATGGAGTCAACAACTGGGTAAGCACCCTGGCAGTACTGTTCCTTGATGAGGGGTTACAAAAACACGCGCCACTGTACAACAAGTGCTGAATTTAGGTGGTGATTATGTGGAAAAGTAATGCAGTGATGTATATAATGTTCATATGTATTTAGATGTTATTATCAATTTGTTTAATTTTTACCAGCCAATCGGTGGTTGATTTTTAAATAGCTCTCATATAATGGAGGTAGTATCGAGAAATCAGCTTTATTGGGAAAAATACAAAGTAAAAGATGCATAGGAAGAAAAATAAAGAGATATGTAGAAAGCTTAAAGTGGTGAGCAACAATTAATAATATAATCACCATCACGAAAAATTTATATGACAGAAAGAATTAGAAAGTTCTATACGTCTGTTATCTCTATCCCATATAGGGAATACAGCACTAAAAATCTACAGCACAACACCAGCGTACAAATAAAAGGGAAACTTCTGAGAATAAGTATCTTTCCTGTGGCAACAACTGGAGTCAGTCATGGACAATTTAGAGGTCAACAAAGATGAATGGATAAGAGTACTTGCTCTTATACTCTCAGTGTGCTGATGCCGAGGTAGCGGGTTCAAGCCCTACACTGGTCAGCTGGACTAAAATGTTGTCTTTTTGTCTTTGACTTGGGGACGTAAATTATAACTACTTCAGAAGTCGGAGTGAGTTTGCCTGATGGCAAGGAACACTGGTAATCATAATCAAGTGCCCTGCCAGCTGGCGTAGGTGTCCATGTTTCTTCACAGATCGTCGTCCATTGTGTTCTAAATCAATCTGCTGATGATATTCCTCCATGCCACCGTCTCAGTCCATCCAGCATCATTTCTCTTGGTCTGCCTCTGCCTCTCTTCCCCTTGATCTTTCCAGTTGTCAAAATGTTCTCCAATGCCTCTCTTTTTATCAAATGACCAAACATAGCCATTTGTCTCTTTCTTATTGTTGTATATAATGTTCTAGTTTCATTAGTCTCTTTTAATTAGGTACTTTAGTAACATTTTCTAAATTGATTTTTAATTATATAAGCTGCATGCATAGTTGGATACCTCTTGAAAAAACAAATCCAACGGTACCTTATTCAAGTCTGTAGGTGAATTATAAGCTGAGATATTAATTTGTGTATGTCAGTTTATTATTTAACATTGACATATTGGGATGCCATCTGGAAAATTGTGACCACAAAACACATTAGCTAAGGGCAGATAACTGCTCTTGGTTTTTTTTCTCGCTAAGGGAGATAACTCAGGTTGTTATTTTGAGAGCCACCGTTAGAACGCAAAATTCAAATGAAAACCTTAAACTCCCTCTTCCTCCACTCCAACCCCTCCTCCGCCTTTTTTTTTTTTTAGCATATCCTTTTACAGGACTTAGCTGTCAACACCAGCATCTTTCAGCTGTATGTTGATCTCTTGGCAAGACTACGCTCAGTAGTTTGCCATTGCTTTCTGACCGGCCGGCTCACATACCCCGTAAGTTACTGATGCGATTCGAACCACTGCTGATTTGAACCGTCATCACGTTACCTGACGAGAGTATACGAGATTACGGAGAAAAGTCATAACCTCTAAGCCACGAAGCCGGCACCTCCTCCGCCTACTCCTCATTATTCTTCCTCCTAAAGCCATTTTAATTATATGGCACATGTTTGCAAATGCAAAAATATGCACCACGACTGTCATGAAATAATAAAAATTGTGAATAATGTAATAAGCCTTAGGATTTATGGTGACTTTCAACTTTTATAAAATGCCAAATCATGCACTTTAGAAAAAGTAAATAAAAAACCATGAGTTATTTAGTCTGCATATTTTTTAGTTGCATGTCCTTCACTGGACGTAGCAGTCAACCGCAGCATTTTTGGCTGTTCGTGATTCTTAGGCAAATCTTATAGTCAGTAGTTTGCCATTGCTTTCTGAATGACTGGCACCCATACATTTTTCAAAAAAAAACCAGCACTGCTGTGTTTTGAACCCGGGTGTACAGGATTACGAATCGTGTCTGCAACCCCTTCGCCACGGAGAATGATAGTCTGCGTATACAAAGATATTATTCTGAGTTATATTAACTGAGTAATTGTTATTAATCAACTACATTATTAAAGCCAGCTCATTGGCAAAGAGGTAATGGACGCAGTTCGTAACCCCGCTTACCCGCGTTCAAAACACAGCTGTGGGCGATTTGGCAGCAGACTGCCTTGCGTTGGTTTTTTTTTTTTTTAATGGTATGGGGGGCCGGTCATTCAGAAAGCAATGACAAACTATGGCTAAGGGCTTGCGAACGTGGTTTGTGAGCCCGTATACCCGGGTTCGAAACACGGCAATGCTGGTTTTTTCGAAAAAGGTATAGGGGCCGGTCGTTCAGAAAGCAATGGCAAACTACTGAACGTAACACTTGCCTAGTACATCAACAGCAGCTGAAAAAAATGCTGGTGTTGACTGCAACGTCCCGTAAGGGATACGCAACACAATTTAAAAAAGAGATCACAACAGCAAAATATGCTGGTGTTGACTGTGACATCCTGTAAAGGATATGCAACTAACTAATTAAATCTTTCATGGATTCAAATCATATGATATGATATTAATAAAATAGTGACACCATCTGTTCTGTTTCCTTGTTCCATGGATATCAATATATATATATATATATATATAAACATACCGGTCTCCGTGGCCAAAGGCTTGCAAACGTGGTTCGTGAGCCAGGTACCAGGCATTCAAACCTCAGCTGCGGCCGATTTGTGCAGCAGACCGTGCCACGTTGTGTTATAACGTGCTGGTATGGGAGCCGGTCGTTCAGAAAGCAATGGCAAACTAATGAACATAACACTTGCCTAGTACATCAACAGCAGCTGAAAAATGCTGGTGTTGACTGCAACGTCCCGCAAGGGATACACAAAAAAAAAATAAAAAAAAAAAATATATATATATATATATTGCATATCCTATTTACAGGACATCACTGTCAACACCAGCATTTTACTGCTGTTGTTGATGTCTTGACAAATTTTACGTTCAGTAGTTTGCCATTGCTTTCTAATCGACCGGCTCCATACCAACACGTTCAACCCCACCAGCACGATACGGTTTGCTGCCAAATCGGTTGCTGCTGTGTTTCGAATGCGTGGTAAGCAGATCACGAATCGCATTCGCAATCCTTTAGGCCACAGAGAGTGGCGTTATATACATACACACCCAATATATATATATGCTAGTCTCCCTGGTGAAGAAGTTAAAGATGCTGTTCGTAATCCCGCATACCCAGGTACAAAACATAGCTGCGCGAGATTCGGAAGCAGAATGTGTTGCGTTGGTTTCTTACGGAAAGGTATGTTTGCCGGTATGCAAAGAAACACACACACATATATATAGTATATATATATATATGTATATATATATACATACGTAGTATGTATATATATATATATATATATATATATATATATATATATATATATATATATATATATATATATACACACACGTATACATACATACATACGTAGTATATATGTGTACGTTCATACGTATGTATGTGTATATATATATATATATATATATATATATATATATATATATATATATATATATATATATATATATGCTAGTCTCCCTGGTGAAGAATTTAAAGATGCTGTTCGTAATCCCGCATACCCAGGTACAAAACACAGCTGCGCGAGATTCGGAAGCAGATTGCATTGCATTGGTTTCTTATGGAAAGATATGTGAGCCGGTCATTCAGAAAGCAATGGCAAACTACTTAACATAAAATGCTTACAAACACACACACACACTCATATATATATATATATATATATATATATATATATATATATATATATATATATATATATATATATATATATATATATATATATATAAAAACTATTATATACACACTCACACCCACAGATATATGATATATAAGCTGTGATGACGGCAGTGTCGATGCAATGATTCGTCTGCCGGTGCTCGTAGATCTGAGTGAAGTCGTGATAAAAAAAGCTATCCAAAAACAATCGACCCCGGCCGCGTAGAGTGATAAAAATTTAAACCTAAATACTAGAATGGGTGGTGAATGCAAACGTGCATTCATTATCATCTCGTCGGTCTGAATAATCCATAAGAATATTAAATTATCATCGCTGTATTATGACACGGAAAACCGCTATATTCCCGCCATTGAAATTTCACATGACGGCATCATAGTATAGCATACGATCTTAATAATTTCTGTTTGGGATGACCCCGCCGACTCAAATATTTGAAAATTTCACAGTTCAGTACGCATAAGAATAGATGCTCAATTTAATTATTCATACTAAATCAAGTGGCAATGTCTATATAAAACGAAATTTACAAGTCAACTTACGTATTAATAAGACAGTATCTTTATCCCCGTTAGAAGAACAATTTGAGAAGCCACGATGTATAGATTTGTAGACAATGAAACCAAAAACAATACTCAGTAGTCGGTTTCTGTTTTAATGCTATCTTGAAATAATCGGGGAATTTAACGTCACGAGTACTCTTTACATCCTTAATATCGGGGAACAAGAACAGGGAAATGTATATCGCCGTTAAAAACATCGCCGGCAACGTCGAAAAATGTAGTACCTACTTTTAATCGTTGTTAGTTTCTCTAGAAGTCCAAGGAATTTGCAACATTTGTCTCAGTAATATGGAAAACTAATCCACATGCAAAAACCAGTCCAACGCACTAGAAGTAGTAGCAGAAGTAGCATATGTATGGTCTATGCTTGAGTTCAAAGCCAATGACCACACACAAAAAAGACAGCAGCCACAACAACAACAACAACAACAACAACAAACCTTAAAAACTTCAACTTGACAGACAGGAAGAGCTTTCCTCCCCCACGTTGCCGGAGATCCTGCACAAAAGCTTCCTGGCCAATTGGACTGATGCCCCAGATTGCCAAAGATTTTCCGTCAAACTCTATCAAGGTTATGTCATTTGGATGAAAGTTGCTGAGAAAGCTGAAAGTATTCTGTATAACAGACCACTTCAGTAGCTTCATGTACAGTATAATAACTGGTGCTATGCTTAGGGAACGGTGAAAAGTGCAGTTGATTAATTAACTGCCCTACTTAGTTGAGGGTACAAAATCAGCTGCGAGCAATTAGAAAGCATATCACTTTGTGTTGATTCTGATGGTATGAGTTGTCAGCTATTCAAAATCAATGCAATGACAAACTACTGAACTAACATTGCCTAGTAAATTACAAAGTCAACAAATGATGAGGTTGATGCTAAGTCCTGTAAAGGACTCAGATGGGGGTCTAGCTGGCAGCTGATGATACAAGCAGTAAACTTGCTATAACAGAGAACATTCATCAACACAGACGTTACCAAAAAAACCACACAGACAACTGACCTCAGATATACGCTTCTCAGTCATATTTTGAATGTTTTTTAGACTTCGGTAGAAGTTTGGCAGCAGCACACCCCTATCATTCTCAGAAAAAGGTTTCTGATCCATACTTATCCATGCTTGTCAGTATGGCACATGATGATGATGAGATAGAATGAATTAGTGGTATTCAGATTGATACTGTGGGTACACCGACTGTGTGGGCAATTTGTAATCCCACATACTGCGTTCAAAACTCAGCTGCAGGTGATTTGAAAGCAGACCGCCTTGAGTTGGTTTTCATACAAATGGTATGAGTTCCGGCCATTCAGAAAGCAATAGCAAACTACTGGAAGTAAACTTGCTAAGAAATCACAAACAGTCACAAAATGCTGGGGTGACTGCAAAATCCTATAAAGGATACACAACTAAGTTAACTAACTGTGGGTACTAGCAGATGTAGCCGCACTAGATGAACACTTGTGTTGTCACTCAGGCCCTGTCAGTGGTTGGGTATACACAGCTGGGTGGTGTGTTGGTGCACAATAAGGCAGATGTGGTCAGAGCCTTTTGGGATCTTGTGTATAGTGTGGAAGAACAGATAAATCATCAAAGCTTAAAGTGACCAGAGGATCTGGCCGACAATCAGTACTCCAAGGAAAGGTCAGACGAAGATATTATCAGACTACAAATAGTACCATTAGTTTTGGGACTCCTCGCTGGTGGTTTGAGATGACGAAGGAGCACATATGGGAATATCCAGTGTGCTGTGATGTCAGTTCTTGACTCAACTCAATGAGCTTCCAAAATGTAAAAGCAACAAAAAAGAACAAACAAGAGTATTGGGTCTTTTTTTACAGTCTAAAAGCATGATGGGCACCACGTTCAAGACCCATATTTGTATAGACTAGTCTGCACTCTGTGAGTAATGTGTTCAATATCTCACCAGCCGCCTTTATTTCCCAAGACATTTCTTAGTACTCTTTTAGGCTAGGTAGACCTGGAAGATGGGATTATTTGTAGAAATCCACCTTGATGTAAGTTTGAACCCACGACTACCGGGCTGGAGGTCAGCATGGCCAATGGATAAGAGTGCTCACACCTATACTACCGGTGTCCTGATGCCGAGTTAGTCGGTTCAACCCTACCATAAAACGAGTACTCCATCTTGTCCTAGAGTGTCTCAAAGGCTAGAGAAGAAAAGATGTCAACTGACTTCTCCTTTTATAGGGGATATCCTGCGGTTAAAGGAAAAGCAGAGAGATAAATACCTAGATGCCTTGACTACATGGAATAATCGGGACAAAAACACAGAGCTGATCCATGACTCTGGTGATTGCGTGAGATGGTGAAATATGACCACTAGCACCTATCAGCCATGCGGTTACTCAGCGTTTAGCCTAACAAGAATCCAGCAGAGCTGTTGTACCAACACAACAATGCACACCCTTACACAAGTAAGAAAACACAGGAGACAATTGCTAAATTGGGCTGTACTGTACTCTGTCATTCACCGTTTAGTCTCGAATTGGCACCATCTGATTTTAGTCTTTTTGGCCCACTTAACAATGCACTCCTGGGGCAAGGTTTTGTGATGATGATGGTGTGATTCATGCAGTGAAAAATTGGTTTTGTGCACAGGACATCATACGCTACAGCCAAGGCATGCATGAATGCATGCATGTGTTTTGCACTGATGTAAGGCCATTCAAGTTGATGAGGATTATGTAGACAGATGGTATGTTTATCAGAAATGTTCATGTATACTGGCACCTGGCTGTCTTGACAGATGATAATTTGTTACACTGTGCTTAAAAAAAGTATCGTAACACAACCCACGGTGGAGACCAAGGATGGAGTTATACCTCTCCATAGCACAAAGCCTGGGCTGAATTGTACAGACCATGTGTTGTTCATGCAGCATGATCCCCCTTTCGGCCTGCCTAGTTTACTCCAGAGGAAAGGTAACACCTATACATCTGGAACAAGACAAGCTGCAGAATCAGCAAAGCAATGCTTTAAGTGTCTCCCTGTCGGAGCTTCCATCCTAGACCAGTTGCCGACCATGATTTAGTGCTGGTCTGACCTGCCATGACATTTAGTCTTTAGGTTGCATTTTTTGCATTAGGATAAGGCTTGCATCTTCCCAATTGCGCTCCTCTGCCCGATGTCATGTGTCGGGTTCGGTGAGTGCCACCCAAAATTAGATTTTCATGTATATTGTTTGTAAATGTAATTCATTTTGAACAAGTACTTTCCGAAAAAATATGGTGCATGACTTTCTGACCATCCCTCATATCTGATTCAGCTTCTTAGTCACATTTGACATTCATATGTCAGTTAGGACAGCAGCTTACCCTGTCTCTGGTGTAGTGAGACTTCAGAGAGTTGAGTTCTACTTCAGTCAAAGGCCTAATGCTGTCTCCAATGGCTGTGGCAGTGAACAGCGGCTGGTACCCCCCAATGGACACTGTGATGGAAGCCTCAATGGGTGGGTCACTGATATAGACTGTGTGCAGGAATGAGAAAAACAGCAACGGGAACCACACGATAGTGATGATGCTGACGAGAAGCGCACCTCCTGATATGTATTTCACACCAGTGCTCTTTTTAACCGCTCTCTCCTGGGGGTATTTCTGGAAGTACACGTTAAAACAAGTTTGAGGCATGTCTTCTACATGACATTGCAACCAACCCTAGCATTTCTTGCTGTTTGTGATTTCCTAGGCAATACAAGTTCAGTAGATGACCTTCACTAACTGATTAAAGTTAGTTGCATATCCTTTTACAGGACGCCACAGTCAACCCCAGCATATTTTGGCTGTCTGTTATTTCTTAACAAGTTTACGTTCAGTTGTTTGCCATCACTCTCTGAACGACCGACACTCATACCATTTTATTTTTTTAAAATAGCACAAGGCGGTCTGCCGCCGAATCGCCTGCAGCTGTGTTTCGAACTCGGTATGCGGGATTATGAACTGCATCTGTAACCCCTTCACCACAGAGCCGGCCACTAACTGGTGGATGCCCAAATCATCATCAAGTACCCTGCCAGCTGGTGTAGGCGTTCATGGCTCTCCCATATGGCTTGGTCTCTTTCCGCAGCATGGAAAGCATTGCATAAAGCATGAACTCCATAGCTCTAGCGATGACCCACAGGAGTCTCCGAAAAATTTCACTCGTGAACCGAAGAACGCAGCCCGGAATCGAACCCACAACCTTCAGAGCCCGAGTCAAACGGCTTGACCACTTCGCCAAGGAGACTCCGCTCTCCACATATATCGGTCTATGGTGTTCTGGATCAACTATGCTGATTTTTTTTTTTGGCGCTCGCTCGCTTTGAACTCAAGCGTAGTCCGTGCACACTATTTATAGTAGTGATGGACAGAATTTTGTGTGTGGGTTAGCTTTCCCTATTAATAGTGTCCCTCGCCATCAGGCGAACCCATTCTGACTTCAGAGGTACTTGTAATTAATGCCCCCAAGTCAAGAACGACAGGTCAACATTTTAGTCCAGCTGTCCAGTGTCTGCTAACCTCGGCATCAGCAAACCAGATGTTTAAGAACACACGTTCTTATCCATTCAGCCATGCGGACCTGTAACTCTGCTCCATGCCACCTGCCACCATCTCAATCCATCCAGCATCATTTCTCTTGGTCTGACTCTGCCTCTCTGTGTGAGGGTGGGGGATGTGTGCTTAGATGGGTGGTTTGGATGTGTGAGTGTTGGTGGGTAGATAGGAGATGCATGTGTTGATGAGTGGGTAAGGGATGTGTGGGTGTTAGTGGTTGAGGGATAAGTATGTGTGTCTAGGGATGTGTGAGGGGATGAATGTATGGGTTGTGTGTGTGTGGATGGGAGGTGTGTGTTTGTGAATGGGGAATGTGTTGGTGGGTGGGGATGTGTGTGAGGGATGTTTGTATGGGTGGGGAGATTGTGCGTGGGTGGGGATGTTTGTGTATATGGGTAGGGGTGTGTGGTTAAGGGATGTGTGGCTGGGGGAATGGGTGGATGGAGGATGTGTGGTTGGGTGGATGATGTGTGGTTGGGTAGAGGATGTGTGGGTGGGTGATTGTATATGAGTAAGGGTGTGTGGTTAAGGGATGTTTGGTTGGGGGATGGGTGGGTAGAGGATGTGTGGGTGGGTAGAGGATATGTGGGTGGGTGAGTGTGTGCAGGTTAGGAGATGGTGGGGGATGTTTGTAGGTGCGGGCTTGGGATCTGTGAGTGGGCTGGGGGAGATGGGAGATTATGTGGGTGAGTGCGGAATTTGTGTGTGGGTAGGTGCGGAATATGTGAGTCGACGGGGAGACATGTGTGTGGCCGAGGAATGTGTGTTTGGTTGGGTGGTTGGAGGTGTGTGGGTGGAGGAGGATATTGGGTGAGTGATTGTTGGTGGGAAATGGGACGGGTAGAGGATATGTGAGTGGGTGGGGAGATGTGTGTAGGTGGGGGATGTGTGGGTTATTGAATGTATGTGTGTTTGGGGTGTGGGTGGATGGGATGTGTGGTGGGTGAGAGGTGTGTGTGGGTGGGGAGATGTGTAGGTGTAGGGATGTGGTGGATGGGTGGGGGAATGTATTGTATGTGTGTGTGGTTGGGTGGGGAAGTTGGAGTGAATGGGGGATGTGTGGGTGGGTGGTGGATGTGTCTCATAACATAGTAATATGCATTGTTTATGTTTACAAAATTCATGTGACAATGTTTTTTTCCTATGCACTGTTGATGAAAGAAAGATGAGTGATTGGAAGGGCCGAATGTAAGACGGGCCTGCGTGCCTAATTTGTTACCCTTTGAAAATAAAGTATGTTCGTTCGTTCGTTCGTTCGTTCTCTTCCCCTTTCATGCACAAAATAGAAGGAATAAAATGTTATGACAAAATCACCAATGTGGAGCTCATTGTGAGAATGAGATAAATACCAGTGAACCAAGAAGTGAAGGAAAGACGCTGGCTGCACATTGAAAAAGCCAGAGAATAGTATAACTAGATACACCTTCATCTGGAAACCACAAGGGAAAGGAATTAGAGGATGACCTAATGATGGCAGTTGTGGAGGATCATTTCCTACACCGATCGGATGCATTTAAACTTTCACCTCTCATTCAGAAAGCAATAGCATATTGCTGAATGTAACATTGCGTAGTAAATCAAGCTGGCGTTGGAGTTGATCGCAACTTCCTGCTAAGGACATGCAACTTAGGAATAGGACATCTTAGGAATAGGGCATGTAACTTAGAAATAGGACATGCAAACTTAGGAATAGGACATCTTAGGAATAGGGCATGCAACTTAGGAATAGGACATGCAACTTAGGAATAGGACATGCAACTTAGGAATAGGACATGCAACTTAGGAATAGGACATGCAACTTAGGAATAGGACATGCAATTTATGAATAGAACATGCAACTTAGGAATACATAACATTCAATCAGCACTAGTGTATGGATCAGAAACATGGAGAACAACTCAAACAATTACAAGTCAACTGCAAACATTTAGTTGACTGGTGCCTGCACAAAATAGAAGGACTAACATAATATGACATAACTTCCAATGTGGAGCTCAAGGAGAGAACTAGACAGACACAGGTGAATCAAAAAGTGAAGAAAAGACTGGATAGGACAGTCATGGGCTGGAATGTGAGCTCTGATCACATTGAAATGTGTGCATGGCCTTACGGCAAGATGCACGCTTTGATGATGGTCAGGAGAGAAAGGTCTCTCCTAAACCGGACACTTGGAGAAAGACTGTGGTCAACGGCAGACAGGGTCAGACTCAGTGTAGCTATGGCAACATTCACCTTGCTGCCAACTATATTGGGTCATGGCATCTATTGAGAAAACCTGAGAATGTTATAACTACAAAGGCTTTTGTCTAGGATCTACAGGGCGAAGAAATAGATGAAGACTTAAAACAACATGGAGAAGAGAAGTAAAAACAGAAATGGGGAGGACACGAATGGAGCTGCATGAGAGCTTGGAGTGAGTTGGCTGAGGGCCTCTGCACCAATGAGGGATAGAAGGTGAAAGATGAAGAAGAATGCAAGGAGGTGGCCAGTCTTTCCCTCCCATAGCAAATGATGAGAACTGGCATCGAACCTTGTCTAAGGTGCCTTAACATTATCAGTAAAATGTCCTGACCGTTACATCAATGCGCCCATTTAGCAGATGTCCAACAGGAAAAGAAATCAGTGAAACATCACAAGTGGATTACGTACACAGTGGATTTCATTATTACACTGTGAACAAATGTGGAAAGTCAGAGAACACACTTCATGATGGTTGGGCAAGAGACACACACGCATTTCTTGGGACTAAAAGAGTTACATCCCTTTCTGCAATTCATCAAATCCAGATTTTTGTTCGGCGTTCGCTAGCTTTCAAACTGAACATTTGGCCACCATGATAGGCGACATGACTCATATATTGAGGATTTCTGGTTTAGATGTAGTTTGCTGACAGATTATCCCCACTGCACACTGAACCATTCAGTCCAAAAGTGCTCAGATTCCTTCCTCATTATCTCCCTCAGCATGTAGCGACTGATGACATCAGTTCTGTGATTGTTGACTATTCTTCTTTGACGTCCTCCCCCCTCCCCCCTCCCCCCCAATAGTGCTCTTGTTTGGCTTCACCCCTTTTAACTTGCTGTTCTTGCTGTCTGATCACAGTCATTGCTTGGTTTGTTCAATCACTCATGCCTCTCTGATGGCAATCAGTATATCATTGGCTTAGACCATGGACTCACTTTTCCAAATTCCCTCTCTCGTCTGGCTTCATTCTACTTGCTCTTCTGGCAGTCTGGTCATGGTTGCAGATTCACGGTCATGACTTGATTTGTTCAACTGCCATGCCTCTGGGAGGGAAATCAGTATATCTCTGGTTTAGATCACGGACTCACCTTTTCAAATTCTCTCGCTTGCCTGGCTTCACGTCTTGTAACTTACTGTTTTAGCAGTCTATTAGCAGTCTATTTGTAATCCCAAATTCGAAACACAGCTATGGGCAATTTGACAGCAGACCGCCTTGTGTAGGTTTTCAGAAAGCAATGACAAACTACTGAACGTAAACTTGCCAAGAAATCACAAACAGCCAAAATATGCTTGATGTGACATCCTGTAAAGGATATACAACAAACTTTTAGCAGTCTGGTCAACATTGCACATTGACAGTCATTGCTGGGTACCCTGGCTCTCTTAAGGCAGTCAGTAACACTAGGTTAAACAGATTACACAGGAAATCAATTGGGGAACCCTTTGAAGCCACTAAGACAGTTCATAAATAAATACACATATTATTGTTTGGTGCGCATAGAAGGAGAAGAAGGAAGTAGAGTTTAGAGCACGCACTACAATTTGAAAGCTATAGTTATCGACTGGGATTCGAACCTGTCACCTCCAAATGATAATGACGCCTTGCTGCAGGAAGTTGGTCATGCATCCAAGAACACTTGTTCCTGCAGCGAGGTGCTGTCATCATTTGGAGGTGACAGGTTCGAATCCTGATCGGTAACTTTAGCTTTCAAATTGTATGTTGTCTAGTACAAGCTCTAAACTCTACTTCCTTCTTCTCCTTCTATGAGTGCCAAACACAACTATGTGTGTTTATTTATGAACTAGGTTAAACCGAGGACTCACCTTTTCAAACTCTCTCCAGCATTTGATGACAAAAATGTTAGCGTAAATGTCTTCCATCTGCAGCCAGTTGCCGATGGCCAGGGTTGAGTCACTCCAAGTCCAGTCCATGATAGCTCGCAACTCAAGCAAAAAGGGAATAGCCAAAAATCTAAATACAGATTTAACAAGTGAATATTATAAATGTTTACAGAAGTACAAAGTTAACTATATACACAGTATGTATGCAGCGAGACATGCCAGACAATAAATTGTTCAACCATTATTTATGTCTTCTGTGTTGACATATATATACATTATTACTGAGTGGTGATAGTAAAGTGTCTGCACTTGCAAGCTAGTCCAATGGTACTGGGTTCAAATCCAACTTAAGAGGGAGAATTTATGCATAGCACATGTCTCCAGGGTTGAACCAGCCTCATAAAAATGGGCACCAGAAAATTGGCTGGGATTTGGTGTGCTACTGATCGAATCATTCATCAAGTCTTCTTCAGTGACCCTTTATTGCTTGCTAGGGTACAGGCCCTCAACCTACACACACCAATTTGCCCAATCACGGACACTGACTCCAATCTGCCCAATCACAGACACATGACTCCAATCTACCCAATCATGGAGACTGACTCCCATATGTCCAGAAAGACATCTCCATAAACGAGTTATCTGTTAAATACTGTCAACTATCAATTGTATTTAAAATAGTTTAAAGACAACAGGACTGACTTCATTGCACTGGGTTCTGTTCCATTTGATTTATTCTGCTTTCCATGAGAGGCCTGCCAAAAGCCTCATACAGAGCACAAACTCTGAAGCTCCAGCAACTACCTGGCCTCCCCCCCAAAAAATGAAAACACTGCACTTGTCAGCCAAATAAACAAATGTTTTGTTGCATGTCCTTTAAAGGACATGACATCACAATCAACCCCAGAATTTATTGGCTGTTGGTGATTTTCTGGACAATATTACATTAAGTAGATTGATATTGCTTTCAGAATTACCAACGCTCATACCATTGTGAAAATCAATGCAAGGCAGTCAAATTCTAAACTGCCTGTGGCTGACTTTGAAACCAGAATATCAGATTGTGAAAATGTGTTCATTGCTCCAAAGCCACAGATGCTGGGCCCACAACAGCTGAATGAGGGAGTCCGAAAATGAACGCTCAAATTTCCTGGAGATCCCATCTTACAACTATTATACAACATTCATAGTGCAAGGCTGGTGGCTTACCGCTTTGCCATGGAGACCCCACCTGGCAACTATCATACAACTTGCTAAATTATTATTGGTAAAAACAAAATACATACGCTTTATATAAAATAAGATTGGCAAAGCCATAATTCTTTGTCAGAATGTTGCCAATTGTGCGGACAGGGTACCCACATCTGATCTGATGTGCGGACAGGGCAAAGTAGATGCACTTGATGAAATACCATATCTGGGCTGCCATATTGTCAAAGAAGCTCCTAGGTAGAAGATGACACAACTTAAATGAGACAAACATTTTCCACATGACATTTGATGCGAGTTAACGTAGAACACATTTCCCACTAGGCATTACAAAATAAACAGGTAAGTGTAACTTCTGTGAAAAAGTGAGAGATAATAAACATAAACACAGATATATCTTACAACGAACTCAAATATGGCAAATGTAAATCACAGGGAGAAAATCAATGATGATAACAACAAAATAATAAGATAAACATAAGTTATACCATGATGCAATGAATCGACATTTCATTCAAAATAATTTTCATCAAGAACAGAAACAGATCTAAATTGAAAAAACATGAAATTAGAAAATATTAAAAATTAAAACACACAGAAAAAGTACAGATATAAAACGTTGCTAGGCCATTGCACATACTTCGTTTCTAGGAAAGCGGCGCAGAAGTACAGTTGTGAAAGGTGCCAAATAAAAACATGATGAGCCAAATGTGTAAGAGGAGGAGGAGGAACAGGAGGAGGAGGAGGAGGAGATGAAGAAGGTGAAGAAGAAGAAGAGGAGGAGGGGAAAGCAGCAGCAGAAGACAGGTAGAAAGTCGACCAGAACTGCTTCCATCTGTATCAATATCTTGGTTTGAAACAACACACATGGTCCCCATCCCATGAAATAACACACATGGTCCCCATCCCATGAAACAACACACATGGTCCCCATCCCATGAAACAACACATGTGGTCCCCATCCCATGAAACAACACACATGGTCCCCATCCAATGAAACAACAGACGTGGTCCCCATCCTGTGAAACAACACACATGGTCCCCATCCCATGAAACAATAGACGTGGTCCCCATCACATGAAACAACAGACGTGGTCCCCATCCCATGAAACAACAGACGTGGTCCCCATCCCATAAAACAACACTCATGGTCTCCATCCCATGAAACAACACACATGGCCCCCATTCCATGAAACCACACATGTGGTCCCCATCCCATGAAACAACACACGTGGTCCCCATCCCATGAAACAACACACATGGCCCCCATTCCATGAAACCACACATGTGGTCCCCATCCCATGAAACAACAGACATTGTCTCCATCGCACTTAGTTATACCTCCACAGGAAGAGCTGTGGCTGAAGTATTATGGTGTCTATCGCAGGCTCGAGGTACAGGGTTCAGATGCAGTATAAAGCCGGGAATTTGTTCAAGAATCATTTGTTTCTAATGACGTTACACTATTCTGATCTCTTGCGTAATGATATTGGATTCCTAGACTTCTCAAATTATCATCATCATCAAGTGTAGGCGTTCATGTTTCTCCACAAATCATGGTCTTTGGTGTTCTGGATCAACTCTGCTGCTGATAATTCTCCATGCCACCGTCTAAATCCATCCAGAATCATTTCTCTTGGTCGGCCTCTCCCTCTGTTCTCCTTGATCTTCCCAGTCTTCACAATATTCTCCAATACCTCTCTTCTCATCACATGACCAAAAAAAAGCTGTTTGTCTCTTTTGTATTGGTGTATATAATGTTCTAGTTTCATTAGCCTCTTTCAAGCAATCGTCGTTATTTACTCTGGCAGTTCGAGGAATTTGAAACAATCGTCTTAGAGATCACATCTCTGTTGCTTTCATGTTCTTCCTAATTTGTTCATTTACATTCTTATCAGATAAAAGACAAAAAACAGAAGGTCCAGTGTGCAAGTTGTGCACAATAAACATCCCATGGCAGTTGGAAATCTCAAAGAGCAGGCCATATCACCACTTTTTTTTTTTTTTTGTATATCCCTTAGAATGTGATCAACATAGAACAATTAGTATAATGAGTCACATCACAAAGATTTTGTTACGAATTATGCAAAGAGTGAGGAAGAAAATACAACCTGAAATAGGGGAAGAACAATGTGGTTTTGTAGAAGGAAAGGGTACAGTAAATGCTGTGTATATGCTGCGAACAGTTATTGAACGTGCTTTAGAAGTAAACAAGGATATACATCTTTGCTTTATTGACTACACAAAGGCTTTTGATAGAGTAAGACATGTCAACATTGTGGATATGCTGGCAGATCTACAAATTGATGGGAAAGACATTAGACTTATAAAAAACATATATTGGAAACAACAAGCTGCCATAAGAATTGATAATGAAGTAGGACAATACCAACCTATTAAGAGAGGTGTTAGGCAGGGATGTGTAATGTCTCCAGATCTTTTTTTCCTTATACAGTGAAAATATTTTCAGAAATGTAGAAGACCTAAATGGAATCAGCATTGGAGGACGAAACATCAATAACATTAGATATGCAGATGATACAGTATTGATTGCAGACAATGCACAGGATCTGTAACAATTAGTAGACGCTGTGGTTGTACACAGTGAGCAGCTGGGGTTGGAATTAAATTGTAGGAAGACACAGGTTATGGTCGTCACTAGGAAGAACGAAGTACCACAATGTAATATACAAGTAAATGGGAATATTCTTCAGCAAGTGAATCGGTTCAATTATCTCGGAACAGTCATAACATCTGATGGCAGATGCCTTGAAGAGATTAGAACAAGAATCGCCATTGCGAAGGTAGCCTTTAGCAAGATGAAAAACATTCTGACCAATAAAATGATGTCAATTGAAACGAGAAAAAGAGTGTTGAGGGGATACATAGAGCCTGTTCTTTTGTATGGATGTGAAACTTGGACAATGTGCAGTCAAGCTGAAAAACATCTGATGGCTGCAGAAATGTGGTTTCTGAGGAAAATGCAAAGAATACCATGGACAGATAGAAAAACCAATGACCAAGTACTACAAGAGACAAATGAAAATCGTAGATTGATTAGAGAAATTAGACGTAGACAGTCACAATTTTTTGGACATGTTATGAGAAGAAATGGACTGGAGAACTTGGTGACAGCTGGCAAGATCGAGGGGAACAGACCAAGAGGAAGACCGAGAGGAAAATACCTGGATGGCTTGGCCACATGGCATGGACGAGACAGGAACACTGAGCTGATCCACGACTCTGGTGATCGAGTGAAATGGCGAATCATGACCGCCCACGCTTTCCGGCATGGCACATGATTGATTGATTGATATCCCTTACAGGACGTTGCAGTCAACACCAGCATTTTTCAGCTGCTGTTGATGTACTAAGCAAGATCAAGCTCAGTAGTTTGCCATTGCTTTCTGAGCGACCGGCTCACATACCCCGTAAGTTAGAGACGCGGCGAGAATCGCTACCAATTCTCGCACACATGACGTTACTCACGAGAGTATACAGGATTACGGAGAAAGACGCTAACCCCTAGGCCAGGGAGACCGGCCGGATATCACCATTCTTCTTCTTCTTCTTCTTCAGCGCTCTGAGCTATTGAGGTTCTTTGCTGCAGATACAATCCATCTCCATTCGTCTCTCTGGTTGACCTTCTCTTGCCAGTCGTTGATTCCAAGTGCTTGTAGGTCTGTATATATATTATCTCTCCACCGTCTTCTTGGTCTACCTCAGGGTCTACGGTCATTTATTTCCCGAGTGTAAGCGAGTTTTGTTTCTCTATTATCTTCAATTCTTTCTATATGCCCCAGCCATTGTAGTCTATTAGCCTTCATGATACCAGTGATTAGCGGGGACTTAAACAGATCATAAATGTCTTTGTTACGTCTTCTTTTCCACTCTCCACTTTGTGTATCCCTAATGGGCCCAAAGATGCATCTTAAAACTTTGTTCTCAAAGGTTTGTAACAATTCTTCGTCTCCTTTCGTTGTACTCCAGGTTTCAGAGCCATACAGCACAACTGGTCTGATCAGTGTTTTGTATATTGTGATTTTGGTGTTACGAGATAGCGCATTTGATTTTAGTAGATGTTGTAGTGCATAGTATATATTATTTCCAGAATTTATTCTAGTTTGTATTTCTTCCCTTATGATGTTGGAGCAGTTGAAGATTGTACCCAGGTATTTGTATGTTTCCGCTCTTTTAATGGTCATATTTTCTATTTGTATGTGGCCAGAGTTTTTAGCCATTACTTCTCTTGAAATTACCATATATTATGTCTTATCTTGGTTGATAACCAGCCCCATCTGTTGGGCTTTTTCCTTTAAGTGAGTCAATATTTCCAATGTCTTTTGTTCATTTTCCCCTATAATATCTATATTATCTGCAAACCAAGCAGCTTGGATGTTCCTCCAATATTACATTCCTCCTTTACCTTCCTTACAACTCTAGAGCCAGATTGAAGAGTAGCGGCGATAGTGCATCATCCTGTTTCAAGCCAGATGTTATTTGGATTGGAAAGGGTCTGATTTCCTGCCTTTATATGATACTGTATTATAAGTATCTTCCATGCATAGTCTGGTCATGTTGATTAACTTCCTTGGTATTCCAAATTCCTGCATAGCATTCCATAGACTATTCCTATGGACACTATCATAAGCCTTTTCAAAATTCACAAAAATGTTATGGAGATCTCTTTTCTATGGATCTATGGATATCACCATTGCCCTGACAAAATTGTTAGGAAAAGAATCTATCTGCGGGTAGACAGACCTCATTACCTTGGATGGAATCTGTCTAGAGGTAGTACACCTTACACAAATGCATGCCTTCGAGATGCATTAATAGATGTGAAGCACTAACCTTAAAAGAGGAATGAAGAAGAAGAAACAATTCCAATACCCTTTTTAGAGCTTTGAACATGAACATAGGTAATCATACCTCAAACTTAAGACAATATGACCAAAAACCTAGTTTGACAATGAACATAGGTAATCATACCTCAAACTTAAGACAACATTACCAAAGACCCAGTTTGACAACGAACTTAGGTAATCATACCTCAAACTTAAGACAACATGACCAAGGACCCACCTTCTGGTAATTGCTGGCAGAACAAAGAACATCCAGACATGAATGATGATAACCAGCAAAATCTGGAAGATGTACTTCCCCAGGACGAACTTTCGGAGGAAGATGGCCCGGTCAATCAGGATAAAGATGAACTGTGTGATCAGCATGATGACAAATGGGATGGGGATCTTGCTGTCCCTCAGGTAATTGGCAACGTTCTCCTCGCTAGTTGTGTCCTGAAAGAAAACAAAGAACACTGACTGATGAGATACATCCTCTCAAAGAAGCATTCAATGCAGATATAAAAAGGAGAGCAATATAGCAAAAGTAACTGGTTTCTATAAAATTGTGTTTGTTGTTACCTGCTTTCTGTTAGCGCTGAATGTTGGGTGGCGCTCACCAAACCTGACACTCTACAATGTGCCAATGGCTTTGGGCAGAGAAGCGCAATTGGTAGGGTACAATCCTTACTCTAGTGTGAGGAAATGCAATTTAAAGTCTAAATGTCATGGTAGAGCAGACCAGGCCCTAATCCTTGGTTGGCAACTAGTCTAGGATGGAAGCTCTTAGAAGCAGACAGTTAGAGCATTGCTTTGCTTATCCAGCAACTTCTGCAGTTTGCCTTATTTTAGACATATTGGTGTTACCTTTCCTCTGGAGTAAACTATGCAGGCCGAGAGAGGGATCATGCTGCATGGGCAACACAAATGGTTATCTAAGTTCAGCCCAGGCTTTCTGCTATGGAGAGGTATAACTCCATTTGACAAACTATCATCTATCAAGACAGCAAGGTGCCAATCATGTTTTTTAGAAAAATACAGTTACTCACACATAGGTCTAATCTCTAATCCTCTTCCAAGTATTCACCTTGGGACAGTACATGCCTCTTCTCTAGGCCCCACCATTGTTGGAAGCATTTCAGGAAGACCACTTTAGGAATGGAGTACGTCTTGACCGTCATGTTCTGCATAATGTCTTCTTGTGACTCAAATGGGGTCCCCTTCAGCAGCATTTTAAATTTGGAGAACAGCCAAACATCACGTTGGCCGAGTCATGTTGGCTGAGTAGGGAGTCTGACAATGCAGAGGAATACTGTGTGTGGCCAAAAAAGCCTGAATTGGAAATGAAGGTCGAGTGGGTGCATGTCATAATGAGGGTGCCAAGTTCCTGTTACCCTTTCATTTGCATCCCCATTATTCACAAATTAGTACTTACAACTGGGCTATGTCACCCCAAGCCCGACTAGATGATAGTTTCCAATGACTACTAGCAACTCGACCAAGTCACCCTACCCCACTAGATGATAGTTTCCAATGAATACTAACAACTGGGCACAGTTATCCCAACTCCCACTAGATGATAGTTTCCAATGAATACTTACAACTGGGCCGAAGGAGCTGAAGCCGAACACGAGAACGAGGAAGAGAATCAGATCACAGAAAAACATGGGAGTGTACATATCTGTGGTGGCACTGTAGTGTGAGTGAGTGACCTCCCGGAAAAAGTTGGCAAACGGGTTCAGCACAGAATACATCCTGGAACAGACAAGGTTTGAGTTATATGTTCCTGGACACAATTAAAACCTGGCATATGTGTTATACTAGCACATGATGCTGACGTCCTTTCATGATTGTGTGTTCATAATCTTTTCATAGCAAATACATGTTTGTGTGGTGATGAGCTCCTGTTAATGTGCTGGCATGATTGTGTGTTCATGATCTTTTCATAGCAAATACATGTTTGTGTGGTGATGAGCTCCTGTTAATGTGCTGGCATGATTGTGTGTTCATGATCTTTTCATAGCAAATACATGTTTGTGTGGTGATGAGGTGGTGTTAATGTGCTGGCATGATTGTGTGTTCATTATCTTTTCATAGCACATACGTATGTTTGTGTGGTGATGTGTTAATGTGCTGGCATGATTGTGTGTTCATTATGCTTTCATAGCAAATACATATGTTTGTGTGGTGATACAGAGGTGATAGCATGATTGTGTGTTCATTATATGTCTAAAGCAGAAATACTAAACATAAACACTAAACAAATCATGTTTATATCAATATATGCAGGTCAGCATGGTCAAATGGGTAAGAACATGTGTTCTTAAACATCTGTTGTGCTGATGCCAAGGTAAGCGGTTCAACCCCTACTCCGGACAGCTGGACTAAAATGTTGACCTATCATCCTTGACTTGGGGACATAAATTACAAGTACCTCTGAAGTCAGAGTGGGTTCACCTGATGGTGAGGAACACTGTTAATAGGGAAAGCTAATAAACACGCAAAATTCAGTCCATCACTACTATAAATAGTGTGTATGGACTACACTTGAGTTCAAAGTGAGCACGCGGGAAAAAAAATCAACGTAAAATGAATGACAGACTATGAGTGGCAGAAATACTAAACAAATCATGTTAATATCAACGTATAACAATTGACAGACTATCAGTGGCAGAAATACTAAACAAATCATGTCAACAAAAATTATTACAAATGACAGACTATGAGTGGCAGAAATACTAAACAAATTATTTGAACACTCACCCATGCCAGAACCTAGAGGTCACCCTGACAACTTCATAACTATCAGAATCATTGCCATAGGAGTCATCAGTGTGGCTCTGCAAGAACCACAAGCAAGGCAATGGTTCATTCTTAGAGGATGAACAGAAACTACCTGAGGCTGATGTCTTCAAATTCATTACAGGAGGTGAGTTCATGGCAATTAACTGTCATCATACTTTATTTTGCTTTCTCATGGCTGTCACGTCAGTTCATTTAGTCCTCCTCCTTTATTCCTCTTTCGAAGGGATTGTGACTTAGCAGTGTGTCTCATTTGTTAGGCCTTTGTGTCAGGTTTACTCCCTCTAGACAGATTCCATATAAGTTAATGGACTCTATATCTAATAGTGGGTTGGTTTTTACTTCTCACAACAATTTTACCAGAACAGTGGTCTTACAGCCTACTTGTTTGTAATTTCCAACTAACATGGGATTTGTAACCTGCACAAGGGACTTCCTGTTTTCTACCATTATCTGAGAAGATTAGGTACCCGATCACACTTTCTAAGAGAGTATGGGGACGTGTGATATCATTAGATATCTATGGTTCTTGGGAAAATTCTCATCCCAATGCGTGGATTGAAGCTGGTAACTTGTGAGCCTAAGGTATTGGTGTTTGTCTATCAAGAATGATGATGACCATTCATTTCATCCAGTGGGGTTGCAAGTTTGGAGCTGTGAGTTCTAAGATGGCTGATAAGGCCTGTTTTGGCTTGAAATGTTCTTTAACAATGCTGGCAAACAATGCTTGACGTTCCAGGAGGAGGATCTCCTGTGTTGGTTTTTTTGTCCAGCCTTTTCTTCACAGTTCTTGCAGTCCTGTTTGTTTCACAAGTGACTAAATCCTTGCGTTATGATGTACACCATGAATTTCAGTCTTGGCAGCAGTCTCCAAAGTGTTGTGATGAATTCCAAAAGCTTTTAGTGAGATCTTCAGAGCGTCTTTAAAGCGTCTCCTCTGGCCGCCTTGGAAGCGTTTACCACAACACAGCCCGCCTTAGGTACCCTCTCAGCCACAGCTTCCTCCAAATCATTTAGTCCAAAGACATGGATGATTATTATGAACATATTCAAGATTTGTCACATGTATATACATTTTGGGGAGGTTGTATAGCGGTTTTCCCTTGACTTCCACGTCCATATAGGAGGTTTGTAACATCCATCTTTAATTGCAATTTCCAGCTGTAAATGTACTCACAACAGTGTGAGTATAATCAGGGAAATACTAACAGAAATCATGCCTAAACAGATTCAAGAGGTCAAAGACTTTCTGCTCACAGACAGGGGATTTTAAAACATTGACCTGGACTCCCCGATCATTCATTCATTCATTCAGTAGCAAGTCCTTTGCAGAACCCCGCTCCCATAACAATCTTCTGGAAAACTTCTCGATCATAAGCAAGATGTCCTGTGTCTCATAAACCCATCTGGAGATCATCTGCCACATCCTGTACCCATCTTCTCTTTGGCATTCCTCTTCCTCTCTTCCCAGGAATATACCCCACCATTATTGTTCTCTCCAAACTTTTGTGACGTTTCAAGTGACCAAAATATTTCAGTTTTCTTTGTTTTATCGTCTTTAATAGCCAACCTTCTTCAGTATTCAGCTCTTGAAGTATGGATGCATTTGTTCTTTTCTTTATCCAAGATATTCTTAGAACTCGTCCATAACATTTATATTCAAAGGCATTTATGCACTGTTCAGCTTGTTTAGTAAGTTCCAGGTCTCAGGCATATGTTGCAATGGGAAAGATGCATGCTCTTAAAAATATAATTTTTGTAGTTCTATCTGTCCCTCTCCACAATGTATTCAGT
The DNA here is from genome assembly GCA_963921405.1 of Cepaea hortensis. Lineage (NCBI taxonomy): Eukaryota > Metazoa > Mollusca > Gastropoda > Stylommatophora > Helicidae > Cepaea > Cepaea hortensis. The sequence goes on along the minus strand of OY992876.1, from coordinate 130,605,283 downwards.
TGTTTTAGTCTTTGAAGAGCAATAGATATTTGTCTTTTAACTTCTTTCATTGTGTCACCATTGTTGGTAATCAATGACCCAAGATATGTATATGAACAGGCGGACAGATTGGCTGGCTCTGCAAAACTTGGTGGAGTATTGATGCATGACAAGGCAGACATGGTTGCGGCCTTGTGGGAACATGTGTACACTTCGGAGGAGCAAATGGATCACCATGGTCTGGCAAGAATGAGACAGCGAGGAGTGACGAGGGGAACTGGCTGATGCTCGACGCTCAGAAGAAAGGCGAGACGGACATATAATCAGATTGCTACTGGTACTATTGGTGTTGGAACTCTTTGCTGGCAGCTGAGGATGGGGACGGAGCGCTTATGGGAATGCCCCGATTGCTGTGATGTCGGTTCCTAAATCAATTAATCTATCAATCATGACCCAAGATATTCAAAATTGTCCACCACCTCCAATTTTTCCCCATTAACATATATTTCTTTTTCCATAGTAGTTTTATCTGTATGCATTATCTTTGTTTTTGCTATGTTAAGATATAAGTTGTGATTTTCACTACTCAATTGGGTTGAGGTTATTAGGTTTTCTATACCATTCTGTGTTGTGGATAGCAATAATTTATCATCAGCATATCGAATCTCTGGTATGTCATGACCACCGATATTTAGGGCATCATATCTCCCTGTTTATGTCATCTCTGACATTTCTCATTATATTTTCGGCAAATAGGTTAAACAAATAGGGGGACAGCACACAGCCCTGGCGGACTCCTTGCCTGATGTCAAACCAATTTGATTTTATATCAAGCAAGGAGTCCGTAAGATCAACACAGCCAAAACTGAGCACCAGGAAATGTTCTGGGAAGTAAAGATGGCCAGAGTTATACTGACCACATCACCTATCAAGTAAAGATGGCCAGAGTTATACTGACCACATCACCCATCAAGTAAAGATGGCCAGAGTTATACTGACCACATCACCTATCAAGTAAAGATGGCCAGAGTTATACTGACCACATCACCTATCAAGTAAAGATGGCCAGAGATATACTGACCACATCACCTATCAAGTAAAGATGGCCAGAGTTATACTGACCACATCACCTATCAAGTAAAGATGGCCAGAGTTATACTGACCACATCACCTATCAAGTAAAGATGGCCAGAGATATACTGACCACATCACCTATCAAGTAAAGATGGCCAGAGTTATACTGACCACATCACCTATCAAGTAAAGATGGCCAGAGTTATACTGACCACATCACCTATCAAGTAAAGATGGCCAGAATTATACTGACCACATCACCTATCAAGTAAAGATGGCCAGAGTTAATACTGACCACATCACCTATCAAGTAAAGATGGCCAGAGTTATACTGACCACATCACCTATCAAGTAAAGATGGCCAGAATTATACTGACCACATCACCCATCAAGTATAGATGGCCAGAGTTATACTGACCACATCACCCATCAAGTAAAGATGGCCAGAGTTATACTGACCACATCACCCATCAAGTAAAGATGGCCAGAGTTATACTGACCACATCACCCATCAAGTAAAGATGGCCAGAGTTATACTGACCACATCACCCATCAAGTAAAGATGGCCAGAGTTATACTGACCACATCACCCATCAAGTAAAGATGGCCAGAGTTATACTGACCACATCACCCATCAAGTATAGATGGCCAGAGTTATACTGACCACATCACCCATCAAGTAAAGATGGCCAGAGTTATACTGACCACATCACCCATCAAGTAAAGATGGCCAGAGTTATACTGACCACATCACCCATCAAGTAAAGATGGCCAGAGTTATACTGACCACATCACCCATCAAGTAAAGATGGCCAGAGTCATACTGACCACATCACCCATCAAGTAAAGATGGCCAGAGTCATACTGACCACATCACCCATCAAGTAAAAATGGCCAGAGTTATACTGACCACATCACCCATCAAGCAAAGATGGCCAGAGTTATACTGACCACATCACCTATCAAGTAAAGATGGCCAGAGTTATACTGACCACATCACCTATCAAGTAAAGATGGCCAGAGTTATACTGACCACATCAACCATCAAGTATAGATGGCCAGAGTTATACTGACCACATCACCCATCAAGTAAAGATGGCCAGAGTTATACTGACCACATCACCCATCAAGTAAAGATGGCCAGAGTTATACTGACCACATCACCCATCAAGTAAAGATGGCCAGAGTTATACTGACCACATCACCCATCAAGTAAAGATGGCCAGAGTTATACTGACCACATCACCCATCAAGTAAAGATGGCCAGAGTTATACTGACCACATCACCCATCAAGTAAAGATGACCAGAGTTATACTGACCACATCACCCATCAAGTAAAGATGGCCAGAGTTATACTGACCACATCACCCATCAAGTAAAGATGGCCAGAGTTATACTGACCACATCACCCATCAAGTATAGATGGCCAGAGTTATACTGACCACATCAACCATCAAGTAAAGATGGCCAGAGTTATACTGACCACATCACCCATCAAGTATAGATGGCCAGAGTTATACTGACCACATCAACCATCAAGTATAGATGGCCAGAGTTATACTGACCACATCAACCATCAAGTAAAGATGGCCAGAGTTATACTGACCACATCACCCATCAAGTATAGATGGCCAGAGTTATACTGACCACATCAACCATCAAGTAAAGATGGCCAGAGTTATACTGACCACATCACCCATCAAGTAAAGATAGCCAGAGTTATACTGACCACATCACCCATCAAGTATAGATGGCCAGAGTTATACTGACCACATCAACCATCAAGTAAGATGGCCAGAGTTATACTGACCACATCACCCATCAAGTATAGATGGCCAGAGTTATACTGACCACATCAACCATCAAGTAAAGATGGCCAGAGTTATACTGACCACATCACCTATCAAGTATAGATGGCCAGAGTTATACTGACCACATCAACCATCAAGTAAAGATGGCCAGAGTTATACTGACCACATCACCCATCAAGTAAAGATGGCCAGAGTTATACTGACCACATCACCTATCAAGTATAGATGGCCAGAGTTATACTGACCACATCAACCATCAAGTAAAGATGGCCAGAGTTATACTGACCACATCAACCATCAAGTAAAGATGGCCAGAGTTATACTGACCACATCACCTATCAAGTAAAGATGGCCAGAGTTATACTGACCACATCACCCATCAAGTAAAGATGGCCAGAGTTATACTGACCACATCAACCATCAAGTATAGATGGCCAGAGTTATACTGACCACATCACCTATCAAGTGCCAGCTGTTCTTAAAATATGGGGCTAGCATCATATATCCAATAGACTTTAAGGCACAGAGAAATGCTCTTTACTCACTAACTTACAATTGTTTCAGAGAAATGCTCTTTACTCACTAATTTACTATTGTTTCAGAGAAAGGTCCTTTACTCAATAACTTACCATTGTTTCAGAGAAAGGTCCTTTACTCAATAACTTACCTTTGTTTCGGAGAAAGGTCCTTTATTCAATAACTTACCATTGTTTCAGAGAAAGGCTGTTCTTTGATGCCCGCGGCCGCCATGTCGGCTGTAATGTCAGCAGCATCTCTCCATAGCCCATATTTCTGAGCAACAAAGAAATTTTAACAAACACATGTTAAGCACATCTAATTTCATCATTAACATTGTGTGCCCTGTCATATAGGAGAGGTGTTGATGTGTCTCCACAGTTCTCATATCAGTCCTTGGTGTTCTGGGTCCTCTTCTTCTTCGATCCCTCTTTTTGAGGGTAGTGTGTCACACCTGGTTATGCACCTCAAAGGTCAGTGTGTCCGACTTCTGCATACATTTGTGTCTGGTTTGCTTCCTCTAGAGAGATTTCATCCAAGGTCAGGGGCTCCATCTAACTCTGGGTAGGTTGCCTTCTTATCACTATCAATTATGCTAAGGTAGTGGCCTTGTGGCCTACTCTTTGCAATTTCCAACTGCCATGGGATTTTTTACATGCACAACTTGCACATGGCACATCCTGTTTTCTGTTTCCCTTATACCAGAAAGTTGGCTCTGTGGTGAAGGAGTTATGAAAGCAATTCGTTATCCTGCATACCGCATTCAAAACACATAGCTGAGGGCGATTTGGCAGCAGATCGCCTTGCATTGTTTTCCACACAATGGTTTGAGTGCCGGTTGTTCAAAAAGCAATGGCAAATGACTAAACGTAAACTTGCCCAGAAATCACAGACAGCCAAAAAATGCTGGGGTTGACTGCTACTTCCAGTAAAGGATATGCAACTAACTTTTAACTTTTTATCAGAGAAAGCTAGGTATTCAATCGCTTCCCCCACCCTCCACCCTTTCCAAAATATCAGGGAGCATGTGATACCATTAATCATTAGATATCAGCAATTCTTGGGAAAATGCTCACCCTTATGTCAGAATCAAACCATGTGCATACTGACCTTGAGGTGGACACTATACCTCTCAGCCATGGCTGCCTCCTGTGTTCTGGATCTATTGACTGATATTTCCCCATGTCCTCATCTTAGGCCATCCCGCAGCACTTCTCTTATCAAATGTATACAATCTCTATTCTTCATACTAAGGGGCTACAAATGAAAACCATAAATGTTTTTTTTTTTGGTGGTGAATATATTCTGAAAAAGTAAAGAACAAATGTATTATTTTTCGATGTAGTCACCACTGCATTCAATGCAAGTCCTCCGGCGTTGATTAAGTGCTTGGATTCCTGTAGAAAAAATGTCTCTTGGTCACGTGTGTAACCACTCTGGGGTCACTACTTGATGTGCCTGACCTGGTCATGAACAGTCTGTCACAAAAGTCACGCCATTTTAAAACTTCCTACTCCACTCATACACTAGCTAGACAGGCATTCATGACCATACTGGACTTTCATTTGCTGATTAATTTCTATAGGTTTCACCTCTTCACTGATCAAAAACAGAAAACATAATGCTGCTCCTCTTTGGTGCATGTCAAAAGTGGGGTGGCCATTTTTAAACTATCCTTATGACATCAGCATGTTTGTCTGCACCATGATGTCATGTGCTTAACACTCTTGACATCCTTAACAACACCACTGATAAGTCACAAGACAATGGCTTGGTTATTGTAATTTCTATCACACTTTTAAGGTTTTCGTGTGAAGCCCCCTCGTACAATCAAACAAGTACATCAATAAAACAATCAAACATGTGGATCAATATCTATTCTTCCAACAACCAGTCCTCTATGGAGACAGAACATCCAGCAGCTTACCCTCAAAATGGACCGGTGAAGAAACAGCGCCAGCAGTAAGGCTATATCCACACTAGCATAGTTTGAAGTCTTCTCGATGCCGATGATCCGTGGTGGAAAGAACGGGCTATCCCTGCTGACCTCTTGATTCCACGGGAAAAAGCCAAACTGGTAGAAGTACTTGCAGACAACCACGGACTAGAAAAGGATGTTGATAAAGACCATGCTAACAAGACGTTACCACATATGACAAGTCACACAGATTGTTCAGTTAGAAAGCCAGTATGTTAGGTTACATTACTTCATTTAATCCACACGTTGGTATGTTATGTTAAATTATTTCAAATTTTCTGTACCTATTCCGACAACTGAAGTACATTAGCTAAATAGCTTTTTCAGTCTCTTTGTTATTTGTGTGCTGATGAAGGCTTTCTTGCCACAATGTCCATTTTGTCACTTATGATTGTGTTCTTATACGGCTGACCAATTCCTCTTATGTCAGGTTATTTAGTCCAAAGACTGGTATGTCATGACAGGTTATTTAGTCCAAAGATGGTATGTCATGTCAGGCTGTTAAATCCAAAGAGTTATATGTCATGTCATGTTATTTAGTCCAAAGCTGGTATGTCATGTCATGTTATTTAGTCTATTGACTGGTATGTCATGTTAATGTTATTCAGTTCAAAGACTGGTATGTCATGTCATGTTATTCAATTCAAAGACTGGTATGGCATGTCATGTCATACAGTCCAAAGACTGATATGTCATGTCACAACAAGTTATTCAGTTCAAAAACTGTAATGTCACGTCATGTCATTATTCATTCAGTCCACAGACTGCATTTCTTATTTATATGTTTGTGCAGTTTTATTTAGAATTATAATTGTTATTAGTCTAGTTGTTGCTGTTATTGAAGGAGATCACTAGGATCGATACGTGGTGTTTGTGTGAGAACGAAATACTCCACCACAAATGTACCTCTGTGTATGAGATAACTGTGACCCAGAAAGTCTTGGACGGCCGAGGCACCGACAACATCCCCCACAGGAAGACCATCAGTGGCAGCGGCAGGGACAGGAGGCTGCTGTACACCATCTGATCCAGAATCATCAAAAAGTAGCACAACAGCTGAGAGTGGGAAGCCAGGACCAGTCCGCCAGACACCATGAGTCGGTTGAACCGCTGGGTGTTGTCAACGAACTGCTGCTTCATTTCTTCAGAGTCTTGCTTTTCCAGTTCATCTAAGCTGTTGAGAAACAATGATCATTATTCAATGGACCACAAATGAACATCTATCCTGATGAATATTTAAACCCATACTTGTTAATTTAAGCCAGTTCTGTGGCACAGGGGTTACGAATGCAATTCGCAAACCCACATACTGCATTCGAAACACAGCTGCGGGCGATTTGGCAGCAGACTGCTTACAGTTGGTTTTCATACAATTCAGTATGAGTGTCGGTCATTCAGAAAGCAATGGCAAACTACTGAACATAAACTTCCCAAAAACATCACAAACAGCCCCCCAAAAAATGCTGGGATTGACTGTGGCATCCTGTAAAGAATATGCAACTAACTTAAACTTTTTCAATTTAAAACTCATAATTATCTGGGAACCTGGCTAAGCCAACACACTACAAACCTCTTACATCATCGACTGGACGGCACATTTTGAAAACCGGCCTTGTGATTGATAGGGACAATGCATTTTGTGTGTTATTTAACACACAAAATAGTCATGTGTTAAAGGTGGCAGAAGCGATCCCCATTAATCTGCATAAGCCAGTATTGTGCAGACAGAAAAACATGATAGTCAGTTTAAATTTACTGTGGAAGAAAATTGAAATTACTGTGTAAATGTGTGTATATTTCAGCTTGAAGGATTTATCTTATTGCTTAAGTTTATGTTGTGTGATTTCTGCAGTATGTACCTGATGAGATGCAGTGAAGTTTGCCAGGCAATAAATTGTGCAATCTATTGTTTGTGTCTTCGTTATTCAAATTAATAATAATAGTCATAATAATATTAAGCTTTTCTTCTTCCTTCTCCTCTTCTGGGGTTGTCTATGATGAAGCGGTCATGCTGCCAGACTTGTGCTATGAAAGTCATGGGTTTGTTTTCAAACTCCATCTTCTGGCCTTTGAGTGCATGTTTTTCAGAGACACCTAGGTGTTGATGCTGCAGCTACAGTGTTCGTCATTCTTCATCCAACGTCACATATCACCTTCAAGCCCTGTGGCGATGGGCGAGCGGCAAAGCGGCAGGCGTGGGTACGCTGGCAGCCGTAGTCGCAGACCTGCACACAGGCGGCTCAGGCCATATGGTCGTCTTCTACTGACCGGAGCAGCAGTGGGATTCGGCAGCCCCCTGAGCGACTGAGCAGCCCTCTATAGGAACACACTGCTCACCTCCATAGCATGAGGAAGGGGCTAGAAAAGGTGCCCTAAACATTGTCTGCTTCAACACTACCTAACCAGCTAGCCGCGGTTGGTGGGTACCCTTAACTGCGGTCGACATACAAAGAAAGATAAAACAAGCAAAGCTAAAAGAGTAAACCATATTCCCTTAACAATTGGAACTTGGAATGTACGCACCCTACTTGACAGAGACGGCGCGTCGGGTCCAGAGAGACGAACAGCACTGATTGGGAGAGAGCTGGGCAGGTACAACATCGACATTGCAGCCTTGAGCGAGACACGACTTGCAGAAGAAGGCCAAATCTGTGAAATTGGTGCCGGCTACACATTTTTCTGGAGTGGAAGGAAAAGCGTGGAAAGACGCCAATCCGGTGTGGGATTTGCCATTAAGTCGGCCCTGGTCGGCAAATTAGCTGGATTTCCAAAGGCTATAAACGACAGGCTCATGACCATGAAGTTGCCTCTGCTGAATGGAAGGAAGCACGCAACCATTGTGAGTGTCTACGCACCAACTATGACCAACGAAGATGATGTCAAGAACAAGTTCTATGAGGACCTGCACAGTGTATTAACATCTGTTCCCAAAGGAGACAAACTTATACTCCTTGGGGATTTCAATGCCAGAGTAGGCACGGACACCACCTCTTGGAGTGGCATTATTGGAAAGCATGGAGTCGGAAATTGTAACAGCAATGGACTCCGCCTCCTTCAGACATGTGCCGAACATGATCTCGTGATTACGAACACAATTTTCCGTCTCCCCATGAGAAATAGGACATCGTGGATGCACCCTCGCTCGAAACACTGGCACCTCATTGACTATGTCATCGTCAGGAGGAGTGACAGACAAGACGTTCGAGTGACAAAATCCATGTGTGGTGCCGAATGTTGGACAGACCATCGTCTCATTGTCTCGAAAATGAACATCCACATCAGGCCACCACGGCGTCCTCAAGGGGCGAAAATGCAAACAAAGCTAAATGTCACCCGCCTAAACAGCAAGAAAATGCAGCAGTCGTTTGAAAATATGCTGGAAGACCGCCTCAAGCCCAATGCTGAAGCTAAACAGGATACAGAAACAGAATGGAGAGCCCTAAAGGACACAATTTACAACACTGCTATGGAAATCCTGGGTCCAGCCCCCCGAAAGCATAAAGACTGGTTTGATGAAAATTCCGAAGACATCAACCAATTGCTGGCCGAGAAACATCTTCTCCTCAAGGCACATTTGAATGACCCAAAGTCAAAATCAAAAAAAGATGCTTTCAAGAACATTCAGAGAGTAGTGCAGCAGAAACTTCGACACATGCGGGACTCCTGGCTGAGCAGCAAAGCTGATGAAATTCAGGGCTTTGCTGACAGACATGATATGAAAAACTTCTACGACTCACTGAAAGCGGTCTATGGTCCTTCATCACCAGGCATAGTTCCCCTCCTCAGTGCAGACGGGGGAACATTGGTCACCAATAAGAAAGAAATCCTCCAACGCTGGGCAGAGCATTTCAGCAAAATCTTAAACGCAACTTCCTTCTTCGATGATGAAACCATCAACTGCCTTCCTCAAGTTCCCACCAATGAGACACTTGGTGACCTGCCAACCATAGTGGAAATAAACAAAGCCATCCAGCAACTCTCCAGCGGCAAGGCACCTGGTCCTGACTCCATCCCAGCAGAGATATACAAGGCAGGTGGGCCGGTCCTAACAGAGCAGCTTCACCAAGTCTTCACAAACATATGGGTGAACGAGACCATGCCACAAGATTTTAAGGATGCGTCAATAGTCCACCTTTACAAACGTAAAGGAAACCGCCAATCCTGTGACAACCACCGAGGCATCTCCTTGCTTTCAATTGCAGGGAAGATACTCGCCAGAATTCTTCTCAATCGCCTCACAGCCCATCTCGATCAAGGTCTTCTTCCTGAGAGTCAATGTGGCTTCAGAAAAGAACGTGGAACTGTTGACATGATTTTCGCTGCAAGGCAGCTGCAAGAGAAATGTCAGGAACAGAACTGCGAAATGTTCTCCACTTTCATTGACCTTACCAAGGCTTTTGATACAGTCAGCAGAGATGGATTGTGGAAGATTATGGCAAAATATGGCTGTCCACGAAAGTTTGTCCAAATAGTGCGGCTATTTCATGACGGCATGCAGGCAAGAGTACAGGAAAATGGTGAACTGTCTGAACCCTTTCCTGTCACCAATGGAGTGAAGCAAGGATGTGTCCTGGCACCAACACTGTTCAGCCTCATGTTTTCAGCCATGCTGATGAATGCCTTCGAGAACGACGACATTGGAATAGACATCAACTACCGTATGGATGGAAAGTTATTCAATCTCAGAAGGCAAAATTGACAGCGGCACCGTCAGAGAGCTCCTGTTTGCTGATGATTGCGCTCTATACGCCAACTCAGAGGTGGACATGCAACATAATGTTTCAGCTTTCTCACATGCCTGTGCCAAATTTGGGCTCAATATCAACTTGGAGAAGACTGTAGTTATGTACCAGCCAGCTCCAGGGAATAATCACACTGTGCCGAATATCAAAGTGAATGATCATAGACTAAGTGTTGTGGACAAATTCACCTATCTTGGCAGCACTGTGTCACAAGCTGCCACAATCGATGACGAAGTGAATGCAAGAATCTCCAAGGCCAGTGCAGCCTTTGGCAGACTGTACAAGAATGTATGGGACAGAACTGGAATAAGCCTGCAAACAAGGCTAAAAGTCTACAAAGCAGTTGTATTATCCACACTGCTATATGCTTGTGAAACCTGGACTGTTTATCAGCGACACGCTAGGAAATTAAACCACTTCCACACAGTCTGCCTAAGGAAGCTACTGAAGATTAAATGGCAAGACAAGATTCCAGACACTGAAGTCCTAGAAAGAGCATCCATGCCCAGTATCCACACTCTACTGATGAAGAATCAGATTCGCTGGGCTGGTCACTTGACCCGCATGCCAGATCACAGGCTCCCTAAACGAATTTTCTACAGCGAACTGCGTTGTGGTAAACGCTCCCAAGGTGGCCAGAGGAAACGTTTTAAAGACACTCTGAAAATTTCACTGAATGCTTTTGGAATTCATCATGACACCTGGGAGGCTGCAGCCAGAGACCGAAATTTGTGGCGTGCATCATTGCGCAAAGGTGCAGTCATATGTGAGGCAACCAGGACTGCAAGAGCTGTGAAGAAAAGGCAGGACAGAAAAACCACTGCAGGAAATCCTCCTCCAGAGACGTCAAGCATTCTTTGCCCACATTGTCAAAGAACATTTCGAGCCAATATAGGCCTTATCAGCCATCTTAGAACCCACGGCTCCACACCTTCAACCCCACTGGATGAAATGAATGGTCATCATCATTCTTGATGGACAAACAACACACAAAAAAACAACACAGTGTTCGTGCTCTGTATGATGCTTTTGGTTGGGTCCTCTGTGGTAAGAGGACAGGCTGATACGGGACAGAACTCAGCACAATGAAGTTAATCCTCTTGTCAAGCACTAACTTCCTCCTCTTCCTTTTAGTCTTCATTCTGTTATTTCTCCTGCTCTTTATCTCCATCCTCCCCCTTCTTAAGTAATTCTTATTGTTGGTCTTCAACTTCTCCTCCTACTTCATCTCACTTTATACAAGGAAGAATGGGAAAGTTTTCCTAAGCTCACCTCCTGACCAGACATTTGTCCTGCTATGTTTGTTTTCACTTATATTTATCATCATCATACACCTTGCTGGGTGATACAGGTATACAGTTTCCTTCACAAACATCTGTCCTCAGTATTCTTGATATGTTGGACTCCCGATTGTCTCCCATGCCACTGCCATCCTATCCAGTATTCTCTCCCTCCGTTAACCTGTGTCTCTAAAACTCTTGATCTCCCCTGCACCGCAACTTTCTCCGAACCCTCTTGCCTTGAAACATGATCAAAATATGGTGATTGTCTTATCCTTGTGTCCTTGTAAACTGCAATTGGATGGGTACAAGCCTTATTCTTGTTTACAAGCTCTTGTTTAGCTTGCTTACAAGCACACCTCGGAGGAGCAAATGGATTACCATGGTCTGGCAAGAATGAGACAACTAGGAGTGACGAAGGGATCTGGCCGACGCTCAACGCTCAGAGGAAAGGCGAGACGGACTTATAATCAGATTGCTACGGGTACTATTAGTGTTGGAACTCTTCGCTGGCTGCTGAGGATGGGGACGGAGCACTTATGGGAATGCCCCGATTGCTGTGATGTCGATTCCTAAATCAATCAATCAATCAATCAATCAATCAATCAATCAAGCCTTATTCTAGTATCAGGAAATGCAACCTAAAGACTAAATGTCATGGCAGGGCAGACCAGGCCGTAAGCCTTGGTCGGCAACTGGTCTAGAATCGAAGCTCCATCAGGTGGACAATTACAGCATTGCTGCAGCTTCTGCAGCTTGCCTTGTTTCAGACATATTGGTGTTACCTTTCCTCTGAAGTAAACTAGGCAGGCCGAGAGAGGGATCATACTGCATGGCAACACATGGTCTTTACAATTCAGCTCAGGCTTTATACTATGGAGAGGTATAACTCCATACCTGATCCCCACCATGTGTTGTAGTTATTATGCCTTTTTTGAAGCACAAAGTAACATACTATCATCCTTCAATAAGGTCAGGTGCCAGTACCTTGTAAAGATGCCTACCATATTCTGCAACATATAGAAGTGAACAAGCAGACAGTATAGTGGACATGCCAACTCCTTGGGTGAAACCAGAACCAGAGCTTCATTTGTGGAAGCAAATGTCTACTAGTACATTGCAATCACAACATGGTGGGCAGTGCTACTCTCCAGCCATCAGAAGGCCGCCATTACATTCAGGAGACCTGGGTTGGAATCCTCAGTAAGGTAGATAATTTTTGTCTGTCAGGGGAAAAACAGAAAACCCTAACCTGCACAATTCATAATGACTGCAATATCCAAGCTGCCTTAATTCCTCAGGCTTAAGACCCCCCCCCCCACCCCCACTTCCAACACTAAAAGGTACTATAGGCAGTAATAACAGTTTTTATATGAGATACAACTCTGCAGTATACACCTGACTAGATGCATCAAAATATGCTAAACAATGAATCGTGCAACCTAATCTTTGTTTCTCTTGTGTTAATAGTTTCTATCCTTTCTTTTTTTCCCTCGTTTCACACTCAAGCTAGCCCATACACGTGCTACAACTTCAAGTGCACCGGACTGATTTTTGCATGTGGATTAGCTTTTTTATTTTATATTACCAGTGTCCCTCGCCATCAGGCGAACCCACTCTGGCTTCTGAGGAACTTGTAATTTATATTCCCAAGTCAAGACGAGAAAGTCAACATTTTAGTGCAACTGACTGGTGTTGAGGTTGAACCCGCTAACTCAGATTCAGCACACCAAAAGTTTAAGAGCGATCGTTCTTATCCATTCGGCCATGCTGACCTATGTGATCCTTATATGTCATTTATATATGTCATATTTATATTATACAAGTCATTTATAATAATTTGTCATTTAATTGTCAATTTTTTTGTTACACAAATTAATTGTTAATTAATGTCAATAATATGTCATTTAATTAATTTACGTTACCTGATGGCACTGTGAGAACGTGATTGAGTCCTCCGGAGGGGGATAGCATTGCGTGTGTTAATATTTTCAAAGTAGGTTAATAGGTCATTCAATCTGTGAATAAAACAAGCCAAAAGAACATCATCAAGTGAATTGCGGTTGAATTGTTTCATCAAGCTTGTGGCTCAGTACATCCGACTCCGATAAGCATTTGTTCAGGCATGCTTTCCTAGTCTGACTCAGTCGTCCTACAAGCCAGCAGGTTTGTGTCTCTTTTCATCTGGTTCCTACCAGGCAGTCAAGATAGCAACAGAGAAATGACTGAATACCAACCATGGTGCAAAGCCTGTGGTGCTATTGACAGATGCAAAATCAGTACTTGAGCTGCTCCTGTCTGGGAAATTGCCAGTACTACGGACATTACTTTCTGAACTAGGCAGTCAGTGTAAGGTCACCATACAGTGGATAACCATCTCACTGTGGAGTACCAGGAAACGAGAGAGCTGATCAACTATCTATGGAATAAGCAATAGAAGAACAACTTGATGTACCTGTTACATAAAACCGAAAGAAAAGAATGATCAAATCAGTCAGAAAACCCCCAACGCCAGCTAAAAATAATTATCACCTTATGGACAGATTTGAAAAGATCATTATTCTGCGCCTCAAAACAGGACACAATAGATTACACAACCACATGTATACAAAATTCAAGATTGGTGAATCAACCATGTGCACATGTGGAATGGCGCCGCAAACTGCAGATCACATACTCTAATAAAACTACCCAAAACATAGGATGTCTAGGCAAACCTTCTGGCCTAGAGAAACAACAGTGGAAGATAAACTCTATGAATTAAAAGTGACAGTTAAATTCATACAAGAGACAACATTGCATTATAGACAAGTATCAAGAGAATGAAAGAAGAAGAATCTGGTTTCTATCCCTTGACCTGTCTGACATGGAAGGACATACCAGTGTCTATGTTACCATCGACAAAGCTCTCGGAGACATTGAAAGACATAATCCCCTTAACCTCAACCAGGTGCATGCACATCAGACGTGATACAACAAGCCAAATAAAAAGCAACCTTGTTTAAATTAGAAATATATGGTGCTACACTGAATTTATGGACAGATGACACATCGGATGATTTGGTTGCTGTATTGTTTTGATCCCTGACATCCTCATAATGGCCACTGCTATCTTTTAATCACAAATATCATCATTATCATCATTAACACAGTGATTGTCCTTATCATGTGTAGTATCAATATCATCACAATCATTATCATCACCAACACTGCCATGGTCCTTATCATATGCAGCATTATTATCATCACAATCATCATTCATCATCACTATCATTTTCATTACCAGCATTATTATCATCACCATAATTATTCTCATCATCATCACCAACACCGTCATTGTCCTTATCATGTGTAGCATAATTATCATCACAATCATTATCACTATCTTTATCATTACCAGCATCATTGTCATCACCATCATTATCATCACCTACACCGTCATTGTCCTTATCATGTGTAGCATCACTATCATCACAATAATTATCATCATCACTATCTTTATCATTACCAGTATCATTATCATCACCATCATTATCATCACTGTAGCGTAGCATCAGCTACGTTGATAGAAAATATATCAAAGTTGCTGCAGATAGACTTTCTATGGATAGAAAGGTAAGTCACTGGAGAAGACAAGACCTAATAGCTCATAATTCTAGAAGGATTCAATGTCCCTGAACAGATCAAGTCTTCTGACAGTGTTCAGGCGGAAAGGAATGGCGTACAACTATACTTTAACAAAGACTGTCTGCCAAGAGGTTTCCTGCTACGTGCCTGAAATAAAAGCTTGAGTCCCCTAACTCTAATCACTGTCACCAACAAGGAGAAAGACAGAGTAATATATTTATGTAGTCACAAGTCTTTCATATCTTCACACACTATGCTTAGCCTAATCAGAGTTATCACAATAACAGACTAGGTTGTTTGTACTTCTAGATGATAACACTTACATTTATTTGATTACACACTACAGGGGATCCACTGGACTCCCCAAGACATAAATCAGGTTGTTCACTTCCCCGTTCTATTCTAACTACTAACTAAACTGACAATGACTGTCCTCTATTCAGCCGTACTCGTTGAATCATTGATAACTTAAGAGGCCAGGAATTTTCTGACTGAGGAGCATGTTGTGTTGGCTGACGGTAAGCTTGGCCACTTAACTCAAGTCCTCTGGGTTGGCAATCGGTTTGTTGGCTCTCCCTGCAGTTTCACTTCCTCCAGCGAGATAATGCTTCCAAATGTCCCTTCCTCTGGTTTCACTTTCCAGATTTAATTCTTTTCACTTCGAATGTTAGTCCCAAAAAATATACATATAAAATTGTTCACTAGTCCAACTATGGGAAAAAGAAGTTCTGGTGGGTATGTGTTGTTATATCACCAAATGGTGGATATTGCTGAAAGGTCTGGTAAGTGATGTTTCACATTGAGTCACAAAGTTTTGGCTCCTCCCAAGCTTGACGCTGAAGGTGTCAAATCTGCGAACTACATACAGCGAGAGACAGTGAATTTTCTGTAAAGCCATCTATAATTGGCCCTGGACTAATTCCTGAGGCCCACATTTATCTCATACGTGAACAAGAACATTATCATGTGCTCTCTGCCTTGGTTATCTACCTTTCCTTAGTCTATGATCAATGACAGCACAACAAAATTATTATATTCCTACTCATAAGTGAATATAATAATTATTAAGTAATAATAAAAAATATACCATAATAATTATATTAATAAAATATAATAATTAAAAAGTAATCTAGGTATAGACACACATACAATCCATTACACAGATTACTGGCATGCATAATAATAGTTATGTTCTAATTCTGAAGTTATATTCCCATCGTGTATTTAATAATTATTCTCTGTAGCACATATCTTCAAATACACACAATTTACTTAATAATCCTTATGGAATATACTGATAGACTGAAGGTTAATGTAGTTTTAAGCAAGATCAGTACTGAGAATTCGTGAGAAATCAACGATGGGAAATATTGAAAATGCTTAGGGTCCCTTGGCCACCCATGCTAGTATTTGACCTTCTCACGCATGTTTAGTAAGATTCCCTATTTGCGTGGCATAGACATATTCAATATTAACTATAATTATTCACAATCACCACCACGTCCTCTGAATATCACACAATACTGAAATGCCTTATGTTAGTTCCTAAACTAACCACTCGATTAGTATAGCCCTACTCTACTTTTACACGGACTAATTGAAAATGCGTTCTAAACAACTTTACAAAGTTTTGTGACTATCACACACCATCTACATCACTCTAAATCTCACGTTAAGGTAATTCCTACATGGTTATATTTCCCTGTGTGCCATTAGTAAACCACCATTACTACGTATAATATTAGCGTTCTAGTCTAGCCATTAGAATCACCTATTATTGGCTGTCCCCCCTGATTTTATTTCACGAAAAAAGATAGGGTGCACACAACAATTATTCACACAAATTGATACTAGTTACCCTTCACAAATCAGACCAAACTTGTCCGGTTCGAAAATAAATGCTCTAGGTTTCTATTTAATATATATATGAGTATGGCCGTAATACGCGCCACAAGAAAAAAAAAACTCTTAACACTTTGAAAGTATTCTATAAGAGCCTAGTTACTAGCATCTTTCTACCGCAACGTTTTGATCACAAAGAACCGCTTCATGGCTAATTTATCCCACACCGGAAGTGACCGGACCAGGGAGTTCGTGCCACTAATTTCTCAGACCAAACTGAGAAAATGTCATAGCGAAACATGTAGATATTGTGAGGTACACTAAATTGTACACAATAACTCTATCACTATCCCTTTTTGTTACATTTATACGTGAAAAATTAGGGATATCTATTAGGAGTATTCTACTATAGACATGCCCCATATATACATAGATATAAATATAAAATCATTCAAAATTACATAAAGGTTTTAAAGAGATATATTCCCAATTAGAGCAAAATATGATGGAAGGCTAGGGACTTCGTCACAATCACCAACACCATCATTGTCCTTATCATGTGTAGCATCATTATCATTATCATTACCAGCATCATTATTACCATAATTATTATCATCACCATCATTATCATCATCACATCTTTATAACTACCAGCATCATTATCATCACCACCATCATTATCCTCATCATCATCATCACCATACAGGTTCCGTGGAGGCCACGATAACCTAGTTGCTAGACATTTGCCTGCTAGCACGATTTTCATCCGTTCAATTCTGCATAAGGGTTTTAAAAAGTTAGTTGAGTATCCTTTACAAGACGTAGCAGTCAACTCCAGCATTCCAGGCAGACCAAGATCCCTCCCAGGCAGACCAAGATCCCTCCCAGGCAGACCAAGATCCCTCCCAGGCAGACCAAGATCCCTCCCAGGCAGACCAAGATCCCTCCCAGGCAGACCAAGATCCCTCCCAGGCAGACCAAGATCCCTCCCAGGCAGACCAAGATCCCTCCCAGGCAGACCAAGGTCCCTCCCAGGCAGACCAAGGTCCCTCCCAGGCAGACCAAGATCCCTCCCAGGCAGACCAAGGTCCCTCCCAGGCAGACCAAGGTCCCTCCCAGGCGAACCAAGCCTAAAATATGTACCAGAACATGTCTTGGCAAGTAAAGATGGCTGGTGCGATACTGACCCCACCCCTCACCATTGGTCTATAACAATATGGGCCTAGCAACATATGCCTAAAGTGCCTTGAAGAGTTTAGAAGGGTCCTTTCCTCACTTATAACAGTGTTACTTTGAAACATCATCACATGCCATGCCCATGAGCATGGAGGCCAAGGAACACTATCTCACATGATCACCAGAGACTCGGGTCAGGTCTGTATTGCCCCAGTTATGTCACATACCCATGAGCATGGAGGCCAAGGAACACTATCTCACATGATCACCAGAGACTCGGGTCAGGTCTGTGTTGCCCCAGTTATGTCACATACCCATGAGCATG
The DNA here is from genome assembly GCA_963921405.1 of Cepaea hortensis. Classification (NCBI taxonomy): domain Eukaryota; kingdom Metazoa; phylum Mollusca; class Gastropoda; order Stylommatophora; family Helicidae; genus Cepaea; species Cepaea hortensis. Next base: position 130,586,932 of record OY992876.1, on the reverse strand, counting down.
GAGGCCAAGGAACACTATCTCACATGATCACCAGAGACTCGGGTCAGGTCTGTGTTGCCCCAGTTATGTCACATATCCATGAGCATGGAGGCCAAGGAACACTATCTCACACGATCACCAGAGACTCGGGTCAAGTCTGTATTGCCCCAGTTATGTCACATGCCCATGAGCATGGAGGCCAAGGAACACTATCTCACACGATCACCAGAGACTCGGGTCAGGTCTGTGTTGCCCCAGTTATGTCACATGCCCATGAGCATGGAGGCCAAGGAACACTATCTCACACGATCACCAGAGACTCGGGTCAGGTCTGTGTTGTCCCAGTTATGTCACATGCCCATGAGCATGGAGGCCAAGGAACACTATCTCACACGATCACCAGAGACTCGGGTCAGGTCTGTGTTGTCCCAGTTATGTCACATGCCCATGAGCATGGAGGCCAAGGAACACTATCTCACACGATCACCAGAGACTCGGGTCAGGTCTGTGTTGCCCCAGTTATGCCACATGCCCATGAGCATGGAGGCCAAGGAACACTATCTCACATGATCACCAGAGACTCGGGTCAGGTCTGTGTTGCCCCAGTTATGTCACATACCCATGAGCATGGAGGCCAAGGAACACTATCTCACACGATCACCAGAGACTCGGGTCAGGTCGGTCTGTGTTGTCCCAGTTATGTCACATGCACATGAGCATGGAGGCCAAGGAACACTATCTCACATGATCACCAGAGACTCGGGTCAGGTCTGTGTTGTCCCAGTTATGCCAAGTGACCAAGACATCCAGGTATTTGTTTCCCTTCAATCACTTTGAACTCGAGCACAGTCCACTCCAGAATGAGTTTTGCATGTGAATCAGCTTTCCCTATTACCAATGTCCTTTACCATCAGGAAAACACTCTCCAGCTTCTGAGGTACTTGTAATTTATGTCCCAAAGTCAAGGATAAGAAATCAACATTTTAGTCCAACCGACCAAGGTAGGGGTTGAACGCACCACCTCATCATCAGCACACTGGAAGTTTAAGTGTGAGCATTCGGCCATGTTGATTCCAGTATTTTTAACTCTGTCTTCCCCTTGATCTTTTCCCATCAAGTTTGCCAGTTATAAACTAGGTATTCCAATCAATTTTGCCAGTTGTAAATTACATTTTCCCATCAAGTTTGCCAGTTGTAAACTAAATTGTCAAGTTTAGTTTTCCTCATACTATTTTCAGTTCTCTAATTTTTCTAATAAATTTAGTTGTCATCAGCTTCTTGAAATACAGCCTCAGTTGTTTTTCTGTCCGTACATGGTATTCTCATTATTTCCCTCAGAAACAATAAATTCAATCCCAGTAGATTTTTCTCAGCTTGTCTGATTATTTTTAATGTTTCACATGCATAGAGCAGGGCCTATTCTACATAGCACTTTAAAACTATTTTCTCACAGCTTTTTATTGGTAAGTATGTATTCCACCTTGCAAATGGCTACTTTTGCGCTACTGGTTCTTTCTAATCTTTACAATAAAAACATACTGGAGTTGACTGTGACTTCCTATAAAGGACAAGCAACTAACTTAACTACAAGACGTTTTCAGTCAGATGTAATAAAATATATCATCATCATCAAGTGCTGTGCCGGCTGGCGTAGGCGTTCATGGCTCTCCATAGATCTCGGTCTTTGGTTTTCTGGATCAACTCTGCTGCTGATATTCCTCCATGCCACCGTCTCAATCCATCCAGCATCACTTCTCTTGGTCTACCTCTGCCTCTCTTCCCCTCGATCTTTCCAATTGTTACGATGTTCTCCAATGCCTCTCTTCTCATCACATGACCGACGAAAGCTGTTTGTCTCTGTCTTATTGTTGTATATAATGTTCTAGTTTCATTAGCCTGTTTCAGGCAGTCGTCGTTAGTTACTCTGGCAGTCCAAGGAATTCGCAACATTCGTCTCAGGAACCACATCTCTGTTGCTTCTAATTTCTTCTTAATTTGTTCATTTAAATTCCAAGATTCACTGCCATACAGCAAAACTGGTTCTACATAGCATTTCAGCACTCTCTTTCTTACATTCAGTGATAGTGACTTATTGCATAAGATACTCTTCATTTTCTGAAATGCGGCTTTTGCCTGCCCTATTCTGCTCCTAATCTCTGTTGTACATCTTCCATCTGATGTTATAAATGCCCCTAGGTATCTAAAATTATATAAAATATATACTTTGCATAAAACATACTTGTTTCACATTAAAATAACTAGCTAGATTTATTTAGTATGCTCACACCAAATGTAAAAGATATATTATCACATGATGCAATGACCGGTATACACTCTGTATTTCACATAAGACCAAATGAAAAAGATATATCATTGCATGATGCAATGCCTGGTACACACAGACAACATGGCATGTTGTCTAGGAGTTCAACTCACATAAATGGATCCCCAGAACGCCTGTTTCGCTTGAATATCTGCAAAGACAAATGTAAAATATTACCATTACAATACTGCATTCAGTAGAGTTAACTACTGCAAAATAATAAAATATCTGGATGGCAAAGATGACAGAATAATAACATACTTCTACTGGGAACAAAAACATACGTTTTGCTTGAATATCTACAAAGGCAAATGTAAAATATTATCATTATAACATTGCAAGCAATAGACTTATGTACCGCAATAAAGAGAGATAAAAAGAGCGGAGGACTTTGACACCAGTGAATCCACATCAGTGTCCAGAATGAGAGACTCATTTATTCATTTATTCAGTAGCATGTCCTTTGCAGAACCTCGCTCCCATAACAACCTTCCTGAAAACCTCTCGATCATAAGCAAGATGTCCCGCGTCCAATACACCCATCTGGAGATCATCCACCACATCCTCCACCCATCTTCTCTTTGGCCTTCCTCTTCCTCTCTTCCCAGGCATATACCCCTCCGTTATTGTTCTCTCCAAACTATCGTGACATTTCAAGTGACCAAAATATTTCAATTTTCTTTGTTTTATCGTCTTTAATAGCCAACCTTCTTCAATATTCAGCTCTTGAAGTATGGATGCATGTGTTCTTTTCTTTACTCAAGATATTCTTAGAACTCGTCTATAACATTTATATTCAAAGGCATTTATGCGTTGTTCAGCTTGTTTAGTAAGTGTCCAGGTCTCACAGGTGTATGTTGCATTGGGAAAGATGCATGCTCTTAAAAATCTAATTTTTGTAGTTCTGTCTGTTCCACTCCATAATTTATTCAGTTGTTTTAGTCTTTGAAGAGCAATTGATAGTCGTTGTTCAATTTCTTTCATTGTGTCACTGTTGTTGGTAATCAATGACCCAAGATATTCAAAATTTTCCATCACCTCCAATTTTTTCTCATAATCATATATTTCTTTCTCCATAGTAGTTTTATCTGAATGCATTATCTTTGTTTTTGCTATGTTCAGATATAAGTTGTGATTTTCACTATTCAATTGGGTTGAGGCTATTAGGTTTTCTATACCATTCTGTGTTGTGGATAGCAATACTGTATCATCAGCATACCAAATCTCAGGTATGTCATGACCACCGATATTTAGGGCATCATATAGCTCCCTGTTTATATCATCTCTTACATTTCTCATTATATTTTCGGCGTACCATCCATCCATCATGTGCCATGTCGGTAAGCGTGGGCGGTCATGTTTTGCCATCTCACTCGATCACCAGAGTCGTGGATCAGCTCCGTGTTTCTGTCTCGATCATGCCACAAGGCCAAGCCATCCAGGTACTTGCTTCTAGGTCTTCCCTTTGGTCTGTTCCCCTCAATCTTACCAGTTGTCACCAAGTTCTCCAAATTATTTCTTCTCATAACATGCCCAAAAAATTGTGACTGTCTACGTCTAATGTCTCTAATCAGTTTACGATCTTCATTTGTTTCTTGAAGGACTTGTTCATTGGTCTGTCTGTCCATGGTATTCTTTGCATTTTGCTCAGAAGCCACATTCTACCTACCAGAATTTTCTGCTTCTCGGCGACAAGCTCTTTGGACAGCTTCTTGGCCACCAGCCTGTAGTTGTAGGACAGCTTGTTGCACCAGTCAATCAGCCAATCAATGAACTGGAACCACAGAGTGCGCAGAACTTTAAAAGCCAACCTGATTTTGTTCACAGCTGCAAAAGACAGATTTCAACAGAGAAGGAAGAGGTTATCCTCAACTAGATAATACAGATCTACATGGCCCAGTGGATAAAAGCCCTCGTTCTTAACCACCCAGTGTGTTGATGCCGAGGTAGCGGGTTTAACCCCTACACCGGTCAGTTGACTTCTCGTCCTTGACTTAGGAAGGTAAATTACAAGTACCTCTGAAGCTGGAGTGGTTTCTGCTGATGGTGATGGTAACTGGGAAAACTAATCCACACGAAAAAAGCAGTACAGTTCCCTAAAAGTAGTAGCATGTGAATAGACTGTGCTTAAGTTCAAAGTGAGCGAAAGCACACAAAAAAGTAGATAATACTGTAATTTTTCTTCTTTTTCTTCTTTTCCTCCATTTACCTCAGTGAAGTGTGGGGGGAGATGTAAAGATAATTTATGCGCTCTTTTTAATGCTCTTTGCAATTTGGTACACATTTCTTTATGGTTGCTCTTGATACCATCTTTTACATGGTCTTCCCCTGGCTCTGTATCCATTATATTTCTTCAATGTGGCTCCTTGTGGCAGATGGTTCCAGGGCATTCTGGTGAGGTGGCAAACCCATTTAATCTATTGTTCCTTAATGAAGTGCATGACTGGTTTCAGACCAAGCTGCCTTCCAATTTCCTCATTACTAATTCGAACGAACGAACGAGCGAACTCAAGGTTACTCACGCAGCTCTTCTAAGGCATCTCATCTCTGTTATTATTTTGTACTCATTAGTTACAGTAAGTGTCCATGTCTGACATTACCAGTGAAGCAAGAACTGAAAAAGATGCTGGCGCTGGGTAGGACACACACTGAGAAAACAAGAAAATACCTTAACTAGAAAGACCTTCTCTTTCCGGTCTCCGTGGCTAAGGGCTTACGGACGCGATTCGTAAGCCCGCTTACCCATATTTGAAACACAACTGTGACCGATATGGCAGCAGACTGCATTACGCTGGGTTTTAGCATGTTGGTAAGGGAGCCAGTCGTTCAGAAAGCAATGGCAAACTACTGAATGTAAACTTGCCACAACATCAACAACAGCAGTAAAATGCTGGTGTTGACAGCGATGTCCTGTAAATAGGATATGCAAAAAAAATACAACAACAAAAGAAAGACCTTAGTCTGGAATCCACAAGACAAACAAAACAGAGGAAACTCTAACACACGGAGAAGAGAAGTAGGGGATGTGAGAGAAATGAATAATAAAGAGAGGGCATGAATGAGCTGCAAAGGATAACTTGGAGAGAGTTCAGGGCCAGTGTTTCAGTGGGACAATAAAGAGCATAGGAAGAAGAAGATCCCATCCTTCACCACAAGGTGCTTTAGGCAGTGATGACATTTTAATGACAGAAATGGAAGAAGAAAGAGGAGCAAGAGAGCTACAACAATTCCACTCTAAATGAATTACTCAACCTAACATTGGTGATGAGTGCATTAAACACTACAACACCTCACCCTACACATGGCTCTAAGTTGGGGGAAGGCCAATTTATTGAAGAAAAGAGTTAGTCATCAACTTCATAAAGTTAACACTTTTCTTACAATGTATTAAAGAATTTAACATTTCTCTTGAAGATCTTTTATTCTCACTACAGGGCATTACAAAATTTAACATTTCTTTTGTAGTTTTCCAAATCTTTTTACAGAAGCTTTATAAATTATAGAATTTAACATTTCTCTTGAAGTTTTCCAAATCTCCCTACAGGTGATTATACAATTTAACATTTCTCTTGAAGTTCTCCAAATCTCTCCACAGGTGATTACAAAATTTAACATTTCTCTTGAAATTCTCCATATCTCCCTACATGTGATTACAAAATTTAACATTTCTTTTCTGATTTTTTAAATTTCTCTACAGGTGTTTGACAACATTTAATATTTCTGTTGAAATTTTCCACATCTCCCCACAGGTGATTACAAAATTTAAAATTGTATCTTGAAGTTCACCACACCTCCCTACAGATGTACTATAGAATTTACAATTCTTTTGTACTCCTCCACATATCCCTATATCTGTACTACAGTCATCTTGTTGTTATTATAAACTATAATACACAACAAAGCATTTAAACAATTGTGTGGGTGGAACAAATCTGTGGTGGTGTAGTGATTAGAGTACTTGACTGTAAAGACTGGTCTGGATTCCATCTCCAGCAGAAGCCTGATGATTTTTTCTGACTAAAAAATTCTGAGATCGACCAAACCTTAAAAAATCATCATCATGTGCCATGTTGATAACCGTGGGCGGTCATGTTTCACCATTTCGTACGATCACCAGGGTGGTTGATCAGCTCTGTTTTACCAGTTGTCACCAAGTTCTCTAATTTTATTTGTTCATATAATGCGTCCAAAACATTTTGACTGTCTACGTCGATTTTCTCTAATCAGTTCACAGTTCTTATTGCTTCTTGTAGGACTTGCTCATTGGTTGTTCTGTCTGTCTATGGTATCCTTTGCATTTTCCTCAGAAACCACATCTCAACTGCCAATAGATATTTTTCAGCTTGTCTGCTCATTGTCCGTGCTTCACATCCATACAAAAGCATTAGTTTTATGTATCACCTCAAGACTCTTTTTCTTGCTGTAAATGACATATTTTTTATTGGTCAGAATGTTTTCCACATTGCAAAATGCTACCTTTGCCATGGTAATTCTTGTTCTAATCTCTTCAAGACACCTCCCATAAGATGTTATACTGCTCTGAGATAACTGTACCGATTCACTTGCTTAAGAATATTCCCATTTACTTGTATATTACATTGTGGTATTTACTTTTTCCTAGTGACGACCATAATCTGTGTCTTTTTACAATTTAATGCTAACTCTAGTTGTTCACTGTGTGCAACAACCGCATCTACTAAATGTTACAGATCCTGCTCATTGTCTGCAATTAATACTGTATCATCCGCATATTAAATGTTATTGATGTTTCTTCCTCCAATGATGATTCCTTTCATATCTTCTACATTTCTGAAAATATTTTCACTGTACAGGGAAAAAAAGATCTGGAGACATTACACATCTTGTCTCACACCTCACTTAATAGGCTGATATTGACCGACTTCATTATCAATCCTTATGGCAGCTTGTTGTTTTCAGTATATTGTTTTTACAAGTCTAAGATCTTTCCCATCAATGTATAGATTTGCAAGTATCTTCATCATGTTGACATGTCTTACTTTATCAAAAGCCCTTATGTAGTCAATAAAGAAAAATATCTAGGTCTTTGTTTACTACTATAGAAGGCTTAATTAATATTCTCAGCAAACACACAGCATTTGCTGTACCCTTGCCTTCTACGAATCCACATTGTTCTTCCCCTACTTCGGGTTGTACCAGAAAATTCTAGAATTTTCTGGGAAAGAAAGACGATAAGAGAACTGGCCACTCCACCTCATATGTTGTGGCCTAGAATATGTGAAGGCCCAACAATTCACACCCCCAACAGTAGTATCTGCTATGAGACTACATTTACCTTTCATGTGTGAAAAAACATAGGGCAGCTCCAAAAAAAAAGGGCAGCTCAACCATAATATAAGGAAACAATAGAAAACTTACTTGCTGGTTCGATTTCCATTTCTGATCTATTCTGGAAACAAACAAAAGAAAATATTGGCGAGCTTATTTCTAATTTTTTTTTCTCCCAGATAGTTAATTTACCCAGTTGTAAACCTCCTTCTTCTCCCGTTTAATCAGTTACTTCATTCCTGTGTAAGACTGAGGAGTCTTCAGGCCACCTGCCTTGGACTCGGAAGGTTACTGGTTTTATTCCATCTTATGTCATTCGGGTAATGAGTACAATTTTCTCTGAGATTCCTGGGGGTTGTTGCTGAACTACAGATTTTGTGCTTTGTGAGACGCTTTAGGCAGGCTGCCCTGCAGAAAGAGACTGAGCCATATGGGATAACACCCGGTGCAATAGAGTAAATTCTCTTGCCTTTTAAATACTTCCCCCCCCCCCCCTGCGTTAGATTATATGTATATTTAAAAAAAAAAAAACAGCAGATCAGATGGTTTGGTCATGTTGCCAGATAATCAAGCAATGAGGTGCTGTCACAAAATGCCGCGTTTACAGCCCAGAATATGTTCATGGACTTCAACATCTTAGGTACCACTTAGAGAAATAAACATAAGAATGAATATATTCTCTACTACTAGCATGTAAAAGACCACTGAACCGTGATGCAAGTGGGCTCATAATGGCTTTGCAAGCAAATAAAACTGCCCAGGCATGACACAAGCAACCTGGTTTATCACTAAAATTGGAAAATTGGTCTACCCCAGAGCCTAATTGCTCCTTTAACATGACACATGATAAGCAGGGCTAGGAAAATCGCTCAACTGTTAAGGCTGACCACCTTATGAAACAGACCAGAGACACAAGGTGTGAACACACTATTTGATAAGGTTCCCAGGAGGAAACTGTCAGACTGACAGGGGCCTCTCACAGCCACACACACAATGTGAAAGGCAAGCTGCACAGAGACTGCCCACTGCCCCAGGTGTGAAGGCCAACCATTCAGAAAGAATTTATGATGGACATGCTGGGAGATAATTCATTCTACACCATAAAAATGTATGAATTGAAATTACCCCAGTCAATGGTGGGAACCAGACCCCCAGATCAAATAAGGCATTTAAAACCACAAGAAAGTGGTAATTGAATTAAATGCCTTGGGGAGATAAGGAAAGAGTATAAATGCTAGGAGATTCTGATACTCAGATCAGAAATAAAAAATCTTCGAACAGGTGAGAAGAGAGAGTAAATGTAGACTTCTTAGTAACCATCTAAGTATTTTAGATGTAGGTACTGATTTTCAGTCTATATCTGACCTAGGTTATTTCAAGAAATATCATTGTCTAAGGTTACTTGAAGGAGACTTGTTTATACGTCTCATATTTATGTAAACAATATTGTTACTAACTTTGCATAATGCTATAAACTAAAGTATATGTCTAGTTTAATTAATATATGTTATGTGTATTTGATGTTCGATATATTGAATTGTCATAATTTTTGTTATACTTTGGACATGCACTCGGCAGACCTTTATTTCGTCTGTTACATATATGGAAACTATGTTTCCCAGTTTGTTGTAGATAAGGATATTACTTCCTTTTTGCATTCATACTACGCATGTAGGAATAATCTTATATGCCATTTTGAATTCGCATACCTTAGATGTAGTTGAGGTTGATTTGTTATATGGTAACTCACTAAGAAGAATTTGGTGTTATACTATTGTGTGCGCATTGGCACATTGGCCATCCATTGCATTGGAAGCAGAGGTGTAATGGTACAGACATTACCCACAATTGTATAGGGTATATGGTGCTAAACCTTTTCATTGTATGGTGGACGGTAATTCACAGAAGTCTGGCACAAATACTGGTCACGGCTTGTAAGCCCGGATGATCAGGTACTATTATAATAAAATTACTGACCCTGTGAGCTGCTAAACCAACTTTGGGCAGAGCAGCTGTACAACCCAGAATGTTGGTATTAACGACATGGACATAGGACGGCAGAAATGTAATAATTACAGGCGTGTGAGACAATTGAAAAGCCCATCCCAGACTAATACTGTAGGGCAGAGATATGGAAGGAGAAGGAGGATGGTGAACGCAGTAGAGCTGGAAGATAAACTTGGCCAGACTGGTCATTGTATATGGGTGTGCTAGGATATATGTATTACTTAGGATTTTACTGATGTAGGACTAGATATAACACATTCTTGATTTCTTCCTAGCTCTCAATACGAGCGCCTATGTATAGATCTCAAGAACTAGAGACTACTAGGTAGTGCCAGGACTGACAGGCGTCAGAATACCAGCAAGCTGTTTTGTTTCTACTGGAGAGTTCGCTGATCTGACCACAGCTGTTCGCAGATCGGAGCATAACGGCTGTTAGCGGACCTCTCACTGATCCAGACAGGATTCAGAGTTATGTATTTTATATTAATCATTTCACTTTCATGATTACTGTAGTGCATCAACTTATATGATTTAATCATCATCATCTTGAATAACATCAGATGTATAATAATAATGATAGCCAATAAATGTTGCAGTTTATTTTAACTCATAGTTCAGTCGTTATACTTTTTAATTCCAATTGTGTATACGTGTTGTGTGTGTGGTGGGGGCTTACTTACACACCAAGGAAGGGAACAGTCAGGGAGAAAAACATGTACTGGGATAGTTGTCAATTACTCTTAAATTTAGACTTAAAAATCTGTCTCAGCTAACCTTCTCCTTCCTACACCTTGGCGAATATTCAGCGCAGTTCATTTCAATTTTGTTACGAGCCATTTGGAGCTGCATGTTGGATATTCAGGGCTTAATCTGTAGTTCAGCCATATAGATTTTGTCCCAAGCCAATTTCTGACTATTTGGGGTTACACGCCAGTGAATAATACTTTTATCTAGGCGGTGGTGCACCCCGACTTTTGACAGGTGCAACTGAGGTTGCAAGACTAGTACCAAGTTTTACACTGACCTAGACCCCAGAAAGCAGACATGTTAGCATAGTTGTAGTGAACTATGCTGATACTGTCATGGGCGCAGTAGGATGAGGGTTCGATGCTAGTGTTCATCACTTTGCTAAGTAAGGGAAAAGACTGATCCCCTATTCCAGTGTGCACTCAGGCCTACAAATGTGAAGGCCATACCACCACAGAGACCTATAGCAGGCTGTGGCTACGGAACAAACTTATTTGATTTATTGTAAAACGTTTGGTGGAGCCTTTTCTGGTGCAGCCTACCCCCAGACTTGCTTCATTTCCCGTGTGTCTATATGTGTCTGCCTGCTTGCCTCATAACATGGTAATATGCATTATTTATGTTTACAGCATTCATTTGACAAGGTTTTTTTTTCTTATGTGAATGTAACATGCATAATTGATGAACAGGAGATAAGTGATTAGAAGGGCCAAATATAAGATGGGCCTGCGTGCCCAATTTGTAACCCTTTGAAAATAAAGTTTGTTTGTTGGTTCGTGTTATGTATGTATAAGTAAATGTTTGTTAATGAATTTGCAATTGTGAGTATATATGTATGCGAGGGAGTGTGTATTTGTGTGTTATTGGGAGGTGCATAACTGTGAGAGTTTGTGTAAATGATGTAAGTATGTATGCAAGTATGTATGTATGTGTTTATGCATGTATGCGTGTGTGTATGCCTGTCTGTCTCATACCATATTAATATGCATTGTTTATGTTCACAGCATTCATGTGAATCTAACTTGTGCAATTGATAATAGATGTACTAAAGATGGGTGATTGGAAAGGCTGAATGTAGGATGGACCTGCGAGACTAATTTGTGACCTTTTGAAAATAAAATTTGTTTGTTTTATACTATATACACAAAAAAATGTGGGGTGTCGGGTTTGGTAAGCGCCGCCCAACGTTCGGCGCTAACAGAAACCAGGTAGTACCGTCTACTGTTATACGGTAGCTCAGTCATATCTGACTAAGACCTGACTGCACCTGACCTGACCTGATTGTGCCAACGGCTTCGGGCAGAAGAGCGCAATTGGGAGGGTACAAGCCTTACCCTGGTGCGAGGAAATGCAAGCTAAAGACAAAATTGTCATGGCAGGGCAGACCAGGCCCTAAGCCTTGGTTGGCGACTGGTCTAGAATCGAAGCTCCGACAGGCGGACAGTTAGAGCATTGCTTTGCTGATCCGGCAGCTTCTGCAGCTTGTCTTGTTCCAGATGTAGGGGTGTTACCTTTCCTCTGGAGTGAACTAGGCAGGCCGAGAGAGGGTTCATGCTGCATGGGCAACACATGATCTCTATATTTTAGCCCAGGCTTTGTGCTATGGAGAGGCAATAACTCCATCCCTGGTCTTAACTGGTCTCGGAATCAAAGTGAGAGGCAACTGTTACGGGTTATAAGTCCTTGTCAGTTGGCGTAGACATGGGGCGCCACGCGTTGCCTCTGACGGTGGGAGACATCTATAGGTGTCACTGATCAGCTACCGCCCGCCTCAAGCTGGGCAGCCCCCAGCCAATTGGGTGCTGATCCGCCACAGCCTGCCTGCTTCAATGGGTGCTTGGGGCTAGGACAAAATCTGAATCGCAGGCTGTAAAACCAATGCACCAGGTACAAACAAAAATATAAATAGAAACCTCAAGCTACGGCTTGCAACCTGGAACGTGAGAACCATGTGTCCAGGATTTTCCACTGACTTGACCAATATTGACGATGTGAGAAAAACGGCTGTGATTGATGCCAAACTCAATCGTCTTAACATTGATATTGCTGGCCTGCAGGAGACTCGCCTCGCTGAGGAAGGGTCACTCAGGGAAAACAACTACACCTTTTTCTGGAAGGGTAAAGGGCAGGCAGAAAAAAGGCAACACGGTGTGGGCTTTGCAGTGAAGAATTCGCTACTGGGAATGATTGAAATTCCAGCAGGAGGAAATGAAAGACTATTATCCCTGCGCTTGGCAACCTCTTGTGGGTTTGCCACCATTATTACTGCATATGCACCGACACTCGATTCCTCTGATGATGTGAGGGATTTGTTCTATGAGGAGTTAGACTCTGTGATCAAGGCAGTTCCAAAATCCGACTACATTTATATGCTCGGTGATTTCAATGCTCGTGTGGGCAAGGACTCGAGTTCATGGCCAGTGTGCCTTGGAAAATACAACATCGGTCGCATGAATGAAAATGGGCAAAGGCTGCTGGAGCATTGCACCAGTAATGACCTATGTATTGCAAACTCTTTTTTTAAAACAAAAGAGATGCATAAGGTCACATGGAAACATCCAAGATCCGGCCATTGGCACCAGCTGGACTTCATCATCACACGGAGACAACATCTGAACCATATATCATTGACTCGTAGTTACCACAGTGCTGACTGTGATACGGATCATTCTTTGGTTGTTGCAAGGGTTAGACTGAGACCAAAGAGAATCTACACAGCTAAACACAAATCTAGCCCCAGGATTAATATTATTAACACTCATGATCCTGAAAAGTGCTTTCAGTTTCAACAGCAACTTGAAGATGCTTTCACTGATACACCAGAAAATTGTACAGTAAATGATAAATGGAATAAACTTAAGGAAACTCTTTGTAAAACTGCCGTAAAGGTTTACGGCACTGTGGATCATAAGAGGCAGGACTGGTTTGCGGCCAACAGCGAGACTCTGCAGCCCTTGATTGATAAGAAGAAGAAAGCTCTCTTAAGAAACAAGGAAAGACCAACGCGTAACACTCTGAGTGAGCTAAGGGAAGCTAGGAAGGATGTGCAAAAGGCTGCCAGGCAGTGTGCAAATGATTATTGGATCAAGTTATGTGAGTCCATTCAAATCGCAAGTGATAAGGGAGACATAAGAAGCATGTATGAAGGAATAAAGAAAGCCTGTGGTCCAGTGATCAAAAGAAGTGCACCATTGAAAACCTTGACTGGAGAAGTCATCACTGATAAGAAACAGCAGATGGACAGATGGGTAGAGCACTATTTGGAGCTTTACTCAAGTGAGACCAAACTAGCGGATAATGCCCTCAACGCCATAGAGGCTCTACCAACTCTTGACCACCTGGACACACTTCCCACCATAACAGAAGTTAAGTGTGCTATAAATGAACTTGCATCTGGCAAGGCTCCAGGTAAGGATGGGATTCCAATAGAGGTTATCAGGAGTGGGCAAGACACACTCACTCTACAGATCCACCAGCTAATAGAGCTATGCTGGCGTGAAGGACAAGTCCCACAGGATTTCAAAGATTCAAGCATCATAACACTGTACAAGAACAAGGGCGATCGGAGCGACTGCAACAACTATAGGGGTATCTCACTTCTGTGTATTGTTGGAAAAGTATTTGCCAGAATTGTTCTGCGCAGACTTCAAGTCCTAGGAGATCAAGTCTACCCCGAATCACAGTGTGGCTTTCGACAGAACCGGTCTACCACTGATATGATATTCTCATTGCGACAAATGCAAGAAAAATGCCGTGAACAGAATCAACCATTGTTTATTGCCTTCATCGACCTCACAAAGGCATTTGATTTGGTCAGTCGTGAGGGTCTGTTCAAGGCACTAAAGAAGATTGGCTGCCCACCAACTCTTCTGTCCATTGTGGAATCGTTCCACACAGGCATGAAGGGTATAATCAAGTTTGATGGTGCAACTTCTGAAGAATTTGAAATCAAGAGTGGAGTTAAGCAAGGTTGTGTACTAGCTCCCACCCTCTTTGGAATATACTTTTCACTTCTACTGAAATATGCATTTCGTGATCAGGATGGTGGTATATACATTCACTCACGCTCAGATGGCGGCCTCTACAATGCTCAGAGATTGAAGGCTAAGACCAAAATTAGGAGGGTACTGATCAGAGAGTTGCTTTTTGCAGATGATGCTGCAGTTACGACCCACTCTGAGGAAGAATTGCAATGTCTACTATCTGCATTCTCCAATGCTTGTTCTGAATTTGGTTTAACAATTAGCAAAAAGAAGACACAGATTATGTCACAAGGTGCACATGGGGTACCATCAATCTTTATTGACGACGCCGAACTAGAGATAGTAGACCATTTTACATATCTAGGATCGGTGGTAAATAGCAAATTATCCCTAGATCAGGAAATCAACATCCGGATTGGTAAGGCAGCAACAACAATGAACAGGTTAAGAAAAAGAGTCTGGGAGAACAGGAAGCTTACTGCCAAAACAAAAGTCCTTGTCTATCAAGCCTGTGTCCTTAGTACTCTTCTCTATGGCAGTGAAACCTGGACAACTTACTCACACCAAGAGAACAATTTAAACAGCTTTCATATGCGGTGTCTGCGAAGAATTCTTGGTATTAAGTGGCAAGACAAAATCACAAATACTGAAGTATTGGAAAGATCAGGTTGTGTGACAGTTTATTCCATGCTCAGTCTTCGTAGACTTAGATGGATAGGACATCTTAGGCGGATGGATGATGGTAGAATACCAAAGGATATCTTTTTTGGTGAATTACAGATGGGTAAGAGATCTCAGGGTCGGCCTCTACTACGATACAAAGATGTGTGTAAGCGGGACATGATTGATACAGGCATTGATAATGCACATTGGGAGCAAGTCGCCGCTGAACGTGTTGCATGGAGGGCAAATATCAGAAATGGAATAAAGTCAAAGGAGAAAATTATTGCAGAAAAGTCACACACCAAGCTTTTGAGACGTAAGATGGTGCATGATGGTGGAAATGACCACGTGTTCACATGCACCCACTGTGAACGGACATTTACAGCACAAATTGGCCTTATCAGTCACACTCGCTACCGCCATAGTTAAAAGTTATTATGCCTTTTTAAAGCACAAACTATCGTCTGTCAAGACGGCAAGGTGCCAATGTCAATGTCACACAAAAAAAAAAAAAGAACAACAGCAAATCAGATGATTTGGTCATGTAACATAATCAAGCAAAAAGATGCCACTCAGGTAACAATACTAGTACCAGGTACCAGGTTTTACACTGGCTAAGACTTCGGGGGGGGGGGGGGGGGGGGGCGACGACTCCGATGTGCAGCCTATCCACAGACTGAGTCCTTAGCCTGGCTAACATTCCAAGGATTCTCATGCCTCGCCTCAGATGTGAAGTCGCAGTTAAAAGTTAGTTGCATATCCTTCAAAACACAGCAGTCGACTCCAGAATTTTTAATTTTTTAAAGGCTGTTTGTGATCCCTGGGCAAGTTTATGTTCAGTAGTTTGCCATTGCTTTCTGAAGTTGCAGTACCAGTCTTGCAAACCCTGCTGGTTTCTGAACTTGGAGAGGTGAAGGTGAGTTCTTCAACACAGTCCCTGTCAAGATGGGCTTCAGTATTGAGCCAGGAGGAAGATCTCTACACCACCCTCCCATAGATAGATGCAAGCTCTTTTCAAGACTGAAACAATCTGAAGGTCAATGCATCAAATATAAGACTTCACAGATTCAGTGCCAAACAAAAAATAGGTTTGGACCAAACAAAAATGGATGGTGGAAAATGGAAAGGAGGGGTATGTCACAGTTATGACACAAGTGGTTAATATGGTAGCAGAAATGTTGCATTATGTATCACAATAAAGGGGATTGCTTAGGGAAAACTACTGTATATAAGCCCAGGACAGATACAAAAAGTCACTTAAGAGTATTAATCATCCCATGGCATGTAATCAGTTAAAACTCAGTCTTCCAGATGATTCACCAACCAACTAGCCAACCAGTGAATTATCCAATCAGTGAACTAACCAACCACCCAAACAACCATGAAAATAATAAACCAATCAAACAACCAATCAATCAGCCAGGCAGCCAACCAATCAATCAGCCTGTCAGCCATCCAACCAGCCAGTCAACTAAACAACGAACCAATCAGCCAGCAAGCCAATCAATATATCAGCCTATCAGCCAATCAAACTGGCTTATGCTGTGAAATATGCCAGGCAATAAATTGTGTAACCTTAGTTTGTGTCCTCATTATTTAATTCCGCTACGGGAAAACATTTAGAAACAAAACACTCATAAAGAAAATACCCTGCCAATAAGATCAGATGCTATTGTAAGAAACAGTATGGGTCATGATATGAAACAGTAATTTCAATCAAAAATGAAGAATTGAAACAAAATTCTAACGAAGAAGAAATACCTCGCCAATAAGAACAGATGCAGTTGTAAGAAATACAACAGAACATGATACCAAACAGTAGTTTCAATCAACAAAGAAGAACTGAAACAAAATACTAATGAAGAAGAAATACCTGGCCAAAAGGATCAGACGCCATTGTAAGAAACTGAAAGTACAGCTTATTCAAGACACCGTAACCCGACGATAACCGATAGAGCCGACCCTCAATGTCAGACTCTTCTGCGTGCTCCAAGGATGTCTAACAGAGGAAAAATACATCAACAAATTACTGGCCAGAACTTTCTAGTAATATACTTAGATAAAGATCAATTCTGGAAGAGATGTGCATACACATATTTGGAGAAAGATCTTACCTACGTATATTTTATTTATCTCTCTTTGGATGATCGTTGTGGTCCAGATTTGTTGGACAATGTTTTTGTGGTCCAGATTTTTTTTTTTTAAGTTGCATATCCCTTACAGGACGTTGCAGTCAACACCAGTGTTTTTAGCTGTTGTTGATGTTCTTGGCAAGATTACGTTCAGTAGTTTGCCATTGCTTTCTGAGCGACTGGCTCTCTTGCTCCGTAAGTAACCAACGCGATGCGATCTGCTGCTGAATCTTGCGCAGCTGTGTTCCTCACATGGTTATATAGGATTACGGAGAAAGTTGTTAAACCCTTCACCAGGGAGACCAGTCCAGATTTTTTAGACAATGTTTTCATGGTTCAGATTTGTTTGACAATGTTTTTGTGGTCTAGATTTGTTTGACAATGTTTTTGTGGTCAAGATTTGTTTGACAATGTTTTTGTGGTCAAGATTTGTTTGACAATGTTTTTGTGATTCAGATTTGTTAGATATTGGTTTTATGGTCCACATTTGTTGGATGTTGGTTTGTGGTTGACATTTGTTGGACAATGATTTTTTAGTTAGATTTATCTGAAGAAGGCTTGTGGTCCACATTTGTTGGACAATGAATTTGTGGTTCAGATTTGTTGGATGATGGTTTGTGATCCAGATTTGTTGAACAGTGATTTTGTGGTCATACAAGAAAGAATTCAACATAAAATAGACAAGGAAGTAGCTGAAGAACAACTTGGGTTTCGCAAAAACAGCGGCACCAGAGAAGCAATTATCTGTTTGAGGATGTTAATTGAAAAATATATAGAAGTTCAAAACAGTATATATGTTTGTTTTATAGACTATAAGAAAGTTTTTGATAGAGTACAACATGAACGACTAATTACGTGCCTTCAAGATATAGGAGTAGATGGAAAGGACATTAGACTTAGTAGTAACTTGTACTGGGAACAAGTGACGTCTATTAGATGTGGAAATAACTATTTGTTGCCTAAAGAGATAAAAAGAGGAGTATGGCAGGGATGTGTACTGTTCCCAAGCCTCTTCAACCTATACACAGAAAGAATTTTTAAACAAGTTGAAATGCCTGGACTTAACATTAATGGAGAATCATAAACTATCTTAGGTATGCTGACGATACTGTGTTACTAGCAGAAAGTGAGCAAGAGTTACAAGACCTTGTATAACAAGTAAACAGGCACAGTGCAGAATGTGGCTTAGATATTAACATCCCAAAATCAAAAACTATGATAATTAGCAGTGAAAAGGAAAGGTTATCAATGAACATCACAGTAAACGGGGAGATACTAGAACAAATAACAGTTTCTCCTATCTTGGACATAAAATAACAGATGATGGCAGAAGTGAAATAGAAATCAAAAAGAAAATAGGAATGGCCAAAAATTCTTTTAACGGCAAGAAATCAATATTAACATCTAGAGAGATTAATAATGCATTAAAAATGAGAATTATCAAATGCTAAGTATATTCAACGTTACTGTATGGCGCAGAAGCCTTGATATTGAACAAGCAACTAGAAAGTTGCAAAGAAGCCCTGGAAATGTGGATGTACAGACGAACATGTCGTATTTCTTGGAAACAAAAACAATCAAATGCAGAGGTTCTAGAAAAACTGGGAATGAAGAGAGCTGATGAAACAAATAAAGAGGAGGCAAGTGAAATATTTCGGCCACATTAAAAGACATGATACTTTTATAAAAACCATACTGGAAGGCAAGGTTGAGGGCAAGCGAGCAAGAAGAAGACAACGATACAAGTGGGAAGATAACATCAAGAGATGGACGAACATCAGCCTGACATAATATACAGTCAGGGAGAGAGACAGACAGTGTTGGAGATCCATTGCAGTCAACCTTCACTGAGGAGACGACACCGGATTGATTGATTGATTGATTTTGTGGTGGTTCAGATTTGCTGGATATTAGTTTTGTGATCCAGATTTGTTGGACAATGATTGTGTGGTTCAGATTTGTTTGATAATGGTTTTGTGATCCACATTTGTAGGACATGGGTTTTGTGGTCCTCATTTGTAGGACATTGGTTTTGTGATTCACATTTGTAGGACATTAGTTTTGTGGTCCAGACTGGTTGGATTATGGTTTTGTGGTCCAGACTGGTTGGATTATGGGATTATGGGTACAGAAGTTGACTTGTGTGAGAATGATTATTTTACCAAAGCTGCTTCATTTGTAAGTATGTGGTCCAGACTGGTTGGATTATGGTTTTGTGGTCCACATCTGTTGGATATTGGTATGTAGCTCAGATTTGTTGGACTAACAATATTACATCAAAGACTCTAACAATAGCACATCACAGACTCTAACAATAGCACATTACAGACTAACAATACTACATCATAGATTAACAATACCACAACATAGATTAACAATACTACATCACAGATTAAAAATACCACATCATAGATTAACAATATCACATCATAGGTGAACAATCCGACATCACAGACTCTAACAATACCACATCACAGACATTAACAATACCACATCATAGACTCGACATCACAGACATTAACAATACCACATCATAGACTCGACATCACAGACATTAACAATACCACATCATAGACTCGACATCACAGACTCTAACAATACCACATCACAGACATTAACAATACCACATCATAGACTCTAACAATTCCATAACATAGATATAAAATACTTACATATGAAGCAGCTTTGGTAAAATAATCATTCTCATACATGTCAACTTCTGTACCCGTATTCTGTGAAATAAATATATATGCAATTATTTCAGAATTTACAACAAAATGAAACTATGCAGGTAAATATAAACATGAGTATCTTTTATACTTCTTCTTCTTCTGTGTTCATCCGGAGTTTTTTTTTCAGACATGATTGCGTTGTGCCTGTTTACAGCAGAGCTGCATTCCTGCGCGATTAGGCCGACACATCCGACTTCTGTGGGCATTTGTTGACCGGGTTAACCTTCCTTGGGGTATCTTTTATACTATTGTTATGACATTGCAGACAATAACAATGCCACATAGCAAACAATAAAATTACCACATCAGAAACTCTATAACATCGTTACATCGCAGACAATAACAACTCCACAACACAGACACTAAAATTACCACATTACAGACAATAACTATACCACATCACAGACAATAAAACAATAAAATTACCACATCAGAGACTCTAAGACTGATACATCGCAGACATGAATGAAGTATGTTATGTTATTCCGAACAATGCACATGACGTGGCTGCACACAGGGCATTCCCATGCAAGCTAAGTCTTCCGATGCTGCAGCCATCCCACAATACTTCTGCTCACTATTCCCATGAGGAGTTGGTTATGATATCTCCTCTCTTGACCTCACAGGCAGCACTGACCCTAGCCCACAAATTACAGCAGTGTTTTTTTTAGCATTCACTTGCTCTGAACTCGAGCGTAGTCCATACACATGCTACTACTCCTAAATAACGGGATTGATTTTTGCATGTGGATTAGCTTTCTTCTTTACCAGTGGCCCTCACTATCAAGCTCACCCACCCTGACTTCTGAGGTACTTGTAATTTACATTCCCTAATCAGTGACGAAACTACTGAACGTAAACTTGCCAAGACATCAACAACAGCAGTAAAATTCTGGTACTGACAGCGATGTCCTGTAAAGGATGTGCAAAAAAAAGTCAAGGATGAGAAGTCAACATTTCAGTCCAAGTGACTGGTGTAAGTGTTGAACCCACTACCTCAGCATCAGCACATGGACGTTTAAGAGCAAGCATTCTTATCCATTCGGCCATGCTGGCCTCCATATTGTTGTGATATAAACTGGCACTCAGTGGCATAACCTCAGTTTTAGACTCCTAATTGCAGAGGCCTGGACATTATTTGAGTAATAGTTCATTGTTCCTCAAACACAGCATACAAACAACTTTGCTTTGTTCACTATATGGCACTTGGCAGCAATGTAGTCATTTTATTTGTTGTGTGCTCGCTGGCTTTGAACTCAAGCGTAGTCCATACACACTACTTCTAGTAGTCCTGGACTGAGTTTTGCGTGTGGATTAGCTTTATCTTTTAACATTGTCCCTCGCCATCATGCAAACCCACTCTGACTTCAGAGGTACTTGTAATTAAGGTCCCCAAGTCAAGAACGATAGGTCAACATTTTAGTCCAACTGTCCGGTGTAGGGGCTGAACCCCTTACCTCGGGATTAGCAAACCGGATGATCCAGAACATGCGTTCTTATCCATTCGGCCATGCTGACCTATAAGGCAGAAATTTAACAACTGTTAAGAGATGGCTGAGGTTGGAATTTTATAGCTGGTCGACTTTTGCAATTCCATATAGGGATAACAAATGCTCAGCATTCGAACAATATCACTATATATGTTAAGTATGTCAGCTAACATATGATTCATCTATTCACTTCATGTGATGTATAACTCAGTAGTATGCACCTGATGAGATGAAGTAAAATATTGTTAGTAGCATATCCTTTATAAGACGTTGCCGTCAACTTCAGCAATTTTTTTATTGTTGCCAGGCAATGAATTGTGCAACCTAATTTGTGTGGCTTCTGTGTGTAAATTCACTAAGAGAAGAAGTAAAGAAAAGGTCTATTTTACAAGCCTAAGGCACAGTGGATATATGGTGCTAGACCCATCTTGTTATAACCCAAACAACACTCAGTGGCTGGTATAGTCATTATCACACTGGTCACCTTTACTTCTGAAGACATTTCCTGGTACCATTTTAGGCCGGGTCAATCTAGAAGCCCAGGTCCATTAAAAAAAATGTATCCGCCCTGATGCGAATCGAACCCAAGACCACCGGTATGGCAGTAAGAGTCTAGCCGCTCCACCCCAAAACCGCAGCTCCCTCTAAGGCAGTGGTTCTCAACTGGTGGGGGAATTTCCCTCCCCCCTCCCCCCAGTGGGGAATTTTAGGGTTGGGGGGGGGGGAATTAAAACCACAGATTGGCGGACTCAAGCTGGCTTCAGGACCACACAAAACGCGATTGTCCCCCTTTCTTGAATTATGTGTGAGCATTGCGTACAGTTGTCTCCGATCTTAGGAGATTAAGTGTGATGTTAAATTCCCCTAATATTTCAAGATCGTGTTAATACAAAAACTGATTACTTGATGTTGTTTTTCCCTCCATACTTTACAGTTCTGTACTTCTGGCCCTTCTGAAATTCATTTTATTCCATAAATAGACCCGCAAACCACATTTTATGTAGACGTCTAGACTTGTTCTAGTATGTGTTATTAAATTTAGCTTCCATTTTTACATATACTGTGTAATTTTTTACTATTATGGTTGAAGGGAACATCCGAAACTAAAATGATGAAGATCACATGCTGTAATCTGTAATGTGATATTTCAATGATGGGAAATAGCCAGTCCGGGGGTGGCCGGGGGGGGGGGGGGGGGGGGGGGGGGGGGGGGGGCGAGAACCACAGCTCTAAGGGAATAAATACTCTGTGTTTAAAACCAATAAAACAAACAGTACCTTCACAGACAGGGTGTCAGCCTGAAAGCTTTCGGCGGTAGCTTCAGCCTGTTGCTGTGTTGTTTGCTTTTGGGGTTCATTCTGGTCAAACTCCAGGAGATAGTAATCCCCGGATCTGATTGCTGTAGTGTCAGAACAGGTGTAACATCAGGCAACATTCTATGTGGCTTTGATATTCAATCATTCAATCAATCAGATGCTATATCCACAATGAAGGTTAGCTGCATTGGATCTCTAACACTGTCTGTCTCTCACCCTGACAGTACATTCTATCAGAATGACTGTACATTCTATCAGACTGCTGTTCATCCATCTCTTGACTTTATCTTCCCACTTGTATCGTTGTCTACCTTTTGCCTGCTTGCCTTCAATCTTAACCTCCAGTATGGTTTTTATAAGAGTGTTATGTCTTTTAACGTGGCCAAAATATTTAACTGGCTTCCTTTTTATTTCTTCCATCAACTCTCTTTTCATTCCCACGTCAGTATTTAAATGTGTTTGTTTCTATGAAATACAACATATTCTTTTGTATATCCACATCTCCAGGGCCTGAGGCATTAGAGCAAGTAAAAGGCCTTTTCACACACTGTGAGGCGTATTGGGTACATGGTGTGTATAGACTAATCAACGGGTGATGATGTCAGTATCATGTTGGCTGGCTTTACTTCCCACGACATGTCCTGGTACCCATGTTAAGCTGGTCTTCCTTGTCATCCCAGGTCAGCGAAACAAATCCTTAAGTTGATGAGGATTCGAACATATGACATCAAGCTTGTAGAATAAATAAAGTTAATCCCACCGCAGATTCTGCTGGTGTGAAATGTTAGGCCTTCACACATAGAAGGTGTATTTTTAATGACTGCGCAGTGTTTGACAATACTGCCAGCCCAAGTTTTATATTTACCTATTGTGTTGCATTAACTTTACAGAGGGTGAATAAAAAAAACTTGGACAGGCAATATTTTCAAAGACTGCACAGTCATTAAAAATACACCCTATACAAAGTATGTCATCACAGTTGTAGTCATACGTTTCCAACTTCACAGCAACAGGTTGCCCCATAACTGCTCCATTTCTGCACCAGAGAAAAACCATATGAAATGCTCATGTGAAACCATGAAGGAAACAGTAGTTTTGACAAGTCAAATTGCCAAAACTCCAATAACAAACCTGACAGCTAATAAATGCAGGAAGCCTGCACACACACTATCGCACAAGGCAGCCAACCAGAAAACCGGCAACTAGCCATCTGCCATTTTCTGAAGTTACCTTCCACCACACAGTAACTGTTTACAGTTTAGTTTAGTTTACACACTGTTTACACAAACACACAAAATGTCGAATGAAATTCACAGCTTATGGTGTCGCACCAAGCACTCAACTCAGTAGCTGGATGACAACACTGGGTCCTCATGATCTAAACAGGAGGAAAGTGCACTAGTAAACCATACCTGGAGACAATTCTCCAAGGTCTTACCTGTCAGCTGCCTATCCGCTGTGTGGGTCAGGAAGTCATCACACAACATATGTATAATACTGTACATATAATATGTAAGGTAGACCTCCTTACTTCCTCAATGCCAATCCCTCCCACTCACTCACACATAGCCACCACTCACACACCCTCTCACTCACATTCACAAATACACACATACACAAGACATTATGCACCTGGTAATAGACCGTAAACAAATATCACCTTGCAGGAAGCACACACCAGAACTATCACCAATACCTCTGCATAACCAGATGCTAAAAGACAAAACCATGATGGAAATGGAGACTGAAGAAAAGAAAGAGCAAAACATTGAGGAGGATTAGGAGGAAATAGATGAGAAGGAGATGAGGAAGGATGGAAATGAAGATATAACAATAGCTTGAGGAGAATTAGGAGTAAGGGAGTGAAGATGGAAATAGAAATAGGAGAAACGATGGAGCAAAAGGCTGAGGAAGATTGGAAAGAAGAGTGTGAGAAGGAGATGAGGATGGACGGAAATAGAAATAGAAGAAAAGGAGCAAATGCTTAAGGAGGATGAGGAAGAAATGGATGAGGAGGAGATGAGGATGGATGGAAATGGAGATAGAAGAATAGCTTGAGGATAATTAGAAGTAAAAGAGAGAGGACAAGATGAGGACATCAGCCACCCACCTTGAAAGTGCTCTTCTGGTTCCTGGTAATCTTTCTTTAGCTTTGCCTGCCTGGTTTTCAGATCCCTCATTTGTTGCTTGATGTTCATCAGCAGCTGGCGCTCCTCCTCATTGCGTCTGATCACATCTCTGATCAAGATACGATTGATGATCTCCGCCCCTCTGAAATTTACAAGCATGCAGTCTGATGCTTATCGACATGGCACATGATGATGAGTCTGAGATCAAAGAACACTGACGGCATCAATTTTTCAGAAAATGTTGTCCCAAGTGACACAGTACTAGAAAGTGGACATCTATGCACTACAATGTATGCTATGCACCACGCATAGTTAATGAACGCAGAAGAAAAACGGGTAAAGGTATCCCGCACAGATGATATTGTCATTGAGGGGGGAGGGGGAATGTGTGAAGTGGTAATAAAGGTAAATTAAATTAAAGTAAATTAAAGTAAAGTAAAGTAAAGTAAAGGAGGTCAGCATGGCTGAATATGTAAGAGAGCTTGCTCTTAAACTTCGGGTGTGCTGATGCCAAGGTAGTGGGTTCAACCCCTGCACCGGTCAATTGGACTAAAATTTTCACATCTCAACCTTGACTTTGGCACGTAAATTACAAGTACCTCAGAAGTCGGAATGGGTTTGCCTGATGGCGAGGGACATTGGTAATAGGGAAAGCTAATCCACATTCAAAAATCAGTCCAGTGCACTAGAAGTAGTAGCATATGTATTGACTATGCTTGAGTTCAAAGCAACAATAAAAAAAAGTAAAGTAAAGTAAAGTAAAGTAAACTTTTATCTGGGTTTATGCTGCTGGCCCCATACCTTTACACTCAACTGGAAATGAGGTCAATATCGTGTTGGCTGCCTTTATTTCCCAGAACATTTCCTGGTACCTATTTTTCGATGCTATATAGAACCAGTTTTGCTGTATGGCTGTGAATATTGGAATGTAAATGAACAAATTAGGAAGAAATTAGAAGCAGCAGAGACGTGGTTCCTGAGACGAATGTTGAAAATTGCTTGGACTGCCAGAGTAAATAACAATGATTGCCTGAAACAGGCTAATGAAACTAGAACATTATATACAACAATAAGACAGAGACAAACAGCTTTCCTCGGTCATGTGATGAGAAGAGAGGCATTGGAGAACTTAGTGACAACTGGATGCAATTTTTGCTCTTAGTCAACTTAGAGAACAATCAATTGAATTCAATGAAACACTCTACTTAGCCTTTGTCGACTAAGAAAAGGCATTTGATAGAGTAGATAGAAACAAGCTGTGGGAAATCCTTAAACAATATGGAGTGAGTACACATCTAACAAACCTATGTAGAAGTTTATAAAATAGTGAATGCACAGTGAGAGCAACTGGAGGACACTCAGAACCCTTCACCATAAGATCCAGAGTACGACAAGGTTGTGTCCTGTCCCCTCTCTTGTTTATAACATATATAGACAACATATGTAAAGAAACCAGCCAAACAGAGACTGCAAGAATACCGCATGACGAGAACACAGAAGAAGAACCATCTGCAAATCTAACCATTAGAGAACTTCTGTTTGCGGACGACCAAGCACTAATAGCAAAATCAGAAGATGAATTACAAGACCACATGAATAGTCTAAACGAAATGTGTAGGGAATATAACATGAAAATTAGCACAAGTAAAACAGAGGTATTGACTGTAACTAAAGAAGAAAAAGCAACAACGATTCACCTAAACGAACATCCCTTGAAACAAGTAAAGAGTTTCAAGTACCTAGGAAGTATAATATCATCAAATGGTAAATCAGAAGACGAGATCGAAAATAGATGCAATAAGGCAAACCAAATCATTGAACAAATGGCACCAATTATAAAGAACAAACATGTATCAATAACTACTAAGAAAGCACTTTACAGCACAATTTTCCTACCAACTCTATGTTACCAATGCCAAACCTGGACAATGACAGAAAAAGAGAAAAGAAAAATCACAACAACCGAAATGAGATTCCTGAGAAGAATACTCAATGTATCAAGAAGAGATAAGATCAGAAATGAAGAAATCAGGACTAAAGTGAGGGTTATAGCTGAATTAGATTTTATTAGAAAGCAGCAAGTCGAATGGTTTGGCCATGCAAGTAGGTTACCAACTAACTGTATACCACAACAAGCAATAATGTACAGACCAGAGAGAAGCAGAGGAAGAGGCCGACCACGTAAACGATGGACGCAGGGAATAACAGAGTCCATGGGAATATCGATACATGAAGCCCATAAGCGGGCACTCTCTCACTGTTTATACTTCACCTCGACACTGCAATGTACAAGAGGAACATGATGAGATGAGATGAGATGAGATGAGATGAGTGACAACTAGAAAGATCGAGGGGAAGAGAGGCACAGACAGACCAAGGGAAATGATGCTGGATGGATTGAGACGGTGACATGGAGGGGATATCATCAGCAGAGTTGATCCAGAACACCAAAGGCCGAGATCTGTGGAGAGCCATGAACATATACGCCAGCTGACAGGGCACTTGATGATGATGATGATGTTTTGACTGAGCCAACCTGGGAGACCAGGTTCGCATCCTCAGTAGGGTGTGGACTTTTTTTGGCAGGGACAGAAAGAAAACTCTAAGCTGTACAGTTTGCGGTGACTGCACTAGCCAGGCGGCCTTCATTCCTCAGGCTCAAGACCTCCTTATCCTACACCGCAAGGTACTATACTATGTAGGCAGTATATGACAGTAGATGACAGCTACTAGAATAATCAGTATGGAAACTCTTCAGTAGCTTTTGAGGAGGGGATGGAGCATGTATGGGAATGTCCCAAGTGCAGTTATGTCAAGTCTTAAATTCAATATTCAGTCAGATCCATACAGAATCCGGCTCCGTGGCGAAGGGGTTACAGGTGCAGTTCGTAATCTCGCACACCCACTTTCAAAACACAGCTGTGGGCTATTTGGCAGTGGACCGACTTGCATTGTTTTTTTTTACGAAATGGTATGGGTGCCGGTAGTTCAGAAAGCAATGACAAACTACTGAATGTAAACTTGCCAAGAGATCACAACAGCAAAATATGCTGGTGTTGATTGCGACATCCTGTAAAGGATATGCAACTAACATAACATACAGACCCACAACCTACTTTGCCACAAGATTATTCTGGGCGTGGATGGTCTCCGCAGTGTGCCTGAAGTAGTGGGAGGAATAGATGCGCCGCTGCATCAGCAGAAACGTCAGACACACCACATCCCACAGCAGGCCGGCGTTGCCGTGTTCTACAACACAGTCGTCGTTTAAGACTGAAGAAAACAAACAAAAGTATGACAAATTAACAAAGAAAAGTATGACAATCAACAAACAAAAGTATGACAATCAGCAAACAAAAGTATGACAATCAACAAACAAAAGTTGGACAATCAACAAACCAAAAGTATGACAATCGAACAACAAAAGTTAGACAATCAACAAACCAATAGAATGACAATCAACAAATAAAAGTATGTCAATTAACAAACAAAAAGTATGACAATCAACAAACAAAAATGACAATCAAGAAATAAAAGTATGATAATCAACAAACAAAAGTTTGACAATCAACAAACAAAACTTTCACAATCTACAAATAAAAGTATGACAATCAACAAACAAAAGTATGACAATCAACAAATAAAAGTATGACAAACAACAAAGACAAGATTGACAATCTACAAACCAAAAGTATAACAATCAACAAACAAAAGTATGACAATCAACAAACAAAAAGTATGGCAATCAACAAACAGAAGTTTGACAATCAACAAACAAAAGAATGACAATCAAACCAAACAATGCTGGTAGCATGGTTGAATGGGTAAGAAAGCGTGTTCTTAAACATCCGTTGTGCTGATGCTGAGGTAAGCGGTTCAATCCTTACACCGGACAGCTGGACGTTGTTGACCTCTCGTCCTTGACTTGGGGACGTTAATTACAAGTACCTCTGAAGTTGGAGTGGGTGCGCCTGATGGCAAGGGACATCACAGATAATATGGAAAGCTAATCCACACACAAAATTCGGTCCATCACTACTATAAATAGTGTGTATGGACTACACTTGAGATCAAAGCGAGCAAGTGCCAAAAAAAACACACACACAAAACAATAAACATGAAAAATAGTAAAGTGCTAAGGCTTTAGATAAACTAAATCAAGGCATAAGGAGGCGGGGATGTCCAGTTGATTTCCTGTGAAAACCGAGGGATCCTACAATTTTGTGGACACAGCTAGGGAGCATGAGGTCCAATAATCAGTCTGGGATCATGGTTTGTTATCCCATGCTGAATCTACCTGTCTCAATTGTCTGCACATCCTCTCCTTCATCCTCTCCTACAGTGTTGATGCCATGAGCATGTTCGGACACGGGTTTGTTATCTGCTAAGTGGGAGCCGGCGCTAGGGCGAAGGGGTTACAGATGCAATTCACAATCCCGCATTCAAAACAGCTCTGGGTGATTTGGAAGCAGACCGACTTGTGCTGGTTTCAAACAGGTATGAGTGCCGGTCTATCATAAAGTTATGGCAAACTACCTAACGTGAACTTGCCAAGAAATCACAAACAGCCAAAACATGCTGGGGTTGACTGCAATGTCCTGTAAAGGATATGCAATTGACTTAAGTGAGGGAAAGAATGAGCACTTTTGCATTCAGATCTATAAAATGTGGTGGACCTACAGCAAGTTCCTGCATCGTGATTTGTTTTGTTGTAACTATAGTATTTCTTTTGTTGTTCATTGCGACAGCAGCCAACCTTCCCCCCCCCCCCCCCCCCCCCCAGGCCATGGCTGTGACAGGTCGGCAAAACGAAGCGAGAGTAACTGATTCTGTGCCAAACCAATCGGTGAACTATGGTATCGAGACCCAGCGTGTGAAGACAGGATTCGGCAGACTGCGCAGAAGCAATCATTGATGATTCAACAAGGCATGTAGAGAACCCTGGTCATCCACTGCACCTGTATTCATCTCCAGTCATCTTGAATTGTCTTGCCACTGGATTCAGATGGACTCAAGTGAGAGAGTGCAGCATATATGGGTAGAGCGTATGCCCGATGTGGCGTGTAAAAATGTCCTATACCTTACTTTTGGTATGTTGTCCAGCTTCTTGTCTCCTAAAAGTTGACAGATCTGTGTGAGGTGAACTACTGATAGCTTTCTGAGACATACCTACATTACTGTCAGCAAGCAGGCACTGGACACCAAACAGCTGAACAACCCAGCACTGATGGTTGTTGATCAGTGAGTGAACATACACACAACCAACCAGCTGTTGAACATACACAAATAGGGAACAGGTTGAAATATCCACCAAATACGTGAACATCAGATCAACAAAAAAAACATGGCACACACAGACTAGATACCTAAAAGTTTTATTTTTAAAGTTTGTTGCAAATCCTTTACAGGACATCACAGTCAACCCCAGCATTTTTTGGCTGTTTGTGATTTCTTGGCAAATTTATGTTCAGTAGTTTGCCACCGCTTTCTCAATTACCTGCACTTATACCATTTCATAAAAACCAACGCAAGGAGATCTGCTGCCAGATCACCCACAGCTGTGTTTCGAACATGGTATGCAGGATTATGAATTGCATCCGTAACCCCTTCCCCACGAAGTGAAATAAAACAGTAAGTACACAAATTCAAGGACTTCTTTTCAGTCTTGTTTCACTCTTGATCTCTCACTGGGGTCGTGTTGGTGTTTGTCCATCAAGTATCATCATGACCATTCATTTCATCCAGTGGGGTTGAAAGTTTGGAGCTGTGTGTTCTAAGATGGCTGGTGAGGCCTATTTTGGCTCGAAATGTTCTTTGACAAAGTGGGAAAAGAATGCTTGACGTTCCAGAAGGAGGATCTCCTGCAATGGTTTTTTTTTTGTAGTTTTTTTTTCACAGCTCTTGTGGTCCTGTTTGCTTCACAAGTTAGTTAGTTAGTCGACAGATCATCCTCATTGCACATCGAACCACTCAGTCCATAAGTGCTCGGATCCCCTCCTCAGCAAATCCCACAGCGTGTAGCAGCTAACGACACCAGTTCTGTGTTGGTTTATTAGTCTTCTTTGGCTTCCTGCGTAGCGTTCTTGTTTGGCCACCCCTCTTTTAATCTGCTATTCTCGCAGCCTGGCCATGGTTGTAGATTCACAGTCCTTCACTTGGTTCTCGCAAAAGTCTTACTTCTCGTAGAGCATTCAGAATGTCAGCCTGGTCCATGGCTCCTCTGCCCTCCACAGTAGCCTTACCTGCGAGCTTGTCAGCCCGCTCATTCCCTTGTACTCCCGCAGGCCCTGGCATGAAGATGAAACTAATCTTTGCCAGCTGAGACCGCTCCAGAGACAGCAATCATTCTCTTCGGATCCACCCCCCCCCCCCCCCCCCCCCATCTCTATCCTCTTGAGTATGTTCATTGAGTCGCTAAGGAAACATGCCCTAGTGAATGTCTGTGTCTCGAGCCATGTTATTGCTTTACTTACTGCCATGACTTCCACAGTCAGGCTACTTGTGGTCTCAGCAGAAGCACCAGAGTCTTCCTTCACAATTCTCCCTCTGGCCTGAGCCGTAAAGGCCCATGAGCTTCTCACATGTCGGAAGACGGACCCATCTGTGTAAATGACAGTGACAGCACCACCGTCTAGCGAATTCTCAAAAATCAACGCTTGTACTTCTGCCTCCACAGCTACCGGGTTTTCTTGTCTGCATTTTCTGTCTAGTTGGATGCAAACTGAAAAGAATGTGCAGAAATCTGTTGGCACTTGTACCCACTCCTCGCCAGGTTCTAAGTCCTCAAGTGAACATACCTGTTGGAGAATGTCTTCGGCTTGACCCGTCCTCTTTTTAACCTGCTGCCCTTCACCTTCATAATTTCACTATGCAGTGGATGTTGTGTGTTTGCTTTAACTCTGAGGTAGGCGCAAGCTCTGCAGACTTGTATTCTGTCTTCAATGGTTGGAAAATCAAGAAGGTAGCGCATCGCCTTGCATGCTGTATCTCTTGTACATCCAAGAATAATGCGCATAGCTTCATTCTGTATCCTTTCCATCCTTTCTATCTGCTTACGGCTGAGAGTCAGGATTGCCATCGCATACTCAAAAACAGACATGACCAGCCCTTCGTATAGAAGACTTGCTTCACAAGTGACTACACCCTTGTGTAATGAAAGAGCCATGAATTTCAGTCTTCGATAGCAGTTCCCCCATGTGTTGTGATGAATCCCAAAAGCTTTGAGAGATATCTTCAGAGTGTCGTTAAAGCAATCCTCTGGCCACTTGGAAGAATCCGTGGCGAAGTGGTTAAGCCATCTGACTTGGGCTCCGAAGGTTGCCGGTTCAATTCCGGGCCACGTCCAGTTCACGAGTGCATTTTTCCTTACTCCTGAGGGTCATCGCTGGAGCTACAGATTTTGTGCTTTGTGTGACACTTTCCGCACTGTGAAAAGAGACTGAGCCATATGGGATAAAAATCCAGTGCAATGAAGTCGGCCCTATTGAATTTTAAGAGACATTTAAGCCTCTGGCCACCTTGGGTGCATTTACCACAACGCAACTCACCGTAAATAAATGTGTTTAGGGAGCCTGTGATCTGGCATGCGAGTCAAGTGACCAGCCCAGCGAATCTGATTCTTCATTAATGGGATCATAGACCTTCGACGAACCCACTCCAAGCTGTCCAATCCTTAACTAGCCTATGCAGCTTCGTCCATGTCCTCCCCACACATTTACCTTTCTCTCTCCCTCTCCTCTCCATATGTGTCTCTGATTTCCTCACCCTGTGAATTCCAAAGGCCTCTCCAGTTATACAATTCACAGACTTCATCAGTGTGTGTGCCCCATCCACCACCAGCCCTCTCTCCTCTCCATATGTGTCCATATCTGCCTTTGATTCCCTCGCCCTGTGAATTCCAAAGGCCTCTCCAGTTACACAATTCTCAGGCTTCCTCAGTGTGTGCCCCATCAACTACCAGCACCCTCTCTTCTCCCCTTCACTGATTCAGCGCTGAAAGATAATATATCATCAGATGTGACCTCCCATCTGGACAGAAAGACGATATATGGCCATACTAGGGCCATTGTGTTATTTGTTTTGTTTCGTGGCATCTCCCTCAGTTTCAGCGCTCAGTGAATTAAAATTTACATTATAATACTTGTTCATTTAAATGTGTACCATGTTTGGTTCAAACCTTCTTGGTCTTTGGCAGTGAATCAGTTAATTTCATTGGTATTTGTCTAGTTCTCTCTATGAAGGTGTATGGTGCTGGCTCCATAGTTTGTTACCAATCTGCACTCAATGGATGATATGATCAATATCACTTCAGTCCTCCTTGACTCACCATCAACTTGTCTGGTACCTGGGTCGGTTTGAGAGCCGAAGTTCATGAGAACCACCATTGTCTTGAAGGAGATTGAAACATATTACCACCAGTATGTCAGGCAAGTGTACTAGCCAATAGCCCCCTGCTACACAGGTGGCAAGTTTGAAATGAAGATTCCACAAACAATCACCATTTTATAAAGATTAACTCTTTCAATTCCAAAAGGTTATTTTAACCCACTGTATGCTAGTTTTTCCATATTAATTCTTCTGACCTAGACAGTTGATACTGAACGCCTTTCAGTCCTAGACAGTTGTTTCTGAACCCTTTTCTGGACTAGACAGTTGATACTGAACCCATTTCTGACCTAGACAGTTGTTACTGAACCCTTTTCTGTCCTAGACAGTTGATACTGAACCCATTTCTGACCTAGACAGTTTTTACTGAACCCTTTTCTGTCCTACACAGTTGATACTGAACCCATTTCTGACCTAAACAGTTTTTACTGAACCCCTTTCTGCCCCAGACAGTTGTTAATGAACCCTTTTCTGTACTAGACAGTTGTTACTGAACCCATTTCTGACTAGACAGTTGTTACTGAACCCATTTCTGACTAGACAGTTGTTGCTGAACCCTTTTCTGTCCCAGATATGTACTGAACTCTCCCTTACCCCTCCCCCTGATAAAGAGATAAACAGATTTATGTCTTACCTGCAGTAAAGTCTTCAAAAACAGAACTAAGATACAGTAAGCGATCAAATAATTCCACCTAGAAAAATACAGACCAATGTGTTAAATCAACTGCATTATACATGTTTGCTATGAAACAAATTACTTCTGGGCATTGGGTTGGAGTCTGTTAACAATAAAATATCTGTAAATGGAGTCTGTTAACAATGAAATATCTACAAATGGAGTCTGTTAACAATAAAATATTTTACAAATGGTGCAATGAAATATCCACAAATGGAATAAGTTAACAATGAAATATCTACAAATGGAGTAAGTTAACAATGAAATATCTACAAATGGAGTCTGTTAACAATAAAATATCTACATATGGTGCAATGAAATATCTGCAAATGGAGTAAGTTAACAATAAAATATCTACAAATGGAGTTTGTTAACAATGAAATATCTACAAATAGATAACCAACCTAGGCCTAATCCCAGCCAGTCTTCATTCCATCCCTCCTCTTCTTATTGTGCTCATTCTTTCATGTTAACACTGACTGATGAGTTCCCGTGATGTAGTTAGGTTTTCTATTGTTCCTCTTTTGTGTTCTGTGCTAAATCATGACCTTATAACATGGCTCTCCACAGATGTGAAGTTGCAGCACTGGTCTTAACCACACCATGGTTTCTGAGTTTGGAGAGGGGAAGCAGAATTCTGCAGCATAGTCCCATGAAGGCAGTACTCCCTTCTTCCTGAGGATACTCACCAAGTCAGCATCTATTGAATTTTCCCCCCAGGACATGCTGGTGTGGTGGGATATGAGCGGGCGGACAGACTGACTGGGTCTGCACTGCTTGTTGGAGTATTTATGCATAATAAGGCAGGTGTGGTCGGAGCCTTAATGGATCATGTGTAAAGTGCAGAAGAACAGAGAGATCATCACATCCTGGAGAGAATGGTGCTGCAGGGAATGACTAAAGGATCTGGGCGTTACTGTGGACTCTAAGGATAAACCAGACAGACACATAAACAGTCTGCTATTGGTACCATTCGAATTGGGACTCTTCTCTGGTTGTTGCAGATGAGAATGGAGTATGTATGGAAATGTCCTGAGCGCTGAGTTGTCGGTTCTGGGCTCAACTCATTAAGTCGCTGAGAAAGCAAAGAAATCAAAAAGAGCAGACCAAATAGACTGCTGCACAGGTTACATTTCTAAATTACAAAACCCACCCACAAAGAGAATATTATAGCATGTGTAATTTCTGGCATATACGCATGTTGTTTATATTCACATAGTCATCTGATATTGTTGGCATCTGGGGATTAGGGGTAGTCAACACAGTTTCTTTCAACCCTGACTTCCCACTGAAGTCGGATGTGTTGGCCTATGGGTGCAAAACTGGGCACAACGCAATTATGTCTGAGAAAAACACTCCGGATGAATGCAGAAGAAGAAGAAAACCCTGACTTACAAGGTTTAAAATCAACTGCAGTTATTTGGGGAAAACATTGCTTTGCATTGATTTTCATAATGGTAAAAGCGCAGGTAATTCAGAAACCAATGACAAACTCCTGTACATAAAATTCCCTAGAAAATAACGACCAGACAATTTCTTCTTTTACTTCTTCTTTCATTCACATGAAATTTGTCTATAACTACAACTTTGTCTCTTCTATGAAATTAAGTCTTTTTTTAGTTCACTCAGTGGTCCATAAAGTTTATCTTCCACTGTTGTTTCTCTAGGCCAGAAGGTTTGCCTACATATGTCATATTTTGGGCAGTCTTGGAGTATGTGATCTGTTGTCTGTGGCACCAAACCACATGTGCACATGGCTGATTCGCCAATCTTGAACTTTGTATACATGTGGTTGCGTAATCTATTGTGTCCTGTTCTGAGGTGCAGAATAATGCTTTGTTCTGATCTGTCCATAAAGTGATAATAATCTTTAGTTGGTTGGTGGCTTTCTCAATAAATGCTGAGCTCGACTGCGACATTTTACAAAAACAAGAAAAGGTACCACATCCATGGACTTACATTCTAAGCAGCTCCCTCAATGGCTTCAGATAGTACTCCTTGCCGAACCACATGAAGATGAAGACAGCAATAACGTAGAAGAAGGAGAAGATGTTGATCCGAGTGGCTCCCGTGATGAAGATGATTGCCATGGTCACCCAGTACATGTTCTCAAACACATTGAACTTGATTGTCTCTATGGCACTTCTGCAAACATTTCAGGTTTTGGTGTTAGTTAAACATTGAACTTGATTGTCTCTATGGCACTTCTGTAAACATTTCAGGTTTTGGTGTTAGTTAAGCATTGAACTTGATTGTCTCTATGGCACTTCTGTAAACATTTCAGGTTTTGGTGTTAGTTAAGCATTGAACATGATTGTCTCTATAGCACTTCTGTAACAACTTCAGGTTTTAGTTTGGAGTTAGTTAAGCATTGAACTTGATTGTCTCTATAGCACTTCTGTAACAATTACAGGTTTTGGTGTTAGTTAAGCATTGAACATGATTGTCTCTATAGCACTTCTGTAACAATTACAAGTTTTTGTTTGGTGTTAGTTAAGCATTGAACTTGATTGTCTCTATAGCACTTCTGTAACAATTTCAGGTTTTGGTGTTAGTTAAGCATTGAACTTGATTGTCTC
The DNA here is from genome assembly GCA_963921405.1 of Cepaea hortensis. Taxonomy (NCBI): domain Eukaryota; kingdom Metazoa; phylum Mollusca; class Gastropoda; order Stylommatophora; family Helicidae; genus Cepaea; species Cepaea hortensis. Next base: position 130,550,484 of record OY992876.1, on the reverse strand, counting down.
TATGGCTCTTCTGTGAACATTTCAAGTTTTGGTGTTAAGTAAGTACTGAACTTGATTGTCTCTATGGTACTTGTGTGAACATTTCAGGTTTTGGTGTTAGTTAAGCACTGAACTTGATTGTCTCTATGGGACTTTGTGAACATTTCTGGTTTTGGTGTTAAGTAAGTACTGAACTTGACTGTCTCTATGGCACTTCTGTGAACATTTCAGGTTTTGGCGTTAGTTAAGAACTGAACTTGATTGTCTCTATGGCACTTCTGTAACAATTTCAGGTTTTGATGTTAGTTAAGCATTGAACTTGATTGTCTCTGTAGCACTTCAGTAATGATTTCAGGTTTTAGTTTGGTGTTAGTCAAACACTGAACTTGATTGTCTCTATAGTACGTCTGTAACAATTTCAAGTTTTGGTGTTAGTTAAGCATTGAACTTGATTGTCTCTTGGCACTTCTGTGAACATTTCACGTTTTGGTGTTAGTTAAGCATTGAACTTGACTGCCTATATGGCACTTCTGTGAACATTTCAGGTTTGGGTGTTAGTTAAGCATTGAACTTGATTGTCTCTATGGGACTTCTGTGAACATTTCAGGTTTTGGTGTTAAGTAAGTACTGAACTTGATTGTCTCTATGGTACTTCTGTGAACATTTCAAGTTTGGGTGTTAGTTAAGCATTGAACTTGATTGTCTCTATGGCATTTCGGTGAACATTTCAGATTTTGGTGTTAGTTAAGCATTGAACTTGATTGTCTCTATGGGACTTCTGTTAACATTTCAGGTTTGGGTGTTAGTTAAGCATTGAACTTGATTGTTTCTATGGCACTTCTGTAACAATTTCAGGTTTAGGTGTAAGTTAAGCATTGAACTTGATTGTCTCTATGGCACTTCTGTGAACATTTCAGGTTTTGGTGTTAGTTAAGTTTTGAACTTGATTGTCTCTCTGGCACTTCTGTGAACATTTCAGGTTTTGGTGTTAGTTAAGCATTGAACTTGATTGTCTCTATGGGACTTATGTGAATATTTCTGGCTTTGGTGTTAAGTAAGCACTGAACTTGATTGTCTCTATGGCACTTCTGTGAACTTTTCAGGTTTTGGTGTTAGTTAAGCATTGAACTTGATTGTCTCTATGGGACTTCTGTGAATATCTCTGGCTTTGGTGTTAAGTAAGCACTGAACTTGATTGTCTCTATGGCACTTCTGTGAACTTTTCAGGTTTTGGTGTTAGTTAAGCATTGAACTTGATTGTCTCTATAGCACTTCTGTAACAATTTCAGGTTTTAGTTTGGTGTTAGTTAAGCATTGAACTTGATTGTCTCTATAGCACTTCTGTAACAATTTCAGGTTTTAGTTTGGTGTTATTTAAGCATCACTTGCGTTAGCTGGAGTCCCAATGAAAAGTTAGTTGCATGTCCACTACAGCAATTTGCAGTCACCACCAGCATTTACTGGCTGTTTGTTTATTTTATTTATTTTTTTTTGCATTCGCTCGTTTGAATTCAAGCGTAGTCCATACACATGCTACTACTTCTAGTGTGCTGGACTGATTTTTGCATATTGATTAGCTCTCCCTATTACCAGTGTCCTTGACCATCAGGAGAACCCACTCTGACTTCTGAGGTACTTGTAAATTACGTCAAGGATGAGAAGTCAACATTATAGTCCAGCTGACAGGTGTAGGTGTTGAACCCGCTATCCCTGAATCGTAACACCAGAAGTTTAAGGGCAGGTGCTCTAATCCAATCGGCCTGGCTGTTTATGATTTACTAGCTAGTAATTCAGTAGTTTGCCATTAATATCTGAATGGTCAACATCTCTTACCTTCAAAATCAACATCTCTTACCATCAAAATCAACACCTCGTACCATCAAAATCAACAGAAACTGGTTTACTTCCAAATTGCCCTTGACGATTTAACTTCTTGATTCAGTCTCAATAAAAACACAAAATATGACTATTTTGTTTTCGGGATAGTTGATGTGGACTTTGATCAAAATAATCATCTGCATCCATGTGTTTTTCTATTCATCGATGTTTCTAGTTATATTTTGAATTTTTATTAGAAAAAAAAGTAAGGACCAAATGTATCATTTTCCGATGTAGTCAAAAAAATAATCACCTGTATCCATGTGTTTTTCTATTCATCGAGGTTTCTATATATTTTATGTTTTTATTAGAAAAAAAGTAGGGAACAAATGAATCATTTTCCAATGTAGTCACAAAAATAATCATCTGCATCTGTGTGTTTTTCTATTCATCAAGGTTTCTAGTTATAATTTGTGTTTTTATTAGAAAAAAGTAAGAAACAAATGTATCATTTTCTGATGTAGTCACAAAAATAATCCCGTGCATCCGTGTGTTTTTCTATTCATTAAGATTTCTAGTTATATTTTGTGTTATAATCACCTGCATCCGTGTGTTTTTCTATTCATCGAGGTTCCTAGTTATATTTTGTGTTTTTATTAGAAAAAAGTAAAGAACAAATGTATTATTTTCCGATGTAGTCACCACTGCATTCAAAGCAAGTCCTCCAGCACCGATAAAGTGCTTGGATTAATGTCTAAAATAAAGTCTCTTGGTCATGTGTGTAACCACTCATGCACCACCTATTGTACCTCTTTATCAGACCAAACAGTTTTGAAACTTTCTACTCCACTCATGCACTTGCTAAGATGACAGGCATGCATGCATCACTGCACTGGACATTCATTCGCCAATGAATTTCTATAGGTTTCACCCCTTCATTGATTAAACAAATGGATAACAGAACACTGCTCCTCTTTGGTCCATGTCAAAAGTGGGGCGGCCATCTATTAAACTGTCTTTATGACATCACAAACATGGAGCTGAACCATGATGTCACGTGCTTAGCCCTCTTAACATCCTTAACAACAATATTGACAGGTTACAAGACATTGGCAAGTTATTGTAATAACTATCACACTTTTAAGGTTTAGTTTTGAAACCCCCTCGTACAAAAAAAAATGCACAACTATGGATAATATAATATAACTAGCACCTTGCTGTCTTGATAAACAATTTGTTACACTGTGCTTCAAAAAAGCACAATGCAACCCACAGTGGGGACCAGGGATGGAGTTATACCTCTCAGCAGCACAAAGCCTGGGCTGAATTTAGAGACCACGTGTTACCTATGCAGCATGATCCCTCTCTCAGCCTGCATAGTTTACTCTAGAGATGAGGTAATACCAATACATCTGAAACTAGACAAGCTGCAGAAGCTGCCGAATCAGCAAAGTAATGCTCTTACTAACATATAATATACATCCTACTGCCGGGTGTTTGAAAAGTCTCACTACACTTTGTATGTAGAATAAATCTGAAAAATGAAGTACATGATGTCATCAAAAAATGTGCTCCACAGTCCATCGTGAAGCAACATGCAGCAAATGGCTGTCGTGTGCTGGAGTAATTCTTTGCACTCCAATCAGAATGGTGTTATCAACGGAAGAAAGCATTTTTTTCAAACTTGTTCTACACACAAAGTGTAGTGAGACTTTACAAACACCCAGTATAACCCAGTAGGGTTGAACAGGATACTGAAAACAAATAAACAAATAAATAAACTTCACTTTTGCTCGAGAGTAAAGTCCTTGCAAGGGATCGGCAGATTCATCTCCACATCTGGGAGTATGTCTGCGTTATCTCCTCCGCCATACTCTTCCAATGATTCATAACTGGATTCAACCTTGAAGACAAAGGACTGTAAGCTGACAAACAGAAGCTGCAGAAAGTCCACTGCCGTGAAAAAGAGAGTAAACAGTATCCTTCACACAGAGATCTATACTATTTTAAACACAGAAACCACAAACAATGTTACAAAATGTAATGCCTGGCATATTTTGCTGCATCTCGTCAGGTGCATACTGTTATATATCATATGAAGTGAATAAATGAATAACACTTCAGCTGAAACAAAACAACACATAGTCACAGGTATTGTTCGAATGTTGAACATCTGTTATCTATACTTTCCATTGGCACCTTGCTGTTTTGACAGACGATAGTTTGTTACATTGTGCTATTAAAAAAAAGGCATAATAACCAAAACCCAGCGCGGTAGTGGATGTGACTGATCAGACCAATTCATGCTGTAGATGTTTGTCCACAATGGATGCATGTGAAAACTTGTCATTTTCACCATCACGCACCATCTTACATCTCACGCACTCAGTGTGTGAGTATAGAATATTGTTTAGAATTGCATTTTAGCAGCTTCTGTTTGCATTCATTATCATGTGATATCTCAATAAGCGTAAACCCAGGATATTCTTTGCATTTTTCCTCAGAAACCAAATTTCCATAGCCATTTGATATTTTTTAGATTCTCTACTTATTATTCATGATTCACATGGAAACAACAATATAGGTTCTATATTGCACTCTACTGGCACCTTGCCATCTTAGACGATGATAGTTATTGTGCTTTAAAAAACAAGCATAATAACCTCTTTATAGCACAAAGCATTGGCTGAACTGTACAGACCATGTGTTGCCCATGTAGCATAATCTGTCTCGGCTTGCTTAGTTTACACCAGAGGAAAAGTAACACCATTACATCTGGAACAAGGCAAGCTGCAGAAGCTGCCATATCAGCAAAGCAATACTCTAATTGTCCAGGGCTTCGATCCTAGACCATTGCTGACCAAGGCTTAGGGCGTGGTCTGCCTTGCCACGACAGCTTAACCAGTCTTTAGATTGCATTTCCTCGCACTAGGGTAAGGCTTGTACCCTTCCAATTGCGCTTCTCCGCCCAAAGCCATTGGCACAATGTGGGGTGTCGGGTTTGGTGAGCACCAGCCAACATCGGCGCTGACAGAAAGCAGGTAGTACCATGTACTGTCATACGGTAGCCAAGTCATATCTGACTAAGACCTGACTACCACAATACACTATAACACTCTTTTTTTCTCATTGCAATTGACAGCTTTTATTGATGAGTATGTTTTCCATCTTGCAAAAACTACTTTTATTACAGCAAATCAAGTTCTAATCTCAACAAGACATCTACCATCAGCTATTGTGACTGTTCCTAGATAACTGTTCAGATTCACGTGTTTAAGAATTTTCCTATTTACACCAATCTATCAATTAATGTTTTCATTATACATTCACAATAAAGTCAGGTCTTAGTCTATTAGTGCCAAATGTTGGGCAGCACTCACCAAACCCGACACCCCACATTCTGCCAATGGCTTCGGTGGATATGAGTGCAAATGGGAGAGTACAAGTCTTATCCTAGTGTGAGGAAATGCAACCTAAAAACTGAATGTTATAGCAGAGCAGGCCAGGCAAGAGGCCTCAGTCAGCAAATGGACTAGGATGGAACTTGTGACAGACAGACAGTTTTAGCCTTGCTTTGCTGATCTAGCAGCTTCTGCAGCTTTGTCTTGTTCCAGACATATTGTTGTTACCTTTCCTCTGTAGTAACCTAGGCAGGCCGAGAGAGGGATCAAACTGCATGGGCAAAACATGGTCTCTAAATTCAGCCCAGGCTTTGCGCTATGGAGAGGTATAACTCTACAAACTACTGTCTATCAAGACGGCAAGGTGCCAGTCATACATTCACTAATCTAGGATTTCTGATTTATTTTTATTTATACGTTCGCCAATGTGTTTATTATACATTTACCAGCACTAATAGCCTATGTCCCTACAGACATGACCATCAAACAAATTGAAGTAAACATTTTGAGAATATGCGCCTTTCCTGTGGCAACCTGTGGATGTTATGTGGCAGTCATGATGATGTCCACAACCCTCTGACTCGCGTGCTGTCAATCATTTCTGATACTGATGTTCCTCCCTGCCATGATGTCAAACTATCCAGTATCTTCTCTCTTGGTCTCCCCCATCTCTCTTCCCCTAACTTTCCAGTTGTGATGACATACTCTATATCTTCTCATAAAAAGTTGCTTAAATGTTGGCAGGGTCGACTTCATTGCACCGGGTTCTTATCCCATATGGCTCAGTCTCTTTCCACAGCACGGAAAGTGTCACGCAAAGCACAAACTCTGTAGCTCCAGCGATGACTCTCAGGAGTCTCAGAAAAAATGCACTCGTGAACCGAATGACGAGGCCTGGAATTGAACCCACAACCTTCAGAGCCAGAGTCAGACAGCTTGACCACTATGCCACATAGACTCCCAACTCCCTGCTCAAGACATGACTTATAATGTGGACTGTCTTCTTTTGATGTGAGTAACCAGTTCTCTTTATAAGTTAACTTCTTTCAAGATATCTTCATTGCTCTTTCTATCCATCCTTAGTTATCTCTTCATTCTTGATAAAACCACATTTCCACAGCCTCCACATAATTTCTCACTTGTGTGCTATTTGTCCATCATTCGCATCCATAGAACAGGATTGGTTAACTATAACTCTTAAGAACTCTTTTCCTTACCCTGATTGACAAGAACAAATTGCAGAGAATATTTTTCATCTTGTGAAATACTGCTGTTGGTCGGGGCTATTCTGCATTTAACTTAATACATTTACATTAATACATTTGTACTTAATACATCTTCCATCTGCTGTTTTAAAGTAGCCAAATACTTAAATACATTGACTTGTTTCATACTGGTTCAATTTTTATTTTTGGCGCTCTCACTTTGAACTCAAGCATAGGCCATACACACTACCTCTAGTAGTGCTGGACTGAATTTTGTGTGTGGATTACCTTTCCCTATTAACGGTGTCCCTCGCCATCAGGCGAACACACTATGACTTTATAGGTACTTGTAATTTACATCCCCAAGTCAAGGACAAGAGGTCAACATTTTGGTCTAACTGTCCTTACCTCAGCATCAGCATACCGGATGTTTCCATTCACTTTGATGCTGCATCGGGTATACACTTTCGCTTTGTGATAACCATTACTTCTGTCTTTCTGTTATTCAGGCCATGTCCTTTGTTTTGCCCTTTGTTGCAATTATATCTATAATTTCATGTAACTGCATTTCATTTTCAGCAACCAAAACCAAAGATAGATAATTACATAACATAACAGACAGATGGATGGATGGATGGATGGATGGATGGATGGATGGATGGATGGATGGATGGATGGATGGATGGATGGATGGATGGATGGACGGATGGACGGATATACTGACAGACAGACAGACATAGTTTCATGAACGTTAAGATTTATATAGTAAATGCACCTAAAAGACAATTTATAATCTAAGGAAAGTTTAGTTAAACTATGATAAACATACACACATGTAGATGAATGAAAAATTGATCTCTATAGTAAACAAACCTATCAGCTTATTAGATTTGGGAGGATCGTAATATTCTGGCAAATACAGCCAGTGCCTGAGGTTATTGGAGGCACCCATGTGTTGTGACCAGGGATAGGCTGTAATATAATACAAACAGGTCATATGTCAGCATAAGCCAGGCAAAGGAGTAAGTAGGTCAGTCAAGAAACCTTTTACATGTCTTAAGGCCCACTGGGCATATGGTGCTAGACCCTTATTTAAGACCACTTGGCACTTGAGAAGTGATGTGATCAAGATCACGTTGCTGCCTTCACTGGATCTGCATGATAAGGCAGATGTGGACAGGGGATCACGTGTTTAGTGTGGAGGGACAGGTGCGCCATCATTGTCTGGAGGGAATGGTGTTTGTCCATCAAGAATGATGATGACCATTCATTTCATCCAGTGGGGTTGAAAGTTTGGAGCTGTGAGTTCTAAGATGGCTGGTAAGGCCTATTTTGGCTCGAAATGTTCTTTGACAATGTGGGCAAAGAATGCTTGACATTCCAGGAGGAGGAATCTCCTGCTGTTGTATTTTTTTACTTCAGTCTTTTTTTCACAGCTCTTGCAGTCCTGTTTGCTTCATGGGTGACTACACCCTAGTGTAAAGATGTACACCGTGAATTTTGGTCTTTGGCAGCAGTCTCTCATGTGGCGTGATGAATTCCAAAAACTTTCAGCAATATCTTCAGTGTCTTTAAAGTGTTTCCTCTGGCTGCCTTGGGAGTGTGTAACACAACGCAACTTACAGTAAAAAATTTGTTTAGGGAGCCTGTGATCTGGCGTGTGAATCAGTTGACCAACCTAGCGAATCTGATTCTTCATTAGCAGATGTGGATACTGGGCATGGACGCTCTTTCTGAGACTTCAGTGTCTGAGATCTTGTCATGCCATTTGATCTTCAGTAGCTTCCTAGGGCAGACTGTGTGGAAGTGGTTTAATTTCCTAGCATGTCAAAGTTAAACAGTCTAAGTTTCACAAGCATATAGCAGTGTGGATAATATGACTGCTTAGTAGACCTTCAGCTTTGTTTGCAGGCATATTCCATTTCTGCCTCATACATTCTTGCAGTCTGCCAAAGACTGCGCTGGCCTTGGAGATTCTTGCATTCACTTCAGAGGGAATGATGCAGCAGGGAATAACCAGAAGATCTGGCCAACGCTCAGTTTTCCGAGGAAAAGCCAGACGCACAAATAATCAGTTTACAACTGGTCACATTTGTAGGCTTTTTTTCTGGTTGTTGCAGATAAGGACAGAGCGTATGGAAATGTCCCAAGTGCTGTGACATCAGTTCTTCACTCAACTCATAACATAGTTTACCTCAGATGTCAACATAAGCCAGGAAGTGTAGCCACACAGAAAATACTACTGTGGTTGGCAATCTGCTGGTTCATCAACACAGTAATCTGGGTTTCATCTTCATCTTTCAAACACTTGAACTGTTTATATCTGTAGTGATGTCTCCTGGATTTTTTCACAAGTCTTCTTTGGAATTATACAGTTAAACATTCAAAGGCGTTTGAATAATGAAGACTCAAACAAAATGTTGTATAATTTATTGCTCGGCATATTTCGTTGCATTTTATCAGGTGTTTACAACCATTGGAAGGGGGGTGGGGGGTAGCCTGAGTGATCTCGAGGTATGGTGTCTGCCTCGAGTGCTGGAGGTCCCGGGTTCAAGCCTCGGTGAGGGCCGGGATTTTTCACGTGGACTTCCAGTAACAAAATTTCTCCTAGTCTCTGGGTAGTGAGATTGGACACCCGTGTGTATTGTTGAGCACGTAAAAAGTCCCTTGACAGTTGGAATTCGAAAAAGAGTAGCCTAACGGCACTGTCAGGGCAAAATTTCAAGTTAAAAATCTACCCAAAGTATTTCAGGATCCTCTCCGGTACTACGGAGTTTGTGCACTTAGCTGAGATTCTCCGGACTCAGGCTTGAGTTAGGAGTAGAAGAGAGCACTTATGGGTTACACCTGTGTGCCGTGATGTTGATCCTTTGACTAAACTAAACATTTAGAGGAGTTCGAATAATGAAGAACCAAACAATATGTTGTATAATTTATTGCTTGGCATATTTCGTTGCATTTTATCAGGTGCTTACAACCATGGTCAGACTGCGAGAACAGCAAGTTAAAAGAGGTATGGCCAGACAAGAGCACTATGCAGGAAGCCAAAGAAGATTAATAAACCAACACAGAACTTGTGTCGTAAGCAACTACACACTGCGGGATTTACTGAGGAAAGGATCCAAGCACTTATAGACTGAATGGTTCAATGTGCAATGAGGATGATCTGTTGACTAATTAACAAATTTATCAGGTGCTTGCTGCAGAAGTCACTCAACATAAAGCAAAGCAAAATGATAAATCCTTCACGTTGAACTATACAACACTTATATTCCCACGACAATTAAAACTAGCTATCATGGTAATTTTAAACTGACTATCATGTCTTTTTTATTTATACAACAATGACTTAGCTATAGAGATTGCAACTGCTTCAGCATATCTTGTTATTTGTCCATTTTGTGTGTTAAACAACACACAAAATGCATTGTATCTATTATTCATACGACCACATTCAAACGGATGCTTCTCAGAGGAGTTCCTGAATTGGTAACTAGTCAAGTGAACGAACAAACTTAAAGGGTCACAAATTGGGCATGCAGGCCCATCTTACATTCACTTACAAAAAACATTGTCAAATTAATACTGTGAACATAAACAATGCATATTACCATATTATGAGACAGGCAAGCAGCCAGCCAGGCATATCCACATACAGACACACACATGTATAAAATACCCACATATGCACATTCATACATACATATTTCATTTACATGTGAGGTTAATGCAGACACGTTCCTGAATCACCTCCATGGCATGTGCCACATCATGTGAAGCATTTTTTTCGAATTTGCCTCGCCTAGCCTTAGACTGTCCCAAGTCTACCTACAAGCCAGCAAGTTTGTGTCTCACTTCGTCTGGTCCCTAGACTTTGACTGTCCCCAGTCTACCTACAAGCCAGCAAGTTTGTGTCTCACTTCGTCTGGTCCCTAGACTTTGACTGTCCCCAGTCTACCTACAAGCCAGCAGGTTTGTGTCTCACTTCGTCTGGTCCCTAGACTTTGACTGTCCCAAGTCTACCTACAAGCCAGCAGGTTTGTGTCTCACTTCGTCTGGTCCCTAGCCTTTGACTGTCCCCAGTCTACCTACAAGCCAGCAGGTTTGTGTCTCACTTCGTCTGGTCCCTAGACTTTGACTGTCCCCAGTCTACCTACAAGCCAGCAGGTTTGTGTCTCACTTCGTCTGGTCCCTAGACTTTGACTGTCCCCAGTCTACCTACAAGCCAGCAGGTTTGTGTCTCACTTCGTCTGGTCCCTAGACTTTGACTGTCCCAAGTCTACCTACAAGCCAGCAGGTTTGTGTCTCACTTCGTCTGGTCCCTAGACTTTGACTGTCCCAAGTCTACCTACAAGCCAGCAGGTTTGTGTCTCACTACGTCTGGTCCCTAGACTTTGACTGTCCCAATTCTACCTACAAGCCAGCAGGTTGTGTCTCACTTCGTCTGGTCCCTAGACTTTGACTGTCCCAAGTCTACCTACAAGCCAGCAGGTTTGTGTCTCACTTCGTCTGGTCCCTAGACTTTGACTGTCCCAAGTCTACCTACAAGCCAGCAGGTTTGTGTCTCAATTCGTCTGGTCCCTAGCCTTTGACTGTCCCCAGTCTACCTACAAGCCAGCAGGTTTGTGTCTCACTTCGTCTGGTCCCTAGACTTTGACTGTCCCAAGTCTACCTACAAGCCAGCAGGTTTGTGTCTCACTTCGTCTGGTCCCTAGACTTTGACTGTCCCCAGTCTACCTACAAGCCAGCAGGTTTGTGTCTCACTTCGTCTGGTCCCTAGACTTTGACTGTCCCAAGTCTACCTACAAGCCAGCAGGTTTGTGTCTCACTTCGTCTGGTCCCTAGACTTTGACTGTCCCAAGTCTACCTACAAGCCAGCAGGTTTGTGTCTCACTTCGTCTGGTCCCTAGTCTTTGACTGTCCCAAGTCTACCTACAAGCCAGCTGGTTTGTGTCTCACTTCGTCTGGTCCCTAGACTTGACTGTCCCAAGTCTACCTACAAGCCAGCAGGTTTGTGTCTCAATTCGTCTGGTCCCTAGACTTTGACTGTCCCAAGTCTACCTACAAGCCAGCAGGTTTGTGTCTCACTTTGTCTGGTCCCTAGACTTTGACTGTCCCAAGTCTACCTACAAGCCAGCAGGTTTGTGTCTCACTTCGTCTGGTCCCTAGACTTTGACTGTCCCCAGTCTACCTACAAGCCAGCAGGTTTGTGTCTCACTTCGTCTGGTCCCTAGACTTTGACTGTCCCAAGTCTACCTACAAGCCAGCAGGTTTGTGTCTCAATTCGTCTGGTCCCTAGACTTTGACTGTCCCAAGTCTACCTACAAGCCAGCAGGTTTGTGTCTCAATTCGTCTGGTCCCTAGACTTTGACTGTCCCAAGTCTACCTACAATCCAGCAGGTTTTTGTCTCACTTCGTCTGGTCCCTAGACTTTGACTGTCCCAAGTCTACCTACAAGCCAGCAGGTTTGTGTCTCACTTCGTCTGGTCCCTAGACTTTGACTGTCCCAAGTCTACCTACAAGCCAGCAGGTTTGTGTCTCACTTCGTCTGGTCCCTAGACTTTGACTGTCCCAAGTCTACCTACAAGCCAGCAGGTTTGTGTCTCACTTCGTCTGGTCCCTAGACTTTGACTGTACCAAGTCTACCTACAAGCCAGCAGGTTTGTGTCTCACTACGTCTGGTCCCTAGACTTTGACTGTCCCAATTCTACCTACAAGCCAGCAGGTTGTGTCTCACTTCGTCTGGTCCCTAGACTTTGACTGTCCCAAGTCTACCTACAAGCCAGCAGGTTTGTGTCTCACTTCGTCTGGTCCCTAGACTTTGACTGTCCCAAGTCTACCTACAAGCCAGCAGGTTTGTGTCTCACTTCGTCTGGTCTCTAGACTTTGACTGTCCCAAGTCTACCTACAAGCCAGCAGGTTTGTGTCTCACTTCGTCTGGTCCCTAGACTTTGGTCTGTCAGACATGGGAGACAACTGCCAGTTGCTAAGCTACCGTCAGCTTAGCTCTTGGAGTCACTGTAACATGTTGAGTTAAGTTGAGTCAAGAACCAACATCACAGCACTCTGGACATTCCCATACACACTCTGTCCTCATCTGCAACAGCCAGTGAAGAGTCCCAACACTAATGACACCAGTACACCCAAGTCCCTCTGGGAGACACAACAGAGGACTTGACCTTTCTCTACCGCTAGAATTGCTGCAGAAAGAAAGAGGCAAATACTTACTAATGCAGGCGCTGTAGGGGAATCCTAGGACCAACAGAAACTGCACGGCCAAAAAGATAGCCAGGATCAGCTTGTAGAACGGCCATAAGATGGCAACCACATGGCGAGACAACATGAGCAGGACTGCAAGCATTAGGATGTAGATGAGGGCCACAAAGTCCACACGGAAACTGACCACGATGGCTGTCATGATGTAGCAGCACTGAAATCAATAGAAGTGACTGAATATCCACATTAATGCCGAACGAACATACAAATTTCATTTTCAAAGGGTCACAACTTGGTTTTACGTTTGGCCCTTACAATCACTTATCTTTCGTTCATCAATCATCTATTGTGCATGTTACATTCACATAGAAAAAAAAAAATTGTCAAATGAAAGTTGTGAACATTAGCAGAGTCAACAGTAGCAAACAAACTCAAGAAGTAGAAGGTCTATTTTCATGACATGAATGTATGGAAGATAAGGTAAGCAAAATACAAAACAAAATTATATATATGCATAACTAGGGCGATCTGGAAGCAGACCGACTTGCGCTGATGTTTATACAATGTTATGAGTGCTGGTTGTTCAGAAACAATGGCAAACTACTGAACGTAAACTTGCCAAGAAATCACAAACAGTCAAATAATCTTGGGGTTGACTGTGACATCCTGTAAAGTATATGCCAATAACTAACTGGAGAAATAGTCAGCAAAATACAACACAAAAATAAAACAAGGTATTGGAGATATGGTAAATAAACTTTTTTGCTGTTGTTGATGTCTTGGCAAGTTTACATTCAGTAGTTTGCCATTACTTTCTGAACGACAGAGTCCCATACCATCACGTTAAAACTCAGTGCTACACAGTCTGCTGCCAAATCGGTCGCAGCTGTGTTTTGAACGCAGGTAAGTGGAATTACGAACCGCGTCCATAACGCCTTTGCCATGGAGACTGGCGGTAAGCAAACTACGACAACAAAATAAATAATATATCATATTGGAGATCACGTACACAATATACAGCAAAACAAAACCCAGGTCCCTTCCACATCTTGAAGCTTAATGTGTTTATGGTGCTAGTTGCACATTTGTAAAGATCAATCAGCGCTGTGATGTGCTCAATACTTCAGACACCTTTACCTCCCACAATATGTCCTGGTACCTATTTTCAGCTGGGTCGACATGGGAGCAGGTTAATTGATAAAACTGTCCTGCCTTGATGGGGTTTCGAACACATGCCCATCATCCAGCGTGCTAGCAAGTGCACTCTACGGCTCCTTATATGTGGTGCTAGCCCCTTATTTTGAGTTGAGTTGAGCTAAGAACTGATATCACTGCGCTCAGGACATTCTCACACACGCTCCATCCCCTCGTTCAACAACCAGCGAAGAGTCACACTACTAATCATTCCCACTTCTATCTTACTGAAAGTCCTCCTGGTCTTCCCTCTCAGTTTTGTGATCCTACCAGAACCCCTGCCAATCCCCCATAATCTCATCATTTCCACATATGGGTTAATACCCCACATTTTATGACCGAATAAGTGGCTATCGATGGTTGATTTGGTCAATATAATGCCAGCCACTTTTACTGTCCAGGTCATTTCCTGGTGCCCATTTTAGGTGCTGTTGGCCTAGAAGCCACTGAAACATAGCCCCACCTGGAGGGTTTTGAACTCATGACCACTGGGGTGGCAGGCAGGTATAGTAGCCACTGTGCTACTGCAGTTCCTTGTCATATTGTAGCAGCACAGAAATCTAGTGGTGAGACTGTGAATGTCTATATAATAATAGACAAATGTAGTGAACACAGACAACTGTAGCGAACATGGACATCTAATGAACACAGACAACTGTAGCGAACATGGACAACTAGTGAACACACATAACTGTAGTGAACACAGAAACTGTAGTGAACATGGACATCTAGTGAACACAGCTGTAATGAACATGGACAACTGAGAGAACATGGACAAGTGTAGTGAACATGGACAACTAGAGAACACACACAACTGTAGTGAACACAGAAACTGTAGTGAACATGGACATCTAGTGAACACAGCTGTAATGAACATGGACAACTGTAGAGAACATGGACAAGTGTAGTGAACATGGACATCTAATGAATACAGCTGTAATGAACATGGACAACTGTAGAGAACATGGACAAGTGTAGTGAACATGGACAACTAGAGAACACACATCACTGTAGTGAAGACAGACAACTGTAGTGAACATGGACATCTAGTGAATACAGCTGTAATGAACATGGACAACTGTAGAGAACATGGACAAGTGTAGTGAACATGGACAACTAGAGAACACACATCACTGTAGTGAAGACAGACAACTGTAGTGAACATGGACATCTAGTGAACACAGCTGTAATGAACATAGACAACTGTAGAGAACATGGACAACTGTAGTGAACATGGACATCTAGTGAATACAGCTGTAATGAACATGGACAACTGTAGAGAACATGGACAAGTGTAGTGAACATGGACAACTAGAGAACACACATCACTGTAGTGAAGACAGACAACTGTAGTGAACATGGACATCTAGTGAATACAGCTGTAATGAACATGGACAACTGTAGAGAACATGGACATCTAATGAACACAGACAACTGTAGCGAACATGGACAACTAGTGAACATACACAACTGTAGTGAACACAGAAACTGTAGTGAATATGGACATCTAGTGAACACAGCTGTAATGAACATGGACAACTGTAGAGAACATGGACAACTGTAGCGAGCATGGACAACTAGAGAACACAGACAACAGTAGTGAACACAGACAACAGTAGTGAATATGGACAACTTTAGATAATGAAGACACAAACAATAGATTACACGATTTATTGCCTGGCATATTTCGCTGCATCTCGTTAGGTACATACTGCAGAAATCACACAACTTACGTGAATTAACTAGATAAATCCTTCAAGTTGAAATATACACATATTCGCACAGTAATGTCACTTATCTACCACGGTAATTTTAAGCTAACTAACATGTCCTTCTGTTTGCACAATTCTGGCTTGCGTTGATAGATCATAATTGCTTCTGCAAATTTTAACAAGCGAGTATTTTGTGTGTTAAACAACACGCAAAATGCAGTGTCTCTGGCCACCACATGGCCACTTTCGACAATGTGCCTCCCGATTGAAGACGCCGGGAGCTTTCGGTGTGTCGGCCCCACGAGGCTAGCATCTCCTGTGTGTTGTATCTTGTTGACCCATTGGGGTATGTGTTCTGACACCCGTTTGTTAAGCTGTCTCTCTGTTCTACCAATGTAAACGGCCTGGCATCTACATGTGAATTGGTAAATACAATTGTTTGTGGCGTACAGAGGAACAGGCTCTTTGACTGCTGGTGTAGGAATCGGTACGGTTTTGTATCTAATGACTGGAGTTGCCGCACAGAATGTTCGGCCTACTGCTGTAGTAAGCCGGTCTTGTAGACGTTGCATTACGTCATCCCCTCGAAAGGTTAGCAGGATGAATACCTTGAGTTTAGGGACTGTAGTTACGTCTGCTTTGGGTTTGGGCTGTTGGCAGTGGCGCTTTATAAATCCTGTGGAGTACCCATTCAGGTTTAAGACATTCTTCAGAGTTTCAAATTCCTCTGTCAGTGTGTCCTGGGTGCATATCTTTCTAGCACGGTCAAACAAGGTCCGTACTAAGCCCCGTTTGTACTGGACAGGTGTGAAGCTCTGAAAATTTAGGTATTGGCCAGTCCATGTTCCTTTGCGACACACCGATCTTTGAATTGTGCCCTCTGCTCTACGTCTCATTAGAATATCTAGGAACGGTAACGCTTCGTTGTGTTCGTGTTCCATAGATAGAAAAAAATTTGTTGCGTATCCCTTACGGGACGTTGCAGTCAACACCAGCATTTTCAGCTGCTGTTGATGTACTAGGCAAGTGTTACGTTCAGTAGTTTGCCATTGCTTTCTGAACGACCGGCCTCTATACCTTTTTCGAAAAAACCAGCACCGCCGTGTTTCGAACCCGGGTATACGGGCTCACAAACCGCATTCGCAAGCCCTTCAGCCACAGAGACCGACCCAACCCACACAGACCTCCAGAATAGGTGTTGCCATAGATAGAGAGATGTTTTTATGCGTCTTGTTCATTGTGGCCTGAAACGATGTTGCTTGTAGCTCATCTGTGGTGATAATTAGTATATCATCCACATAACGACGGTAAAAGGCCAAGTTGTTGATGTCTGAGTATCTCTTTTCTTCTAAATGTGCCATGAAGATGTCCGCTAGAATAGGACCAAGAGGACTCCCCATGGCCACTCCGTCAATTTGGCGGTATGACTTAGTTAGAAAATTGAATTGTATGTTGGCGGTACATAGTAGTAGAAGCCTCTCCAGAATAGGTGTTGCTATGCCTAATTTTAGTTGTTTGTCTTCAATGCGTTCCCTGATTATTTTCACTGTCTCCTCTAACGGAACGTTAGTGAATAGGGAGGCTATATCCATGGATGCCATGTGTTTGTTATTTATGTCCATATTCACATGTAGATGCCAGGCCGTTTACATTGGTAGAACAGAGAGACAGCTTAACAAATGGGTGTCAGAACACATACCTCAATGGGTCAACAAGATACAACACACAGGAGATGCTAGCCTCGTGGGGCCGACACACCGGAAGCTCCCGGCGTCTTCAATCGGGAGGCACATTGTCGAAAGTGGCCATGTGGTGGCCAGAGACACTGCATTTCGCGTGTTGTTTAACACACAAAATACTCGCTTGTTAAAATTTGCAGAAGCAATTATGATCTATCAACGCAAACCAGAATTGTGCAAACAGAAAGACATGTTAGTCAGCTTAAAATTACCGTGGTAGATAAGTGACATTACTGTGCGAATATGTGTATATTTCAACTTGAAGGATTTATCTAGTTAATTCACGTAAGTTGTGTGATTTCTGCAGTATGTACCTGACGAGATGCAGCGAAATATGCCAGGCAATAAATTGTGCAATCTATTGTTTGTGTCTTCGTTATTCAAATTCACTACGGGAAAACATTGTTTTGAACTTTAGATAACACAGACAACTGGTGAACACAGACAACTTTAAAGAACACAGCAACTGGTGAACACAAACAACAATAGTGAACACAGACAACTGGTGAACATAACTGTTTTGAACACACACAAATATTCTGAACACAGACACTTATAGTGAACACAGACAGCTGCAGTGACATAACTAGTGAACACAGACACCTGTATTGAACACAGACAGCTGTAGTAACTTAGACAACTAGTGAACACAGACAGATTAACTTCATTCAAGTTGTCTGTGTTGCTATTTCTATCTCCTACAACTTCGCAGCCTCCACACAGTCAATCACATACCTGCTTATTGTCCATGATTTACTTCCATACATAAGTATTAGTTCAATATAGCTCTTAAGAACTCTTTTCCTTACCCCAATTGGCAAATATAAATTGCAGAGAATATTCTTCATCTTGAGAAATGCTGCCCCTGCTTGGGTTATTCTACATTTAACTCCATTAATACATCTTTATGGCAAACTACTGAACATAGAATTGCACAGAAAATCAACATGGAGGTTCATCACGAGTCTTGAAAAGGATATGCAAAATTGATTATGAACACATCTTTGTGATAACACCGCCAACAAAAAATAAATGAAAGACGGCACAGTTATATGTGAATATAAACTCACCTCCAGGCCAAACTTATAGAAAAAGTAATTTGTAAAAAATTTGATGCAGGACATGACATTTTTATCGGCATTCAAACGTATGATTTTAGGAAAGAGGATTCCCTTACGAGGCTTGCGGACGGTGGGATTAGCATAATACTGTTTTTGATGGTACTTGATGATGAACTTAAAGACTATTATGGCGACGATCACCATGTACATCTGTGGAGGGAAAACAAAAGAATCAGTCAACTCAAAAATCTATTATGGCTAGGATCATCATGTAATATAGAGAAAACATGGATAATCAACTCAAAAACTATTATGGCTAGTATCATCATGTAATGTAGCAGAAAGACATGGATAATCAACTCAAAAACTATTATGGCTAGTATCATCATGTAATGACATGGATAATCAACTCAAAAACTATTATGGCTAGTATCATCATGTAATGTAGCAGAAATACATGGATAATCAACTCAAAAACTATTATGGCTAGTATCATCATGTAATGTAGCAGAAATACATGGATAATCACCTCAAAAACTACTATGGCTAGTATCATCATGTAATGTAGCAGAAAGACATGGATAATCAACTCAAAAACTATTATGGCTAGTATCATCATGTAATGTAGCAGAAAGACATGGATAATCAACTAAAAAACTATTATGGCTAGTATCATCATGTAATGTAGTAGAAAGACATGGATAATCAACTCAAAAACTATTATGGCTAGTATCATCATGTAATGTAGTAGAAAGACAGGGATAATCAACTCAAAATCTATTATGGCTAGTATCATCATGTAATGTAGCAGAAAGACATGGATAATCAACTCAAAAACTATTATGGCTAGTATCATCATGTAATGTAACAGAAAGACATGGATAATCAACTCAAAAACTATTATGGCTAGTATCATCATGTAATGTAACAGAAAGACAGGGATAATCAACTCAAAAACTATTATGGCTAGTATCATCATGTAATGTAGTAGAAAGACAGGGATAATCAACTCAAAAACTATTATGGCTAGAATCATCATGTAATGTAGTGGCTAAACATTGATCATCATCATCATCCAATGCCTTGCCGGCTAGTGTGGGTGATGATGCCTCTCCACAAATTGTGATCTCTGACCGCATAGATCAATTCGTGTGTTGACTCCCTTCCGTGCCATGACACAAGACTGTTGGAAAGCATGGGCGGTCATGAAATGCCATTTCACTTGATCACCAGCATCGTGGATCAGCTCAGTGTTCCTGTCTCGTCCATGCCATGTGGCCAAGCCATCCAGGTATTTTCCTCTCTGTCTTCCTCTTGGTCTGTTCCCTTCGATCTTGCCAGTTGTCACTAAGTTCTCCAATCCATTTCTTCTCATAACATGTCCAAAAAATTTTGACTGTCTACGTCTAATTTCTCTAATCAATTTACGATTTTCATTTGTCTCCCGTAGTACTTGGTCATTGGTTTTTCTGTCTGTCCATTGTATTCTTTGCATTATCCTCAGAAACCACATTTCTGCAGCCATCAGATGTTTTTCAGCTTGACTGCACATTGTCCAAGTTTCACATCCATACAAAAAAACAGGCTCTATGTATCCCCTCAACACTCTTTTTCTCGTTTCAATTGACATCTTTTTATTGGTAAGAATGTTTTTCATCTTGCTAAAGGCTACTTTCGCCATGGCAATTCTTATTCTAATCTATTCAAGGCATCTCCCATCAGAGATGTTATGACTGTTCCGAGATAACTGTACCGATTCACTTGTTGAAGAATATTCCCATTTACTTGTATATTACATTGTGGTACTTCTTTCTTCCTAGTGACGACCATAGCCTGTGTCTTCTTACAATTTAATTCCAACCCCAGCTGCTCACTGTGTACAACAACTGCGTCTACTAATTGTTGTAGATCTTGTGCATTGTCTGCAATCAATACTGTATCATCTGCATATCTAATGTTATTGATGTTTCGTCCTCCAATGCTGATTCCATTTATATCTTCTACATTCCTGAAAATATTTTAACTGTATAGGGAAAAAAGATCTGGAGACATTACACATCCCTGCCTAACACCTCTCTTAATAGGTTGATATTGTCCCACTTCATTATCAATCCTTATGGCAACTTGTTGTTTCCAATATATGTCTTTTATAAGTTTAATGTCTTTCCCATCAATTTGTAGATCTGCAAGCATATCTACCATGTTGACATGTCTAACTCTATCAAAAGCCTTTGTGTAGTCATAAAGCAAAGGTGTATATCCTTGTTTACTTCTATAGCATGTTCAATAACTGTTCGCAGCATATACACAGCATTTACTGTACCCTTTCCTTCTACAAACCCACATTGTTCTTCCCCTATTTCAGGTTGTATTTTCTTCCTCACTCTTTGCATGATAATTCGTAGCAAAATCTTTGTGATGTGGCTCATTATACTAATTGTTCTATGTTGATCACATTCCAAGGTTCCTGATTTCTTTGGGATTGCAATAAATACAGAGTTACATAATTCAGAAGGTATATCTCCAGTATCATATAATGTGTTCAGCAGTCTGGTGACTTGATCTAGTCCAAATTCTTCTGAAGCTTTAATCATTTCTGTTGTGATGTTATCTGTACCGGGGGCCTCGCCAGCTTTCATATGCTGAAGAACATTTCAAACCTCCATCTTCAAAATTGGCGGCCCTTCATTATTAAATCTAATATACTGTTCCTCTCTGTTATCATTATAAAGGTTTTTCATATAATCTGTCCATATATGTAGAATCTGATCTTTTTCTATTATGATTTTGCCATCTTTAGTTTTTAGACAGCCTGTTGATGCACTTGTTCTTTTATTAGTAAGTTCCTGAATTCTTTTGTGCACTAATTTGGTATTTTGACTCTTGTGTTGTTTTTCAATGTCTAAGCACTTTTCCTCAAGCCATGCTTCTTTTGCCTCCTTACATAATATTCTGACTTGACTGTGAATTTCTTCATGTTTGACAGGATTATTTTTGTTGAGTCTTCTTGTTTCCATTAGGTGTAAAATTTCTTCTGTCATCCATTTCTTACGACCCACCTTCTTTAATTTTGGAATAGTTGTTTCTTCAGCCAAACTGACTGAATTCTTCAACATTTTCCATTGATCATCCACATTCTGGAATAATATCTCTAGATCAAACAATATATCAAATCTGTTCTGTACTTCTATGTTGAATTTGTTTTTTATTTCCTTGTCATTACTCAATGTACACAAATCATATTTAGTGTTTCCTGTTATATACTTGACTTTCTTCAACTTTATCCTCAGTGTTCCTGTAAGTAGTCTGTGGTCACTATAACAATCAGCACTGGGAACTGCTTTTGCTATCGTTAGTGCATTTCTAAATTCTCTGCTAATCAGAATGTAGTCAATATGGTTTCTGATCCTGCTATCAGGACTCCTCCATGTCCATAATCTTCTAGGGTGTTGCTTAAACCAGGGAAAAGAAAACAGGGAAGACCAAGAGAGACCCTGCGTAGAACTATCATAAGAGAAGGCTCATTCAACGGCCAAGTAAACATCCAGGATCTACAACAGGTAGCAGCGAACCACCAGGCATGGAGAGCCATGACTTCTGCCCTATGCGCTGCCTTGGGCTCAAGAGGAAAGACTAACTAACTAACTAACCTTTCTGTCTTTTCTTATAACAAAGGGAACACTGATCATGTAGATGTGAGTATAACTCGTCTCCTCAGAAAACGATGAACGATAATTTTGAATTCTGCGCAGAAGCATGATTCTACCAAGTCTTGAGTTCATGCGCGAGGTTATATTAATTAGATCTTGACGGCTGACAACCATTTCATGTCTTGACCGGTGGCAGCAAATAGTCCTTCTCTCCTGTATTTTGAGTTCTGAAGAACTTCTACGGTGTGAAGAAGCATGGACCAAGAGGTTGTTTCCGTAAGATAAGGTAATTGGTTGTATGTATTTTTACACACAGTGTTAAGCCGACTATTAGGGTAACCATAGAAGCCAAGTCTCGTGTTGACTTTGACGTGAGGAGGTCAGGTCTTGCATATCTAATGAGGGTGAAACGATTTGTTGTTTTGAACGCTGAAAACTTGTTCTAGGCGTAATTGTTTTCAAAGCTTTGCCAATCACTAGTGTCAAGCACTCTCACAGAAATTATATTGTTAGGGTTTCGTTACAACCATAAGGATGTAAGCTTCAATTACAGTATATACTTGATATGGAAAAGAATATAGTGATTCTATCAAGTGTGGAATAGCGGCCCTGGCCAAACTACCTCCTTGTTAAGTACGCTACAGTATTTATTATAGTGAAAGAAGTTTTTGGAAAGCATGGGCGCTTTCTATGCCTTAATATAAGAGGGTGCTACACTAAAACTATTATACATTTTTGGGTTCCAGACGAAGCATGGGAGTTTATACATATACTTATAACAGTGATGTAATGTAAATAATAAAATACTTTAGCTCACAACGAAGCTCTGGCACCTCTTGCCTTTATCCTTACTGTCGCCTGGTTGGGAATAATATTATATTGCTCCTGATGGAGCACTGGCTATCTAGACTTTATCTATATCTGGTGCCTTACTTGGTTTACGTGGTAATGCTTCATTGTGAGCAGTGGAACCTTTCATTCTAAATTAACTACAGGAAGGGCTAATGAAAGGGATCCAGTCTACTGTGTAACTATACTAACATAGCTCCCTTGGGAGCAGAACAGTCAGTGCTGGATTACTGAATGGGTTATGAAATACCACCCTCCTGCTACATGGGGGAAGGAAGCATGTATCAACCAACACACTTTCTCTCCTACCTGGTGATGAACACTTATAGGGAGGGGAATCTTGTGTATACACGAAAGGGGGTTCTTCAATGAGGAAGGTTACTTCTTCTCCGCAGAACACCCAAAAGATTAGGTTTGAGGACTTAAAAGATGTCAATTGGACATCTATAGTCCCAACAGCCAGGAGAACCTGAAAGTTACGTCTGAAAGACAGAATGAAAGGGGTGAATGTAGTGAGTGGGAAAGAATGGTTTCTTGTGTACAGGGGTTCCGGACTTCTAGAGTCTGCCTTGACGACCGCACCTATACAAGTTAAGACCAGGTTCTTTCAAGACAGTGCTGTTCACTTGGGCTTCCAGTTAGTTGTTGGTCTACCCTGCTCAGGTCTTCCAGCCAAGCCATCCAGGATCTGGTAATCAATGTTCATTGATGATATGTTGATCTGATAATGCCTGTCCTGTTTATTGTCCTGTGCAATGGGGAGTGTGGCAGGTCACTTTCACCAGATTATCTATTTCAGGGTCTCCCTTTTGGTGGTTGAAGGATGAATAAACTGTTCTTTGGTCAACGATCGCTCATCACTCCAAGGAAGTTCAACCATATTTACTATACTAGAGAGTAAATCTACGACTTGTGGAGATACTATTCTTGATCCACCTTGTGGAGAACCCAAACGATTCAGATCTAGCAACATGGCCACCATACCATGCTCACCAGATGGCTATTGTTAAAAATCACCATAGTTTGGGTGATAATTAGAACATGTTTCCCTATGATACCTGCATGTCTGCAGTGATTTGGGTATTTCAAGTAGTGTGCATCATCCTGAGCACCTATCTCTGAGTGACTTCAAGTACTGTTGATATCTCAAGACAAGAACCTTTTGAACAGTGGTTAGTGGGTCACCTCAGGGACTGTAGTTCGGAAGATTACTTAATGAAGAAGGTGACCATGCCAAAGGAATACTTTGGCCAGTCTAGTGTTTTCCTGACGAATACTGTCTACAGCCGAAGGAAGACACTAGTGGAAATCAGGTGAAGTACTCTGGACTCCAGACGTACGGACCTTGACCAGCTATCCAATGATGATACCTTGGCTTCAGTCAGCCTGATCTGAAAGCTAGACTGGTGGCACATGGCAGATTTGTTTCTATGTATCTATTCCTGTTCTTCTTCTCTAGATGTCCTCTATAGGTAACTGTTGTCTGAAAGATTATAATTCTGCAATTATTTATACTAGGGTGTTGTTCTTTGTATTCTAGAGAATGTTAATTACCCGTAGATATTAATAAGAAGAATATATGGTGGGGATCCCTAGCTCAGGAAACTGTGAGGTTTGCAGAACTCCATCCGGGTCTTTGCCAGATTATATCCTACTGATCAACTGTAACAGTATGGCAACCAACCCCATCTTTACTGCTACAACCACCAGACGAGTGTTTAGCCACTATGTGATGGTAGTTACAGAAAAGGTGGAATAGAGAAATTAGTCTTACATGGGCAAATACTAGGCAAGAGAGGCAGAGGAAGACAGAGAAAGATTGATGTGGAAAACTTACAAATCTGGACATCAACTTCATCAAAACATCAGAAGAGAGAGGCAGAGCAAGACAGAGAAAGACTGATGCGGAAAGCTTTAAAATCTGGGTGAAATCAACTTCATAAAAACATCAGACAAGAGAGGCAGAACAAGACAGAAAAAGACTGATGTGGAAAGCTGATAATTCTGGGCAACATCAACTTCATCAAAACATCTGACGAGAGAGGAGAGGAAGACAGAGAAAGGTTGATGTGAAAAGCTGACAACTCTGGGCAACATCAACGTCATCACAACATCAGATGAGAGAGAATTGGTGAGTTATGATCGCTGATGTCTGCTCCTTCAGACACATGAAGAAGAGGGAAAAAAAGAAGAAATTAAATAAATCAAGAAACAAGCACAATGTGTGTCTCCGTGTTCACTACAGTTGTCTGTGTTAACTACAGTTGTTTGTGTTCACTATAGTTGTATGTGTTTGCTTCAGTTGTCTTTGTTCATTAGTTGTCTGTGTTCACTACAGTTATCTGTGTTCATAATAGTTGTATGTGTTCGCTACAGTTGTCTGTTTTTTTTAAAAAGCCTTAAAAGTCGAAAGGATCGACCTCATTGCACTGAGTTTTATCCCATATGGCTCAGTCTCTTTCCGCAGGGCGGCATGCCAAAATTGTCGCACAAAGCACAAACTCCATAGTTCCAGTGATGACCCTCCGGTGTATCCGAGAAAAATTCACACGCAAACTGAAAGTCGTAGCCTGGAATTGAACCCACAACCTTCAGAGTGTGAGACAGACAGCTTGACCACTTCACCACAGAGATTCCACACAGAGACTCGCTACAGTTGTCTGTTTTAACTAAAGTTGTCTGTTTTCACTACAGTTGTCTGTGTTAACTGAAGTTGTCTGTGTTCGCTACAGTTGTCTGTTTTCAATACAATTGTCTATGTTCACTACAGTTGTGTGTTCACTACAATTATCTGTGTTCACTATATAAAATGGCACAAAGTAGGGCAGCTTTACATAACAGAATTACGACACATACAGGACATTGTGGCGATTAGCCTTCATCAGCAAATAAACACATACACAAAACACAACATATAGTCACAGAGATCTCCTGTGACTACATTAAGACGTGATGGCAGGATGAGAAGAAACAAAAAAGATGAAAAAATGAAAGCAATGAAGAGAAAATAAAAATTGGAAAAATGTTCCTGCTTACCTCAGTATTCCGAGCTGTTCCAATTTTTATTTTCTCTTCATTGGTTTCATTTTTTCATCTTTTTATTCTTCTCATCCTGCCATCACGTCTTAATGTAGTCACAGGAGATCTCGTTGGCTATATGTTGTGTTTTTGTATGTGTTTGTTTGCTGATGAAGGCTAATCGCCGCAATGTCCTGTATGTGTCGTAATTCTGTTATGCGAAGCTTCACTACTGTGTGTCATTTTATATTGTTTACATTTTCACAGCTTTGCCGCAGTTTCACCAAATTTTATTCATATTTTCTGTGTTCAATACAGTTGTATGCGTTCGCTACAGTTGTCTGTTTTCAATACAGTTGTCTATGTAAACTACAGTTGTGAGTGTTTACTACAGTTGTCTGTGTTCACTACAATTGTCTGTGTTCACTACAGTTGTCTGTGTTCACTACAGTTGTGTGTATTCACTACAGTTGTCTGTGTTCACTACAGTTGTGTGTATTCACTACAGTTGTCTGTGTTCACTACAGTTGTCTATGTTCACTACAGTTGTCTGTGTTCACTACAGTTGTGTGTATTCACTACAGTTGTCTGCTTTCAATACAATTGTCTATGTTCACTACAGTTGGGAGTGTTCACTACAGTTGTCTGCTTTCAATACAATTGTCTATGTTCACTATAGTTGGGAGTGTGCACTACAAATGTTGTGTTCACTAGTTTTCTGTGTTCAATACAGTTGTCTGTGTTCACTAGAGGTGTGTGTGTTCACTACAGTTGTCTGTTTTCAATACAATTGTCTATGTACACTACAGTTGTGAGTGTTTACCACAATTGTCTGTGTTCACTACAGTTGGTGTGTTCACTAAAGTTGTCTGTGTTCACTACAGTTGTCTGTTTTCAATACAATTGTTTGTGTTCACTACAGTTGTCTGTGTTCACTACAGTTGTCTGTGTTTGCTACAGTTGTCTGTGTTTGCTACAATTGTCTGTGTTCACTACAGTTGTCTGTTTTAAATACAACTGTATATATTCACTACAGTTGTGAGTGTTCACTACAATTGTATGTGTTCACTACAGTTGTCTGTATTTGCTACAGTTGTCTGTGTTTGCTACCATTGTCTGTGTTCACTACAGTTGTCTCTGGGAGTCTCCATGGTGAAGTGGTCAGGCCGTTTAACTCGGGCTCCGAAGGTTGTGGGTTCGATTCTGGGCCACATCCTTCAGTTCACGAGTTACATTTTTCGGAGATTCCTGTGGGTCGTCGCTAGAGCTACGGAGTTCGCGCTTTGTGTGACGCTTTCCGCGCTGCGGAAAAAGACCGAGCCATATGGAATAAAACCCGGTGCAATGAAGTTGACCCTGTCAACTTTTAAGCGACTTTTTTTTTTACAGTTGTCTGTTTTCAATATAACTGTATATATTCACTACAGTTGTGAGTGTTCACTACAATTGTATGTGTTCACTACAGTTGTCTGTGTTTGCTACAATTGTCTGTGTTCACTACAGTTGTCTGTTTTAAATACAACTGTATATATTCACTACAGTTGTGAGTGTTCACTACAATTGTATGTGTTCACTACAGTTGTCTGTATTTGCTACAGTTGTCTGTGTTTGCTACCATTGTCTGTGTTCACTACAGTTGTCTCTGGGAGTCTCCATGGTGAAGTGGTCAGGCCGTTTAACTCGGGCTCCGAAGGTTGTGGGTTCGATTCTGGGCCACATCCTTCAGTTCACGAGTTACATTTTTCGGAGATTCCTGTGGGTCGTCGCTAGAGCTACGGAGTTCGCGCTTTGTGTGACGCTTTCCGCGCTGCGGAAAAAGACCGAGCCATATGGAATAAAACCCGGTGCAATGAAGTTGACCCTGTCAACTTTTAAGCGACTTTTTTTTTTACAGTTGTCTGTTTTCAATATAACTGTATATATTCACTACAGTTGTGAGTGTTCACTACAATTGTATGTGTTCACTACAGTTGTCTGTGTTTGCTACAATTGTCTGTGTTCACTACAGTTGTCTGTTTTCAATACA
Source organism: Cepaea hortensis (assembly GCA_963921405.1). Taxonomy (NCBI): domain Eukaryota; kingdom Metazoa; phylum Mollusca; class Gastropoda; order Stylommatophora; family Helicidae; genus Cepaea; species Cepaea hortensis. The sequence continues at coordinate 130,522,616 of OY992876.1, read as the reverse complement.
ACTGTATATATTCACTACAGTTGTGAGTGTTCACTACAATTGTATGCATTCACTACAGTTGTCTGTGTTCATTAGAGGTGTGTGTGTTAACTACAGTAGTCTGTTTTCAATACAATTGTCTATATTCACTACAGTTGTGAGTGTTCCCTACAGTTGTCTGTATTTGCTACAGCTAAAATTCAATTCTTACCCCCAAGTAACGCCCAATGGTCATTCTGTCAGGGTCATATTTCTTGAAGCCAAACCAAGCTGCATTGTCCAGAAGGTTGAGTTCAACACTCTCATTGCCCATGTTCTGGTTAGACCAAAGCCAGATTCACAAATTACACAAACATATACGCAAATTTAAAACACTCACAATTTCACGTAAATCCACTATCGCATGTGATCTACAATCACAGGTAAATCTACAATCATTAGTATCTTACAATCAAATGTAATTCCACAATCACTAGTAATTTACAATCACAAGTAAATCCCCAATCACAGGCAAATCTAAATGTTTGAATGAAGAAGTTATTTTCTACCTGTCCATATTGACCTCCTCCTTTCCTGTCTTGTTTTGTTTACCCTACTTCGAGTTTGTTTGTCCAACTTCAGGTTTTGTTTGCCCAACTTCAGGTTTTGTTTGCCCAACTTCAGGTTTTGTTTGCCCAACTTCAGGGTTTGTTTGCCCAACATCAGATTTTGTTTGCCCAACTTCAGGTTTTGGTGTATTTTCATAATATTTTACTTCATTCAGACATCTGGATTTGAAGATGTATCTGTGACTGAGGATTTACTTGTGACTGGATTTACATGTGATGTGGATTTATGTGTGATTGTGGATTTACTAGTAACTGTGGATTTACTTGTGACTGTGGATTTACTTCTGACTGAGGCTTTATCTGTGACTGAGGATTTATTTGTGACTGCTGATTTACGATCACCAAGGATTTATCTGTGACACTGGATTTACTTGTGAATGTGAGTTTACATGTGACTGGATTTACGGTGATCAAGGATTTATCCGAGACAGTGGATTTACTTGTGACTGTGGATTTACTTGTGACTGAGGATTTACTAGTGACTGTGGATTTACTTGTGACTGAGGATTTACTAGTGACTGTGGATTTGCAGTGACCAAAGATTTATCTGTGACAGTGCATTTATTTGTAACTGCGGATTTACTTGTGACTGAGGATTTACTTGTGACTGAGGATTTACTTGTAACTGTGGATTTACCTGTGACTAGATTTACGGTGACCAAGGATTTATCTGTGACAGTGGATTTACTTGTGAATGTGGATTAATAATGACTGTGGACTTACAGTGACTAAGGATTTATCTATGACTATGGATTTACCTGTGACTGTGGATTTACTTGTGACGGTGGATTTACCTGTGACTGAGGATTTACTTATGACAGTGGATTAATTGTTACTGTGGACTTACGGTGACTAAGGATTTATCTGTGACTGTGGATTTACTTGTGGCTGTGGATTTATTTGTGACAGTGGATTACTTGTAACTGTGGATTACTTGTGATTGTGGATTACTTGTGTCTGTGGATTATTGGTGACTGTGGATTACTTGTGACTGCTGATTATTCATTGCCATCTCGTTGTTGGTGTTTAAGCGATGGCTCGTTGTCCCAAATACAAAAATTGGCGCAAATTCACTCAAGTGGACCACAGCTGTCAAATGAAGTTACAACACACTCATTATCAGTGTACCTGAGGAGTTTATTTGGAAACCCACGGTGAATCAGTTCCCGCATCGACCAAGACTGGTCCCCGTTTAATACGTGGCTTGGCTAGACATCGTACATGCAAAACAATCTGTCCCTACTCTCGAGTCGCCCCTGGTGTCATGGTCTTAAATCATCTGTTGCTGTCAACACTTGATTACCAAATAGTAAACAGAATCAACTCACATTCGTGTTCAGTCTGAATACACACACTTCTAACACTAGGTGCAGGCCATTAGAGAATACGGCCTATCAGCATTTACCGTTTCCTTTACCGGCACAGTGGTAATTCGTGAGACATTATAGATGACTGTAGAGTCAGGTTTGTTCTTTCGTTTCAACTAGAAACTAAGTAGAATGTGGTTTCAGTCAGCCACTGATAAACTTGAGTAGATCTTGTTAAGCTGACATGATTTGATGTTGGTGGATCAGCCGCCCCTTTACTGAATGCTTTCCAAGTCTAGTCGCGGTCTGACGATCCATCTTATCATGTGACTTTTGAGACTAATCCCCCATGTTACCTGACCTCTTTCATCTTAAAGCTGTGTTACGCCTGTCGTGAGTTGTATTCAGTTATCTGTCACTGGTGTTTTAACCCTCTCTGGTCATGGATTTATATTTCGTCACTGTAGCTTCTTACATTAACTCTATTGAGGCCAATTTTGGATCATGGCATTCATGACTGTGGATTATTTGTGACTGCAGATTACTCATGACTGTGGATTACTTGTGACTGCAGATTACTCATGACTGTGGATTACTTGTGACTGCAGATTACTCATGACTGTGGAATACTTGTGACTGCAGATTACTCATGACTGTGGATTACTTGTGACTGCAGATTACTCATGACTATGGATTACTTGTGATTGCAGATTACTCATGACTGTGAATTACTTGTGATTTCAAATTATTTATAACTAGATCACTAGAGATTGCATATTACATGTGTTTGAGGATTACTCATGAACGAATATTACTCTAATTGCAGATTACTCATGATTCTGGATTACTAATGATCGCAGATTACATGTAACTTTGGATTAGTTGTGATACATAGAACAGACTGACCAGAAAGACGAGCCCGCCAGACAGAGGACCACAACGACACTATCTCAGTTGTGCAAGGGGGTCGGGACAGACGAAGAATGGACAATCACAGCTGAGATGATGCGTGCGATGCTCAAGAAATCACCTAACACCGCCCCAGGCCCAGACGGCATCCGATATGGTGACCTACTGGTGATATCAGATGATGACATGGAAGAACTGGCCAGAGAATTCAACACCAGTATCCAGAGGGGTCAGATCAAAGAAGAATGGCTACACAGCTACTTGCTGCCGCTGCCAAAACCGAACAAAGACCATTCCAAGATAAGCGGCTACAGTATCATTACGATGCAGAACAATGCGGACAAGTTACTGGAGAAAATTGTAGCACACAGACTTGCTTGTGACTTGGAACAGCTCGGCTGCTTCCCGCCCACACTTGGAGGGTACAGACGCAACAAAGAGTCATGGCTGAATGCGGCGGTGTTTGCTCAAGATGTTTACGAAGGATTTCAGGTCAGAGAAGAGACATGTGCGGCCGCCATAGACTTAGAGGACACATATAACAGCGTATCTTTCGAGCACTTGATGCAAACCCTCCTCAGGCTGAAAGTGCACCCTCACCTTGTACGATGGATAGCTGCAGTTCTGCTCCAAAGAAAGGTGGTGCTAAGATGCGGGAGTTGGTCTTCTGAGCCGATAACGATATGTCCAGGATAGCCACAGGGTTCACCACTGTCACCAGTACTATTCAACATGTATACGGTGCCAATCACTGAACAACAGTTGGACGGGAGGGGTAGGACTCTGTCATTCGTTGACGACATCCTCGTGTATCGACAGGGTCGAGATAGACAGGCGGTTGCCAATGATATGCAGGGTGAACTAGATTGTATTTCCTCATGGTGTGCTGATGCCGACGCCCTTGTCAACCCTGCAAAGGCATCGGTTACATGGTTCTCCCTAAACAACCATATTGTGAAAACAGACATGCCGGCAGTAAGAATGGATGGGAGCATTTTGAGTAGAACCCAGTCAATGACATCTTGGCGTGAGGCTTGATCGTAGCCTGTCCTTCAGAGTTCATGTCGATTATGTCATAACGAAGGCTCAAAAAGGTTTGTCAGCAATGAGAGTCATGGCGACTGCCAATATCGAGCAAAGACTGCTAATACTTCTGTTCCAAGGACTTGTGCTTTCACGCATCGAGTATGCCCTGGCCATCCTCACTGTCAGCCCTACACAGATTGGAAGACTTGAAAAGGTACAAAACGAAGCCATGCGCATCATTTTGGGCTGCACGAGAGACACCAGCTGTGTAGCAATGAGATACCTCCTTGACTTCCCGACAATGGAACACAGGATCAAGATCTGGAGAGCTCGTGCATACTTAAAAATAAGTGCAGATGAGCAGCACCCTCTGCATGACGCTATATTCAGAGAAAAGGGTGACAGGCTAAAGAGGGGCAAGTCATGGATGGGTCGGGCGGAAGATGTCATCAGACAGGTTTGCAGTCCTGCCAGTATCAACCCCGGCAAGGAATGGGTGCCGGTGCCTCCAGCTTTTAAGTGCACTTTCTCCTGCATTATCACACTTGACAGACTGTGCAGAGAGCAGAACCCTGCCGCTGTCAATGCAGAGGTTAATGCGCTCATCTATGAACACTCAGATAGCCCCGAAGTGCTCATCTATACAGATGGATCTGTTGTAAAGCAGCAGAGAAGTGCGTGGACATTTACAGCCCATTCAGCGGGCCGAACCATTCAAGAATCCAGTGGTGCCCACTCTATGACCACGAGCAGCATGACGATGGAGGTGATGGCAGTTACACAGGCTTTCATATGGCTGGAATCACAGCTTTATACCAACGTGTATGTACTAAGTGATTCAAGGAGAAACAGAGGAAAACCTAACAACACACAATAAAGAGAGGTAAAAAACAAATGAATAATATGGGGAGGACATAAATAGAGCTGCATGGGATAGCTAAGGATAGGAGGGGGCTTGGGGTGAGTTGGTTGAGGGTCGAGCCCCTATGGAAGACAACGGACGAAATAAGAAGAAGTAACTTACACAAGTAGCAGACCAGAAGTCGTCATCCGTGATGTGCAGTTCAAATATCATCTTGACAAGTATGATGAAAGCTGTCCATATTAACAGCAGGTGAGACAGCAAGGTGCCAGCATGGCGAATTGGGAGCAATGCTGCTATCAGGAACACGTAGACTGCTGTCAGAACACAGACCTATAGAAGTAACCTTCATGTAAATTTGTTGTGTATAACAGCCATTTTAATCATACATTTTTGTATTTACAATGAGTAAGATTTCAATTTTCAATTATTTTATACTAAAAGAATCATGATCACACTTTCAGTTTCCTCAACTCATTCTATACCAAATTAATTCTGGTCACACTTTCAGTTTTCTCAACTCATCCTACACCAAATTAATCATGATCACACTTTCAGTTTTCTCAACTCATCCTATACCAAATTAATCATGATCACACTTTCAGTTTTCTACACTCATTCTATACGAAAATTAATTATGATCACACTTTCAGTTTTCTCAACTCATTCTATACCAAATTAATAATGATCCCATTTTTAGTTTTCTCAAATCATTCTATACCAAATTAATCATGATTGATCATCAACCATCTAAACAACCAACCATCCACCTAACCAACCAGTCAAGCATCCAGCCAATCAACAAATCCAACCAACCATCCATCCAACCAACCAAACCACAAAGAAACCAACTTCTTGGAAAGTAATGCATTCATTTTTCACAGTGGTTATTTCCCACCTTGGACATCTGCCATACATGCTTCTGAGACTGAATAATACTCAAAGCCTCACTTCATTTACACCAACTACAAAAATACTCACACCCTCACCCTAATGACACCAACTACAATAAATACTCACACCCTTACCTTACCTCACACCAACTACAATAATACTCACACCCTCACCTCATTTACACAAACTAACCTCATTTACACAAACTACAACAATACTGACACCCTCACCTTATTTACACCAACTACAACAATAATGACACCCTCACCTCATTTACACTAACTACAACAATACTGACACCCTCACCTCATTTACACCAACTAACCTCATTTACACCAACTACAACAATACTGACACCCTCACCTCATTTACACTAACTACAACAATACTGACACCCTCACCTCATTTACACTAACAACAACAATACTGACACCCTCACCTCATTTACACTAACTACAACAATACTGACACCCTCACCTCATTTACACTAACAACAACAATACTGACACCCTTACCTCATTTACACTAAGTACAATAACACTCACACCCTCACGTCATTTACACCAACTACAATAATACTCACTTACACCCTCACCTTATTTACGCCAATAACAATAATACTAACTCACACCCTCACATCATTTACACCAACTACAATAATACTCACTCACACTGCCATGAGTGAAATTGTAACTCATGGCAAGGTGAAACAGTCATGTGAAAGGACATGACAATCGTGGACTTTAAGTCACAAAAGGCACGCCACGATTGTCGTTGAGCAAATAAGCACGATTTGTGAAGGTGACAAGGGCATTCAGATTTCAAGTTTGGGTTGTTGACTGGTGCGGACACACCAGTCTGAATATAATCATGGCCTCAAAGAGCGCAGTATTTTACATGTGTAGAGATAAGAGATATTGTATACCTGTGATGTAAAAGTATGAACATCTGATGGTAGTAATTACGTGAGTAAACTCGAGTGAAACTAATTCTGAGTTCTGTTAAGTATGTACAGTGGAGTCTGGATAAGTAGAAGTCGCAGGGCCGAAGGAATTGGTTCTACTTATCAGAAATTCTACTTATCCAGACTGCACACATATTTACACTAATTTACACTAATACATGTGTACCATGCAGTAGCATTGAGTAAAATGATTGTATCACTTAGGAAACACAGGTAGTGAACAAATAAATAGCAATACAATATCAGAAATGTTGAAATGTTTAGTTTTGAAAATTTCCAAATTAATTAAAGAAAAAGTCTGTGATTTTGCTTTGCTTCTTGACTTGTGAAAAATATCTTCCCATTGCCCGTTTAAAGGCACAAAATGGTGAGACTGCATCATCTGAACATCCATTCTGCATGTAAATGTCAATTTTGTCAACTGATGCCAAAATGTCTGACTGCGATACAGGTTGTGCTTGTAGCCCACAGTCATCCTCATCATCAGAGTCAAGGCTGGAAGGGTCTGTTGGTTGAATGACTGGCATACATAGCCCTATAATAACAGTGCGTGAAAGAGTGGCACTAGTAGAAACATCATTGTCAATGTTCACAAACTCCTCTGGATCAATCTTCAGCTCTTTATACAATCTAGCAAGTAATGGCCGCACTGAAATATCAGTAACATTGCTCTCACTGCTCGCTGATGGTGTGGAATTCTCATTTACAGAGACATCTACTGCAGGTAAGAAGCCAGCCTGTCTAAAGCAGTTTGCAATAGTTGCTGGTAAAACTCTGTCCCATGATGATTTTAACATAAGAATAGCATCAAGAAGGGTTATCTTGAAATCATCACAAATGAGGTCAGCATCCATATGACCCACAAATTTTGACAACATTGTGGATCTATAAAGAACTTTCAGATTTTGAATGATACCTTGATCACAAGGCTGAAGTGTTGATGTGGCATTAGATGGCAGAAACAAAATTTGTTGCATTCAGATTGTTAATTTTTGTGTGGGCTGAACAATTGTCAACAATTAAAATAACTTTTTTTTTGTTTACACACCATTGAATAATCAAATTCTTGTAGCCACTCATTGAACAGTTCTGATGTCATCCATGCCTTTGAATTGGTTCTGTAATTCACACACAATGTTTTCAGGCCTTTGAAACAACAAGGATTTTTTAATTTTCCAATCACAAAGAAAGGCCATGTTTCACTACCATCCATATTGGAACACACAACCACTGTTATTCTTTCTTTTGATTTTTCCCCCCATGACACTTTTCATTTTTGAAAGTAAATGTTTTATCAGGTAGCAATCTCCAAAATAATCCAGTTTCATCGACATTAAATACATCCACAGAATTATATTTAGCTAAATCAGGTTTGAGCACGTCTTCTAACCATGAGTGAGTCATTGCTTCATCGACTGACTGTTTCTCTCCACACACATTCTTGTAAGTGATGCTGTGTCGTTTTTTGAAACGATCCAACCAGCCAGCACTACAATTCCAGTCTGTCTGACCTCCAAGACGTGCAAATTCTTCTGCTTTCGCAATAAGTAAAGGTCCATTTACTGGTACATTTGCCAATCTAATCACAGTGAACCATTTTAAAAGGGCAGCATCAACAAAATCACACGCAGCAGTTCTTCTAGCTCTCTGCCTATCACTGTCGATTTGACATTCGAAAAACAATTATTTGTAGCGGTCTTTATGCTATAAAATGCAGGAAAGTGTCGATGTTGGAATACCAAATTCTCTAGCTATATCCGCTTTCTTCTTCCCACTATGTTCAACCTCTTCCAACAGCTCAATCTTTCTTTTTAAAGTCAAAGTTTTAAGCTTTCGTCCACTAGCAGCCATTGATGACATGTAGCAACATATTATGTGCGAGATTGTTCTCTGGGCTGACTAAAAATACATTCTTTTGCGATACAATTTTTTATCGGGGAGTGTGAAATTAACAGTTCAACTTAAACGTGGACATTTATAAAGTCGGTAATTCATTTTTATGTTGGACTAATCCGAAAATTCGAGTTAACCGAATTCGACGTATCAGGAATTTTTGTACAAAGATAAAGAAGGATCTTGGCCGCGACCAAGCCAATAATGTCAACTTAAGCGAAATTCTAGTTATCCAAGTTCGACTTAAGTGGACTCAACTGTATATATTTTATTTCTGCAATTGTTCGGATGATAGTGGAGAGAATGGACACTGAATGGTGAAAACAGCCTCTTTAGATCCTCATTGATTTCAAGTGACATCCTGAATACAGGCAGCGACGTGAGAACCCCAAGTATTGTTGACGCCAACATATCGTCAAGTGCCAACTAAACCATATATCAGCCATGGGCGTAACAACGAGCATATTCTCATCTATGGCACACACTCCAATCTCATTTACATCAATTACACTAATACTCACCCACATCCTCACATCATTTACACCAACTACAATAATACTCACCCACATTCTCACCTCTTTTACGTCAACTACAATAATACTCACTCATGCCTTCAGCTCATTTACACCAACTACAACAATACTCACTCACACCCTGACCTCATTTACACCAACTACAACAATACTCACTCATGCCCTCACCTCATTTACACCAACTACAATAATACTCACTCACACCCTGACCTCATTTACACCAATTACAACAATACTCACTCATGCCCTTACCTCATCTACACCAACTACAATAATACTCACTCACACCCTGACCTCATTTACACCAACTACAACAATACTCACTCATGCCCTTACCTCATTTACACCAACTACAATAATACTCACACCCTGACCTCATTTACACCAACTACAATAATACTCACCCACACCCTGACCTCATCTACACCAACTACAATAATACTCACCCACATCCTGACCTCATTTACACCAACTATAATAATACTCACCCACATCCTGACCTCATTTACACCAACTATAATAATACTCACCCACACCCTGACCTCATCTACACCAACTACAATAATACTCACCCACACCCTGACCTCATCTACACCAACTACAATAATACTCACCCACATCCTGACCTCATTTACACCAACTATAATAATACTCACCCACACCCTGACCTCATTTACACCAACTATAATAATACTCACTCACACCCTGACCTCATTTACACCAACTACAACAATACTCACTCATGCCCTTACCTCATCTACACCAACTACAATAATACTCACTCACACCCTGACCTCATTTACACCAACTACAACAATACTCACTCATGCCCTTACCTCATCTACACCAACTACAATAATACTCACCCACACCCTGACCTCATTTACACCAACTACAATAATACTCACCCACATCCTGACCTCATTTACACCAACTACAATAATACTCACCCACATCCTGACCTCATTTACACCAACTACAATAATGCTCACTCATGCCCTTACCTCATCTACACCAACTACAATAATACTCACCCACACCCTGACCTCATTTACACCAACTACAATAATACTCACCCACATCCTGACCTCATTTACACCAACTACAATAATACTCACCCACACCCTGACCTCATTTACACCAACTACAATAATACTCACCCACACCCTGACCTCATTTACACCAACTATAATAATACTCACCCACACCCTGACCTCATTTACACCAACTACAATAATACTCACCCACATCCTGACCTCATTTACACCAACTATAATAATACTCACCCACATCCTGACCTCATTTACACCAACTACAACAATACTCACTCATGCCCTTACCTCATCTACACCAACTATAATAATACTCACCCACACCCTGACCTCATTTACACCAACTACAATAATACTCACCCACACCCTGACCTCATTTACACCAACTATAATAATACTCACCCACACCCTGACCTCATTTACACCAACTACAATAATACTCACCCACATCCTGACCTCATTTACACCAACTACAATAATACTCACCCACACCCTGACCTCATTTACACCAACTATAATAATACTCACCCACACCCTGACCTCATTTACACCAACTATAATAATACTCACCCACACCCTGACCTCATTTACACCAACTATAATAATACTCACCCACACCCTGACCTCATTTACACCAACTATAATAATACTCACCCACACCCTGACCTCATTTACACCAACTACAATAATACTCACCCACACCCTGACCTCATTTACACCAACTATAATAATGCTCACCCACACCCTGACCTCATTTACAACAACTACAATAATACTCACCCACACCCTGACCTCATTTACACCAACTATAATAATACTCACCCACACCCTGACCTCATTTACACCAACTATAATAATAATACTCACCCACACCCTGACCTCATTTACACCAACTATAATAATACTCACCCACACCCTGACCTCATTTACACCAACTACAATAATACTCACCCACACCCTGACCTCATTTACACCAACTATAATAATACTCACCCACACCCTGACCTCATTTACACCAACTATAATAATACTCACCCACACCCTGACCTCATTTACACCAACTACAATAATACTCACCCACACCCTGACCTCATTTACACCAACTACAATAATACTCACCCACACCCTGACCTCATTTACACCAACTACAATAATACTCACCCACACCCTGACCTCATTTACACCAACTACAATAATACTCACCCACATCCTGACCTCATTTACACCAACTACAATAATACTCACCCACATCCTGACCTCATTTACACCAACTATAATAATACTCACTCACACCCTGACCTCATTTACACCAACTATAATAATACTCACCCACACCCTGACCTCATTTACACCAACTACAATAATACTCACCCACATCCTCACCACTTTTACATCAACTACAATAATACTCACCCACACCCTGACCTCATTTATACCAACTACAATAATACTCACCCACACCCTGACCTCATTTACACCAACTATAATAATACTCACCCACATCCTCACCTCTTTTACGTCAACTACAATAATACTCACACCCTGACCTCATTTACACCAACTACAATAATACTCACTCACACCCTGACCTCATTTACACCAACTACAACAATACTCACTCATGCCCTTACCTCATCTACACCAACTATAATAATACTCACCCACACCCTGACCTCATTTACACCAACTATAATAATACTCACCCACACCCTGACCTCATTTACACCAACTATAATAATAATACTCACCCACACCCTGACCTCATTTACACCAACTATAATAATACTCACCCACACCCTGACCTCATTTACACCAACTACAATAATACTCACCCACACCCTGACCTCATTTACACCAACTATAATAATACTCACCCACACCCTGACCTCATTTACACCAACTATAATAATACTCACCCACACCCTGACCTCATTTACACCAACTACAATAATACTCACCCACACCCTGACCTCATTTACACCAACTACAATAATACTCACCCACACCCTGACCTCATTTACACCAACTACAATAATACTCACCCACACCCTGACCTCATTTACACCAACTACAATAATACTCACCCACATCCTGACCTCATTTACACCAACTACAATAATACTCACCCACATCCTGACCTCATTTACACCAACTATAATAATACTCACTCACACCCTGACCTCATTTACACCAACTATAATAATACTCACCCACACCCTGACCTCATTTACACCAACTACAATAATACTCACCCACATCCTCACCACTTTTACATCAACTACAATAATACTCACCCACACCCTGACCTCATTTATACCAACTACAATAATACTCACCCACACCCTGACCTCATTTACACCAACTATAATAATACTCACCCACATCCTCACCTCTTTTACGTCAACTACAATAATACTCACACCCTGACCTCATTTACACCAACTACAATAATACTCACTCACACCCTGACCTCATTTACACCAACTACAACAATACTCACTCATGCCCTTACCTCATTTACACCAACTACAATAATACTCACCCACACCCTGACCTCATTTACACCAACTACAATAATACTCACACCCTGACCTCATTTACACCAACTACAATAATACTCACTCACACCCTTACCTCATCTACACCAACTACAATAATACTCACTCACACCCTTACCTCATCTACACCAACTACAATAATACTCACTCACACCCTGATCTCATTTACACCTGCTACAATAATACTCATTCACACCTCATCTCATTTACACCAACTACAATAATACTCCTCCCCCGATGGTGTTTCCACCTTGTCGTGGTGGGGGAGCTTGAGTTTCTCAATGACCCTGAGAGCTATGCCGGCGGTAGCGTAGCTACCAGCAGGGCCTCCCAAGCTGGACAGGTCAAAGGGTAGAGAACAGACAAAGAGAAACACCCTGGTCCTCCAGGTTGGGGGTTGAAGCGTGGGGTTAACATCCCCACCTTTGTAAAAACCTTTCTTTGTTACGAAACAAATACATGAGCCTCAATATCGGACTGACTTATCTGGACAACGACCTTGGAACGTTAAAGGACTTTTGAGATTTGGAACATGGAATGTACGGACACTATATCGAGCTGGAGCGGCCGAAGAACTAACCCGGGAGCTGATTGAATATCAAATGGATATAACAGCAATTCAAGAAATAAGGTGGCCAGGAGAGGGTACTTTAGAGCAAAATGGAATGATTATAATATATGGAGGAAACACCCAAAATAAACATGAATTAGGAACAGGATTTGTCATCAAAAATGAGTTATGGGGGAACGTTTTAAACTTTAAAGCTTTTAATGACAGGATTAGTAAATTACGAATAAAAGGTAAATGGAAAAATATAACGATGATTAATGTACATGCACCTACTGAAGAGAAAGAAGATGATATTAAAGAAGACTTTTATAATGATCTGGAAGATGTCATAGAAGAAACCCCCAAACAGGACATCCTGATTGTGCTGGGAGACTTCAATGCAAAAATAGGTAGAGAGCAAACTAATAAAAAAGTGGCCGGTATGGAAAGCCTACATACAACTTCAAATGATAATGGATGGAGAGTCATCAACCTGGCAGAAGCCAAAGGACTGCAGGTTAGCAGTACCAGACTACAAAGAAAGGATATACACAAACAAACTTGGAAATCATGTGACAAGAGAACCTATAATCAAATAGATCACATTTTAATTAACAACAGAAATGCATCAAACATACAGCAAGTCAGAAGTTATAGAGGAGCTGAGTGCCACAGTGACCACTTCCTCGTTGGAGCAAAATTTAAAATAAAACTTAAGAGAGCTTTCTATACTAAATTACAAAGATTACACCCAACATATAACAGAGAAAAACTACAAGACATTACAGTCAAAGAGAAATTTACAGATGAAATAAAATGTAAACTTGAAACTCTGCAAAACCCTTTGGAGGAAAGCATTGACCAAACTTGGTTGAACATCAAGAATACAATTCAGTCTACCGCAGAAGAATGTCTCGGTGTGTTAACCACGCATAGAAAGAACAGATGGTTCAATCAAAAATGTGAAGAAGCAGTCATTAGGAAGAAGAATGCCAGACATGTATGGTTAAATGACATCAATAACATCCAAAAGGAAGAGCATTATAGAAATGAATGTAAAGAGGCTACAAAAATAGTCAGACAGCAGAAGCGAGAATATATGAGTAATATAATCAAAGATATGGAAACTAATCACCAGAAAAATGAATCCAGAAAATTTTTTAAAGAACTGAAGTCAATGAAACGAGGGCACCAACAAAACACATATGGTTTAAAAGACAAAAATGGGAATATGATAAATACCAATGAGGAAATGTGCAACACATGGAAAGAATATTTTATTGAATTACTAAATTGTGAAGCTCCAAGTAACATTTTCTCACAAGAAGAGGTTCTAACATGCGAACCACAAATTGAAGAACCTACATTTGAAGAAATCCTATATGTAATCACACGACTTAAAAACAATAAGGCAACTGGGACTGATGGAATTGCTGCTGAATTTATAAAGGCAGGTGGCCATGCATTACATCTAAAGCTATACGAACTAATAATAAAAATCTGGAGGACAGAAGAATTACCCCATGACTGGAAAGAGTCATTATTGATACCTATCTTTAAGAAAGGAGACAAGTTCCAATGTGGAAATTATAGAGGAATATCACTACTGTCCACAAGCTATAAGATACTATCCGCAGTATTACTAAATAGACTAAAACCATATTCAGAAGACATATTAGGTGACTACCAGGCGGGTTTTAGACAAAACAGATCAACAATAGATCAGATATTTATCTTACGACAAATAGCCGAGAAACATTGGGAATATAAAAGAGATCTCCATAACATTTTTGTGGATTTTAAAAAGGCTTATGATAGTGTCCATAGGAATAGTCTATGGAATGCTATGCAGGAATTTGGAATACCAAGGAAGTTAATCAACATGACCAGACTATGCATGGAAGATACTTATAATATAGTAACATATAAAGGCAGGAAATCAGACCCCTTCCAAATAACATCTGGCTTGAAACAGGGTGATGCACTATCGCCGCTACTCTTCAATCTGGCTCTAGAGAAAGTTGTAAGGAAGGTAAAGGAGGAATGTGATATTGGAGGAACATCCAAGCTGCTTGGTTATGCAGATGATATAGATATTATAGGGCAAAGTGAACAAAAGACATTGGAAATATTGACTCACTTAAAGGAAAAAGCCTAACAGATGGGGCTGGTTATCAACCAAGATAAGACAGAATATATGGTAATTTCAAGAGACGGAATGGCTAGAAACTCTGGCCACATACAAATAGATAATATGACCATTAAAAGAACGGAAACATACAAATACCTGGGTACGATCTTCAACTGCTCCAACATCATAAGGGAAGAAATACAAACTAGAATCAACTCTGGAAATAAGATATACTATGCACTACAACATCTACTAAAATCAAAGGCGCTATCTCGTAACACCAAAATCACAATATACAAAACACTGATCAGACCAGTTGTGCTGTATGGCTCTGAAACCTGGAGTACAACGAAAGGAGACGAAGCCTTGTTACAAACCTTTGAGAACAAAATTTTAAGACGCATCTTTGGACCCATTAGGGATACACAAAGTGGAGAGTGGAAAAGAAGAAGTAACATAGACATTTATGATCTGTTTAAGTCCCCGCTAATCACTGGTATCATGAAGGCTAATAGACTACAATGGCTGGGGCATATAGAAAGAATGGAAGATAATAGGGAAACAAAACTCGCTTACACTCAGGAAATAAATGACCGTAGACCCCGAGGTAGACCAAGAAGGCGGTGGAGAGATAATACATGTACAGACCTACAAGCACTTGGAATCAACGACTGGCAAGAGAAGGTCCACCAGAGAGACGAATGGAGACGGATTGTATTTGCAGCAAAGAACCTCAATGGCTCGGAACGCTGAAGAAGAAGACAATAATACTCACTCACACCCTGACCTCATTTACACCTGCTACAATAATACTCACTCACACCTCATCTCATTTACACCAACTACAATAATACTCACTCACACCCTGACCTCATTTACACCTACTACAATAATACTCATTCACACCCTGACCTCATTTACACCAACTACAATAATACTCACTCACACCCTGACCTCATTTACACCTACTACAATAATACTCACTGACACCTCACCTCATTTACACCAACTATAATAATGCTCACTCACACCCTCACTTTATTTACACTAACCGCAATAATACTCACTCATACCCTCACCTCAATTAACCAACTACAATAATACTCACACACATCCTCAGCTCATTTACACCAACTACAATAATACTCACCCACATCCTCAGCTCATTTACGCCAACTACAATAATACTCACTCACACCCTTACCTCATTTACAGCAACCACAATGACAGCGAATGCTCCACAGGTAGACAGTAAATTTATTAAATGTTTACCTCATTTACAGCAACCACAATGACAGTGAATGTCTCAAGCTTGAAGATGTGAATCTGTCCAATTCTCCAAAGGTAGATAGTAAATTTAGACCACGCGGTTGAAAACTTAAAACTTTTCCTCTTTAGCCATGCACTCATAGAACTCGCGGCTGTTGTCAGTGAATAAATATGCACATATTTATATTTCAATTACATTATCAGACAAATGTTCCCCAGCATTGCAGAAGAAGTATATAACTATTGACTATAGAACTCGCGGCTAATACCAGTGAATAAGTATGTACATATTCAAATGTAACTATTAACGCACATCGTGTGCCCTGCTAACTGACGTAGCATTCATGTCTCTCTATAGATCTTGGCACTTGGTGTTCTGAGTCAACTCAAGAGTCATGGCCTCCTCTTCATGCATTGAGTCCTGCATATATGGTGCTAGTCTAATATTTGTATAGAGCTATTGGCACTAGTTTAGTTTAGTTTAGTTTAGTCGCCGGATCAACATCACGACACACAGGTGTAACCCACAAGTGCTCCGTTCTACTCCTAACTCAAGCCTGAGCCCAGAGAATCTCAGCTCAGTGCACAAACTCTGTAGCACCGGTGAGGCTCCTAAAATAATTTGGGTAGATTTTTAACTCAAAATTTACCCCGGGCAGCGCCGTTAGGCTACTCTTTTTCGATTTAGAATTGCCAAGGGATTTTTTTATGTGCGCAACAATACACATGGGCGTCTGATCTCACTACCCAGAGACCAGGGGAAATTTTGTTACTAGAAATCCACGTGCCAAAAACCCGGCCCTCATGGAGCCTTGAACCCGGGACTCCAGCACTCGAGGTGGACACCATACCTCAAGACCACTCAGCCCCCCCCCCCCCCCCACCTGATTGGCACTAAATGATAGATATGTGGTTAATGTTACGCTGACCGTCTTTCCTTCCCACAACTTTTCCTAGTACTTATTTTAGGGTAGGTCGATCTGGGGGGTAACAGCTCAATTTGAAAAATTCTGTCTCAATGGGTATTTCTTCTTCTGTGTTCATCCAGATTGGTTTTTGTGGATGTAGATGTGTTGTGCAGAGCTGCGATACTTACGCCTTTCGGCCGACACATCCGACTTCTGTGGACATTTGTTGACCGGGTTAACCTTCCCAGGTGTTTCGGAGGACATTCAACTCTCACTGTTGTGGTGTCACCTACATCCCAACTGGTGAAGTTAGAATGGCCGAAGACATCCCGGTCAGCCCTCATGGGAAGAAGGGTTGACCATGAGCATTCCCCCCCACCCCATCCAAGGAGGCTTCCATGATTGTGGAGCCAACACATAGCTCTGGTACTGGGCTCACCCAAGGAATCGTCACGTCCTTCACATGACTGCTTAGCCTCACTTCTGTATTTTGTGCATTTCGTTAATCATCAAAAACAGGAGAGATCAGTCTGTAGATGACATCCACTCAGAATGGGTATTTGAACGCATGAAAACCAGACTTGCAGGCAAGCATGCTAGCCTCTATGTTATCTTGGCTTCCTGGGTACATGGTGCTAATCCCATATTTTTAGACCAATCATCACACAATGGGTGATGTGCTCAATATCATGTCAATCACCTTTGTTTCCCAGGAAATTTCCTGGTACCCATTTGTGGAGCCCAGATCAATTAAAAAAATCCCCTATATAGAATCTTCTTCTTTTGTCCTTCACTGATCTATGCTGCTAGTCGTCGCAGGCTTGTTTGATGATTGGTTTTATGAACTAGTGCTCCCTCAGTCACTTGGAATGCTGAGATGTGGTTTTTAAGGTGTTTAAGACTCCGTCGATCCATCTATTTCGTGGTCTTCCCCTGCCTCTTGATGTTTCCATTTTCATGTCGCTGCTGGTGACATTGTGTTCATTTTCACTAGGTGGCCGAACCAGTTGAGTTTTTGTCTATCAATGAATATAACAACTGGTGTTGCTCCAGCTGTATTATTAATTAATTTAGTTGCATGTCCTTCACAGGACGTAGCAGTCAACCCCAGCATTTTGGCTGTTCGTGATTCCTGGGCAAATTTTACGCTCAGTAATTTGCCATTGCTTTCTGAATGACCGGCACCTATACCTTTTTTGACAAACCAGCACCTCTGTGTTTTGAACCCGGGTATACGGAATTACGAATCGCGTTCATAACCCCTTCGCCACAGAAACCGGTGTTTTATAGATGGACTAAAATGGTATGACAAAATCAACAATGTGGAGCTCAAGGAGAGAACTCGACAAATTCCAGTCAACTGGCCCAGATCAATGCAAAACATCCCCTCTGTAGAATAGGTGGACTAAAATGGTTTGACAAAATCAACAATCACAGGCTTCCGGTTTCAAGATGGCGACGGACGGTCGTGTTGTTTTGTGTTCGTTAACTTTTTCGCGTAGGGGATGGATTTATTCATCTCTTGCGTGTAATTGGTGTGCCAGGATGTAAAACCAGGAGTTTCTACTCAAGATCTGCGCCGGTGCTACGGAGTTCGTGCATCGAGCGAAGCCATCCTTGAGTTAATTTTCAGCAGCGTGTGTGGCATTCTCAGTCTGTGTTTACGTTTTTTCAACATGGCGGAACAACGTGTTTTCTTCGTGTGGTCAGCAGTCAACATACCGAAGCGGCGTGGTAGCCGCGCAGGGAAAAAGAAGCAAGGTAAGCGTGGAGGTTTGAGGCGTTTTAGACTCAAGTGTCACCGACTAGGACTCAGGAATATCCATATTCTATATTGGAACTGTGCCAGTGTAAAACAACGGGGCTTTATTTTAGAAACCCTAGTTTACAGGAACGACATTGTAGCACTCCAGGAGACGAGACTGGGCGATCAGCTACTCCAAATTGCCGGCTTCAAATGTTTCTACAACAGACGACATCTGGGAATGGCGATCCTCGTTCGCGACAGCATGGTGGCGTCAGAGCTAGACATGTCCAGTTGGGACAGTGACGATATACAAATACAGGCATTGAGAGTTCATTCCAGTATACCATTCGTGGTGGTTAATGTTTATGCCCGCAATGCCAGTGTGGGCGCCCAGAAGTGGCAGTGCTTAAGTGGCATATTAGGCCACGAGAGAAATGTTATTTTCTGTGGTGACTTCAACGCTAAAGGCAGATCATGGGGAAACACTTCCTCCAATACACAGGGGGAGGAGCTCGAGACTGCACTGGAAACCATCGACCTGGTTTGTATCAACAGTGGCTATGTCACCAGGACAGCAAGCCGTCCGGGCGATGAGGACAGTGCTATTGATCTGACGCTAGTTTCACCTTCACTCACTACAGTGTGTAGATGGGGTGTCCTAGGACACCATGGCAGCGACCACCACCCGTGCAGCATACTGGTGGAGAAAGGCAGAACCAGGCAGCACAAGCTAAAGGTAAAGACGTTCCAGTATGACAGTACAGGGCAAGATGTGGTGAGTAAAATAAGACGTGACAAGCGCAGAACGTTTCAGGGCAGGAAAAAAAGCTGGAAGCAGCCACCGTGGTGGAGTTTCGAGGTGGAGAAGGCTTGGGTGGATAAGCGTAGTGCTGTAAGGAGATGGCAAAACGCCAAGAAGAACAGAGCTGGTCATCCTAGTCCCAGCTTGCACTTAGAAAGAGAGATGCACACAAAAGTAAGCTACTTCAAAAAACTGGTCAAGGTTGTTAAAAGCGAAAAATGGGCAGAGGTGTGTCAAAGAGTAAGCACAGACAAGTCACTGAAATTGTTCTGGCGACTACATAAAAGCATGAGTGGTGTAGTCAAGAATAAGAGCATTTCTGACTTCCAAGGTGCTGACCTCATCTGGCAGAGGACTGACGAGGACAAGGGCAAAGCCCTCTTTGAACGCTACCTTGAGCAAAGCAACCAGACAGACATGGGAGGCCGAAATCTGGCCAATGAGGTCACCTCAGACAGATGCAAGGCCCAGAACACTTCGGATGAAGACACAGTGACAGTGAAAGAAATCAAGTCTGTGCTTCGACGATCAAAAAACAGTGCTCCAGGTCCTGATGGCATGAGATACGACGACATAAATAGGTGTACCGACAATGAGCTAGAGAAACTAGCAGACATGTACAACAACAGTATAGGGAGTGCTAGCATCAAGGAGGAATGGTTACACAGCTATCTGATTCCCTTGCCGAAGCCTGACAAAGACCACAAAAAAATTCAGGGATATCGAATTATAACCATGCAGAATACAATAGGCAAGCTGCTGGAGAAGGTAATTGCCAGGAAAATATCAAGCCAACTAGAGAGGCAAGGTGTTTTCCCACCCACCCTGGGTGGGTACCATCCAAAGAGAGAAACCTGGACCAATGCAGCAGTCTTTGCCCAGGATGTCTATGAAGGTTTCCACTCAGGCACTGAAACCGTTGCTGCAGCGATTGATCTTGAGGACGCATACAACAGAGTACCACTGGATTTTTTAATGTTTCAGCTTCTCGAACTAAACGTAAGTCCATTCCTCCTTAGTTGGATCGCTGCAGCCCTCTTCCAAAGGAAAGTAGTTTTTAGATGTGGCAGTTGGACTTCGGAACCAACAACAATATATCCTGGCCTACCACAGGGATCACCATTATCTCCGGTACTGTTCAATGCCTACACAGTGAGAATCACCAGTGAGCAGATCACTGGACCTGGCAGGACATTGTCATATGCCGATGATGTTTTAGTGTATCGTCAGGGGAAGGATAGAGAGGAGGTTGCTGTGGAACTACAAACCGAACTCAATCGCATAAGTACTTGGTGTGATGAAGCTGGGGCAATGGTCAACCCAACAAAGGCAACAGTGACTTGGTTCTCGTTGAATAATCATATTGTCAACACTCCAACACCAACTGTAATGCTGTGTTCAGAGACGGTGGAAAGAACGCAGGCAATGAATTACCTGGGGATACGGTTTGATCGAAGCCTTGCTTATAATGTGCACATAGACCAGGTGATAACAAAGGCCAAGCGGGGTTTGGCAGCGATGCGGGTGATGGCGGCAGCAAACTGTGAGCAGCGCCATCTATGTCTTCTGTACGAGGGGTTGGTCATGTCTGTTTTGGTGTATGCAATGGCAATCCTGACTCTCAGCCATAAGCAGATAGAAAGGATGGAAAGGATACAGAATGAAGCTATGCGCATTATTCTTGGATGTACAAGAGATACAGCATGCAGGGCGATGCGCTACCTTCTTGGTTTTCCAACCATTGAAGAGAGAATACAAGGTTGCAGGGCAGCGCCTACCTCAGAATTAACACAAACGCACAACATCCACTGCATAGTGAAATTAGGAAGGTGAAGGGCAGCAGGTTAAAAAGAGGACGGTCGTGGATGGGTCAAGCCGAAGACATTCTTCAACAGGTGTGTTCACTTGAGGACTTAGAACCTGGCGAGGAGTGGGTGCAAGTGCCAACAGACTTCTGCACATCCTTTTCAGTTTGCATCCAACTAGATAGAAAATGCAGACATGAAAATCCGGCTGCTGTTGAGGCTGAAGTACAAGCGTTGATTTTCGAGAATTCGCTAGACGGTGACGCGGTCATCTACACAGATGGGTCGGTCGTCCGACATGTGAGAAGCTTATGGGCCTTTACAGCTCGGGCCGGAGGGAGAATTGTGAAGGAGGACTCTGGTGCTTTCACTGAAACCACAAGTAGCCTGACCATGGAAGTCATGGCAGTAAGTAAAGCAATAACATGGCTCGAGACACAGACATTCACTAGGGCTTGTTTCCTTAGCGACTCAATGAACATGATCAAGAGGATAGAGGAGGGGTCGATCCGAAGAGAATGGTTGCTGCCTCTGAAGCGGTCTCGGCTGGCAAAGATTAGTTTCATCTTCGTGCCAGGTCATGCGGGAGTACAAAGAAATGAGCGGGCTGACAAGCTCGCAGGTGAGGCTACTGTGGAGGGCGGACGCGCCATGGACCAGGCTGACATTCTGAATGCTCTACGAGAAGTAAGACTTTTGCGAGAACCAAGTGATGACTGTGAATCTACAACAATGGCCAGACTGCGAGAGCAGCAAATTAAAAGAGGGGTGGCCAAACAAGAACACTACGCAGGAAGCCAAAGAAGATTTATAAACCAACACAGAACTGGCGTCATTAGCCGCTACACGTTGCGGGATTTGCTGAGGAGGGGATCTGAGCACTTATGGACTGAATGGTTCGATGTGCAATGAGGATGATCTGTCGACTAACTAACTAACTAACAATCAACAATGTGGAGCTTCCAATCAACTAAGAGGTGAGAAAATGGAGCTGTACAGAACACAAAGTGACAAAGCTTGTTAATAGAATAACTAGAACATCCTTCTACTGAAATCCACACAGCACAAGAAATGTAGTCAATCAAGGAGCTTAATGTCATATTCGACATACCGTACTGAACCAATAGTTCAGAATATAGAACCAATAGCACAGGGTTGATGATGTGGTCAATGTCACGACATGAGCCTTTACAATCAAAGACATTTCTTTATATTCATTTTAGACTAGGCCAACCTGGCAAGCAAGATCAATTGTAAAACTCTGAATCTGTCCAGTATGGATAAAATCCATGAGCACCCAGCCAAGAGGCAAGTGTCTAGCCACTACGCCAAGTTCTTCTTCTTCTTCTTCAGCTTTCCGAGCCATTGAGGTTCTTTGCTGCAAATACAATCCGTCTCCATTCGTCTCTCTGGTGGACCTTCTCTTGCCAGTCATTGATTCCAAGTGCTTGTAGGTCTGTACATGCCAACTTGGCTCCCTAAAAATATACACGGAGACCACACAAAAAAAAACACCTGAAGAAAGGAGTTAGAGACAGACATGAGTAATATTGACATGGGGAAAAAACATGCATACCCAGGCATATATACTTACCTTTAAGTCTGAGTTGTTCTGCACTGCTGAATTTTGTCTTTCTCTCAGTTTTACTCAACATACTGCCTACACCACTTCTATTCACATTAAAATTATCATCAGCATTACTGGTGGGAATAGAGCAACAGCAATGACAGTGTCAGTATTCAAATCTACATGATAGAACAACAGCACTGGCAGTGTCAATATTATTCAACTCTAAACAGCAGCAATGACAGTATAAGCATGATTAAACTCTATAGAGTAGTCAGTATTATTAAACTCTAAATGACATATACAGAGCAGCAATGACAGTATCAGTATTATTTATAGTATATCAATGACATATAGAACAGCAACACTGACATTGTCAGTATTGTTCAACACTATGTGACAGACAGAACACAACAGTGACAGTGTCAGTATTATTCAACTCTGTGTGACAGACAGAACAGCAACACTGACAGTGTCAGCATTGTTCAACTCTGTGTGACACACAGAACACAACATGTCAGTATTATTCAACTCTGTGTGACAGACAGAACACAACATGTCAGTATTATTCAACTCTATGACAGACAGAACACAACATGTCAGTATTATTCAACTCTGTGTGACAGACAGAACACAACATGTCAGTATTATTCAACTCTGTGTGACAGACAGAACACAACATGTCAGTATTATTCAACTCTATGACAGGCAGAACACAACATGTCAGTATTATTCAACTCTGTGTGACAGACAGAACACAACATGTCAGTATTATTCAACTCTGTGTGACAGACAGAACACAACATGTCAGTATTATTCAACTTTGTGACAGACAGAATACAACAGTGACAGTGTCAGTATTAATCAACTCTGTGTGACAGACAGAACACAACATGTCAGTATTATTCAACTCTATGACAGACAGAACACAAGATTGACAGCATCAGTATTATTCAACTCTGTGTGACAGACAGAATACAGCATTGACAGTGTCAGTATTATTCAACTCAGACAGAACACAACATGTCAGTATTATTCAACTCTATGTGCCAGACAGAACACAACAGTGACACTGTCAGTATTATTCAACTCTGTGTGACAGACAGAACACAACATTGACAGCATCAGTATTATTCAACTCTGTGTGACAGACAGAACACAACATGTCAGTATTATTCAACTCTATGACAGACAGAACACAACATTGACAGCATCAGTATTATTCAACTGTGTGACAGACAAAATACAGCATTGACAGTGTCAGTATTATTCAACTCTGTGTGACAGACAGAACACAACATGTCAGTATTATTCAACTCTATGTGACAGACAGAACACAACAGTGACACTGTCAGTATTATTCAACTCTGTGTGACAGACAGAACACAACATGTCAGTATTATTCAACTCTATGTGACAGACAGAACACAACAGTGACACTGTCAGTATTATTCAACTCTGTGTGACAGACAGAACACAACATGTCAGTATTATTCAACTCTGTGTGACAGACAGAATACAGCATTGACAGTGTCAGTATTATTCAACTCTGTGTGACAGACAGAACACAACATGTCAGTATTATTCAACTCTGTGTGACAGACAGAACACAACATGTCAGTATTATTCAACTCTATGTGACAGACAGAACACAACAGTGACACTGTCAGTATTATTCAACTCTGTGTGACAGACAGAACACAACATGTCAGTATTATTCAACTCTATGTGACAGACAGAACACAACAGTGACACCGTCAGTATTATTCAACTCTGTGTGACAGACAGAACACAACATGTCAGTATTATTCAACTCTGTGTTACAGACAGAATACAGCATTGACAGTGTCAGTATTATTCAACTCTGTGTGACAGACAGAACACAACATGTCAGTATTATTCAACTCTATGTGACAGACAGAACACAACAGTGACACTGTCAGTATTATTCAACTCTGTGTGACAGACAGAACACAACATGTCAGTATTATTCAACTCTGTGACAGACAGAATACAACAGTGACAGTGTCAGTATTAATCAACTCTGTGTGACAGACAGAACACAACATGTCAGTATTATTCAACTCTATGACAGACAGAACACAACATTGACAGCATCAGTATTATTCAACTTTGTGTGACAGACAGAACACAACATTGGCAGCATCAGTATTATTCAACTCTGTGTGACAGACAGAACACAACATATCAGTATTATTCAATTCTATGACAGACAGAACACAACAGTGACAGCAGCAGTATTATTCAACTCTATGTGACAGACAGAACACAACATGTCAGTATTATTCAACTCTATGACAGACAGAACACAACATTGACAGCATCAGTATTATTCAACTCTGTGATAAACAGAACACAACAGTGACAGTGTCAGTATTATTCAACTCTATATGACAGACAGAAAACAACATGTCAGTATTCAACTCTACATGATGGACAGAACAGCAGCACTGACAGTAACAACAAAAGTTAGCAAAGAAGCAGACTGGGCACATGGTCAGTCATTAGACAAAGAAGCCTTTTACACATCTTGGCTGATTAAGTGCCATGAGATGATTAATCATCTTAAGTGACTTCCCGTGTTTGCCATGGGCTTATAAATCACAAAACTGTTGTCAATGCATTATAATACATTTCTACTACCATATTAACAACTTTTTAGTCATAACTGAGACACACCCCTAATTCCCATTTTCCGCCATCTATTTTTGTTTGGTCCAAACCTACTTTTTGTTTGGCACTGAATTGGTTAAGCACGTATTGGTATAGACTAATTTGATTTTTTTTTTTTTTGCATTCGCTGGCATTGAACTCAAGCGTAGTTCATATACACTACTTCCAGTAGTGCTGCTCTGATTAGCTTTTGCCTATTAACAGTGTCCCCGCCATCAGGCGAACCCACTCCAATAGACTAATTTAATAAGCTAAGAAAAGTTGATGATCTGGTAGTTGCTGAGCTGTTACAGACAGTTAAGTTGACATGGATGATGACATGGTACAGACAGATTTGACAAATTGCTACAGAGTACAGTCAACACAAGCCATCCTACATGTATCGGTTCAAGCTGCTACAGACAGTTAAATTGACATGGATGATGACATGGTACAGACAAACTGGTACAGACAAAGTACAGGCTGTCCTATGTGTATCGGTTCAAGCTGTTGAGCTGTTACAGACAGCTAAGTTGACATGGATGATGACATGGTACAGACTGACTTGACAAACTAGTACAGACTGAGTACAGTCAACACAGGCTGTCTTACATGTATCGGTTCAAGTTGCTGAGCTGCAGGAATGTTTCATGAAAGTATCGCAGCTGCATGATGACCATCACCAGGAAACCTGTTGGTATCAGCAAGTGGATGAACAGTCCGGTGATGTCATACTTTTGTAGCCCAATGTCTTCTAATCTGCCAGAGGAGACACCAGACAGGATCAGTGATATATCATTGTATTCAATTATGTGTCATGAATGCCAAGCTGCCATTGCCTTGTGGAATTTCTTGTAAGAACAAACAAACAAACAAACAAACAAACAAAGTTTATTTTCAAAGGGCCACAAATTGGGCACGCAGGCCTGTCTTATATTCAGCCCTTCCAATTACTCATCTTTAATACATCAATTATCTATTCACATGCACATAGGAAAAATTCATTGTCAAAGTAAAGTTGTGAACATAAACAATGCATGTGACCATGTTATGAGACAGGCAGCCAGACACACATACACACGCACATGTATAAACACATACATACATACCTACATACATACTTACATCATTTACACAAACTCTTACAGTTACGCACCCACTCAATAACACAAATACACATTCCCTCGCATATAAATATACTCACAATCACACACTCACTAACAAAATATTACTTAAGAACAAAGGCTAGGGCAACAAAGCCTGGGAGAAAATGAGGACAGGTAGAGTCCCCAAGCCCAGGAAGGGATTTTTCTATAAGAATAGTTACCCAGAAAAGTGCTGGCTCTGTTACAAGGGGGTTACAAATGCAATTCGTAATCTCACATACTGCGTTTAAAACACAGCAGCGGGCGATTTGGAAGCAGACCGCCTTGTATTGGGTTTGCATACAGTGGTATGAGTGCTGCTAGTTCAGAAAGCAATGGCAAACTACTGAACATAAACTTGCCAAGAAATCACAAACAGTAAAAGAACTGCTGGGGCTGACTGTGACGTCCTGTAAAGAATATGCAACTAACTAACCCAGAAGAGAAAACACAACCGCTGAAGTCAGAAGATGTTGGAATGGGACTAGAACACAGACATCCATACACTACAGTGGATGTACCTTCCTGTATGTGATGCATGCTGGGATAGACACACAGTAAATGTTGATTGCAGAAAAAGAAATTGGAAGTCAGTATGGGCAAATAGATAAGAGCCCTTGCTCTTAAACTTCTGGTGTGCTGATGTCAAGGTAGTGAGTTCAACCCCTACACCGGTAAGTTAGACTAAATTGTTGACTTTTTGTCCATGAATTGGGGATGAAAATTACAAGTACCTCAGAAGTAAGAGTGGGTTCATCTGATGGCAATGGACACTAATAAAGGGGACAGCTAACCCATATGCTAAAATCAGCCCCGTGCACTCACTAGTAGTAGCAAATGTGTGGATTACGCTCGAGTTCAAGGTGAGCAAGAGCAAACCACAACAAGAAGAAATTGTGTGTTAAAGAGACAGGGGAGCCATGCTAATGTAGTGGCTAGACCTTGCCTGCCAGTCTGGGGACATCAACACATACAACAAATCATCATCCTATTCAGACACAGCCTCCACAACACAACCAAGACAACACCATCCACAACAAGACACTTACATCGCATCATCAAAGCCTGTGACGTTCTTCCAGTAGACTTGTGCGTTCTCAAACTGGTATGTGTAAATCAAAGTCAGTACCAGGATGGAGTAGACAGCCACCACACACCAAAATATGTGGTTGATGGACCTCCAAACATCAAAGTTCAGCTGTGGAAGAAGGAATCACCAGAAAATGAGAAGTAGATAGTGAGCTTTACTAGAACAAAAACTCTCTCATTCTCTTCTCAATAACATCAACAACAATATCAACAATAAAAAATAACAGCATTAACAGCAACAACATCATCATCAACAACACTATCATCATCAAGAACAAGAACAGCAGCATCATCAATAACTTCAGCAACAACATCATCAACAGCAACATCAAAACAACTACAGCATTAACAACATAAACATCAACAACAACAACTGGCTGTGGGTATGTGAACTGTTAGATCCACCATAGGAATAAGTGGCTAGTCTATCCCTCCCATAGCGAACAACAAGAGCTGATATCAAACCCTAGCCCATCCACACTCATGCCATTGTCAGCTAACCACTACACCAACGTGCCTGCTATCCTTGTCACATTTGATAACACCCCATACCATCCACCCATACACCTTGAGAAATGAACCAGGCTCCTTTGTGTCAGAGGCAGATATTCTACGTCAAAGCCAATCTTCCCCCAAGAACAAATATTCTGGCAGGCACGCTATCATTTAGTCATTTTAACATATGGGTTCAGGTCTGCATCACTGCACTCCTGACATTGCCACACATGCTCAGTCCCCCTCCTCAATTCTTAAATGTTGCATGTCCTTTGCAGGATGTTGCTATCAACCCCAGGCTGATTTTTGAGGCAATTTTAAGTTCCACAATTTGCCATTGCTTTCTTCACGAGAAGTTAACATTGAAGTCAAACTTAATGTTGATGTAGGGGTTGAACCTCTTATGCCTCCATAAGCTTACTAGAAGTTTCTGAGCCAGCGCTCTTATACTTTCGGCCACGTCAACATCTTCCTCCTTAATAGCCACCAATGAGTTCCCATGCTGGTAGTACCAGTTCATTTATCATGTGACTGCCAATAAGCATAGGCGGTATTATTTCGCCATTCAGTCTTTGATCAGTAATTATGTGATGTGATGATGTCTCGTATGATCAAGCACTAATAGCAAAATCAGAAGTAGAATTACTAGTCCACTTAAATAGTTTAAACGAAGTGTGGAAAGAGCATAACATGAAAATTAGCATCAGTAAAACAGAGGTAATGACTATAACCAAGAAATAAAACACCAACAAAGATTCAACACCTTGAAACAAGTAAAGAGCTTAAAGTACTTATAAAGTGTATTATCATCAAATGGCAAATCAGCAGACAAGATTGAGAATAGATGCAATAAGGCAAATCAACTAATTGGTCAAATGGCACCAATACTAAAGAACAAACATGTATCAGTAGATACTAAAAAGCACTCTACTGCACAGTCTTCATATCAACTCTATGCTGCTTATGCCAAACCTGGACGATGAAAGAAAAAGAGAAAAGAAAAATTACAATGGAAATGAGATTCCTGTGAAGAATTTTCAATGTATCAAGAAGAGAGAAAATCAGAAATGAAGAAATCAGGAGCAGCCATAGGTGGTTTCCGTGGCGAAGTGGTCAAGCCATTTGCCTCATGCTCCAAAGATTGTGGGTTCGATTCTGGGCTACATCTTTCGGTTCATGAGTGTATTTTTCTTGCTGGAGCTATGAAGTTCGTGATTTGTGCGAAGCTTTCAAGCTTTCGGCAGGCCGCCCTGTGGAAAGAGACCGAGCCATATGGGATAAAACCTGGGACATTGAAGTTGATCCTCTCGAATTTTAATACTTTTTTTTTAATAGCAGCCCTAGGTTTCATTAGAAAAATAGCAAGTTAAATGGTCCGGCCATATAACTAGGCTACCAACTAACAGTATACCACAACAAGCAATGATATACAGACCAAATTTAACCAGAAGAAGAGGCTAACCATGTAAACGATGGACAAGGGGAATAACAGAGTCCATGGGAATCTTGATATATGACGCCCATAAACGCAGACTCTCCTGTTGTTTATACTTCATCTCGACACCGAAAGGTACAAGAGGAACAAGATGAGATGAGATGAGATGAGATGAGATGAGATGACAATGAGATGAGATGAGATGAGATAAGGATGTCTCAGCAAGTCCATAACAAACACAACATGTTGGGCAATCCCAGCTCCCAACCGTGGTGTACTTACACTGAATGTCAGGATGAAGAGAAGAAAGAGGATCATGTAGATGATTCTGTAGATGACAATATCGTCCTGGAGCGAAACCACGGCCATCATGATGGTGCAGACGAAGATCCAGTACTTGCACAATAGAAGCCAGACAAAATTACCTACAGGTGTCACAGACAGAGACATGCAGGCAATTATAATGCATCATTGTGTATTTTAGGGAATTTTTAAAATAAAGAATCACTTTCACTGCACATACCAAATGGCACCTGGTCATCTTGACAGATGATAGTTTGTTACATTGTGCTTCATAAAAGGTATACTAACTACAACCCATGATAGTAATGAATGTAACTGAACAGACAAAATGTGCTCAGTAAATGTTAGTCCACAGTGGATGCATGTGAACACATGGTCATTTCCACAATCACGTACCATCTGACAAGTTCAGTGTCAGACCTAATTGTACATGGATATCACCTTCATTGATTCAAGCAAAAATTAGGTGCACAATCAAATGCACAAGTATTATAATGTACATTTCCATTCACTCAGCAATGAAATGGCGGAAGATACAGCGAAAAACAAAACAAATAACATTATGACCCTAGTATGGTGATATATCGTCCTTCTGTCCAAATGGGAGATCACATTTGGCGATATACTATCCCTCGGCACTGAGTCAGTGAAATGCTCCAGTCTGCTTACCTAGATCACACCAGGAGAATCTCAGCACAGTGCATGAACTTCATGGCACGGGTAAGAATCCAAATGTGTGTATACAGGAATCACACATCCTATAAAAATTATTTCCTGGGCAGGTTTAATCATTCTGAAATGTAACAGGCAGTGACCCATTTGGCTTGCTCTCTTCGGTTGCTAACTGCAGGCGGATTTATGATGTGGGAAACTAGCACATGAGTCCTGCAAGGTTTTCACCCTTGTCTCAGAAAGCTAGACTGCTGAC
Organism: Cepaea hortensis; assembly: GCA_963921405.1. NCBI lineage: Eukaryota > Metazoa > Mollusca > Gastropoda > Stylommatophora > Helicidae > Cepaea > Cepaea hortensis. Next base: position 130,491,184 of record OY992876.1, on the reverse strand, counting down.
CCACTACCCCAGAAATTGAAGGTGGTGGTGGGAAGGGGGGGGGGAAGGGGGAGAGAAAGAGGAATTGAGAGAAACCATCTATACCATCTATTCCTTATTTGTAAACATCATCATCTATTCCTTATTAACCATCCATTCCTTATTTGTAAAAATCATCACTTGTTCCTTATTAACCAGCTATTCCTTAATTGTAAAAATCATCACCTATTCCTTATTAACCATCTATTCCTTATTTGTAAACATAATCATCTATTCCTTATTTACCACATATTCCTTATTTGCAAACATCATCACCTAATCCTTATTTGAAAACCATCACATATTCCTTGTTTACCACCTATTCCTTATTTGTAAAAATAATAACCTACACCTTATTTACCACCAATTCCTTATTTGTAAAAATCATCACCTATTCCTTGTTTACCATCTATTCCTTATTTGTAAGCATCATCATCTATTCCTTATCTACCATCCATTCTTTGTTAACCATCTATTCCTTATCTGTAAATATCATCCTCTGTTTCTTATTTACAATCTATTTCTTATTTACCATCTAATTCTTATTTGTAAAAATCATCATTTATTCCTTATTAACCATCTATTCCTTATTTGTAAAAACATCATCCTCTATTTCTTATTTACAATCTATTCATTTTTTGTACAAATCATCATCTATTCCTTATTTACTATCTATTCCTTATTTACCACCTATACCTTATTACCATCTACCCCATATTTGTGAAAGTCAATAATATATATATATATATATATATATATATATATATATATATATATATATATATATATATATATATATATATAATATATATATATATATATATATATATATATATATATATATATATATATATATATATATATATATATATATATATATATATATATATATATATGAGGAAAGTCATCAAGTAACAGAAATTTTATGAATACACTTTTACAGTTGTGCGAACCAGAAATTGTGTTTGTTTATTTCTCAACATAGTCCCCCGCCTAGCAACACACTTGGTCCATCTGTCCACTAGATCGTTGAGCCTTCTAGGAAAAAGTTTTGGGTATGGCTTTAAACCAGTTTTGCACCGCCTCTATTACCTCATCTATCAACCTCTGACCCCACAAATGTTTCTTCAGGGTTCCAAACAAGTGAAAATCTGATGGTGCCGAGTCTGGATTGTATGCTGGATGTTTCAAGATCTAAAATTTCAGATCACATAGTGTATCTACTATATGCGCAGCCATACGAGGGTGGGTGTTATCATTCAGAAACAGTATTCCTTTTGAGAAAAGCTCCAGAATTTTTATCATATCACTGGCTTCAGTTTGTTCACTAGCATGCCACTATATCAAGCACTAGTCACATTTTCACTCCTTTCCTGGAAATGCACCAATATATGGCCCATGGTATCCCAAAAGATGGTCATCATGACATTCCCAGCAGATTCTTGCGTCATTTCTTAACCGGAGACAATGGGTGTTTCCTTTGACATCTTTCTACCCATTTATACACTCTCTAGACTCAAACAACTGTGCCCATACTGAACCATCATTCTTCTGAAGATTTAAGAAGGTTGCACACCCTCTTCCACAGTGCAAGTCAATAGTGGGGCAGCCATTTTGTATTCGCTATTGCACATGCAGAACGTGTCGCGTTGTTATAACATGCTGGTATGGGAGCCGGTCGTTCAGAAAGCAATGGCAAACTACTGAACGTAAAAACTTGCCTAGTACATCAACAGCAGCTGAAAAATGCTGGTGTTGACTGCAACGTCCTGCAAGAGATATGCAACATTTTAAAAAAAAATTGCACATGTGCATGTTGTTTGATCCTCACCGTCCTTACTTGTGATATTGCTTAATTAAATTCCTGTTACTTAATGATTTTCCCTCGTGTGTGTATATAAATTAACTGATTAAGTGCCATAGGATCATTAGTCGTCTTAAGCAACTTCCCATATCTGCCACGGGCTTATAATCATCAAAATGTTATCATTGCATTATATGTCTACCACCATATTAACAACTTTTAAGTCATAACTGTGACACACCGCTACTTCCCATTTTCCACCATCCATTTTTGTTTGATCAAAACCTACTTTTTGTTCCACACTGAATCTGTTAATTGATTCAGTGCCAAAGGATAATTATTGCTAAATGTGACCTTCCATTTTGACAGAAAGGCAATATATCGCCATACTAGGGCCAGCATGCTATTATATAGATGACCTAGGACTTTTAATTTACATCTTACCTATATAGATCATAGTCGCGCTGTCGTACGTTGAGTATTCCATTCCTAGTGGCACTGAGGAAGATAAACAAATGTATATGCACATTTAATATGTACTATGTCATACAGAGCCAGCTCCATGGCGAAGGGGTTACGGACGCAGTTCAAAATCCTGCATACTCGCGTTTGAAACACAGCTGTGGGTGATTTAGCAGCAGATCACTTTGGGTTGGTTTTTTTATGAAATGGTATGGGTGCCGGTCGCTCAGAAAGCAATGGGAAACTACTGAAAGTAAACTTGCCAAGAGATCGCAACAGCAATAAAAGCTGGTACTGACTGCAACGTCCTGTAAAGGATATGCAACTAACTTTTAACATGTCATACAGAAATCAATGGCAAACTATTGAACATAAACTTTGCCAAGAAATTACAAACAGCCATAAAATTCTGGGTTGACTGTGACTTCCTGTAAAGGATATGCAACTAACTTTTAACATACAGAAAGAAAATAAAACAGCAATGGACGTACTTTACACATATGTATCAGCCAGCATGTGGTTGATTAGAAGAACTGTTTAGAAGAGAAGTGAAGAGAAGAGCAGCAAAGAAGAGCAGAGAGGAGAAGAGCAGAGAATATAGGAGTAGAGAAGAGGGGAGTAGAGAAGAGAAGAGGCATGTAGAGAAGAGAGGAACAAAGAGGAGAAGAGGAGCATAGAGGAGAAGAGCAGAGAAGAGAGGAGCAGAGAAGTGGGGAGTAGAGAAGAGAGGAGCATAGAGGAGAAGAGTAGAGAAGAGAGGAGCAGAGAAGTGGGGAGTAGAGAAGAGAGGAGCATAGAGGAGAAGAGTAGAGAAGAGAGGAGCAGAGAAGAGGGGAGTAGAGAAGAGCATAAAGGAGAAGAGAACAGAAGAGATGAGCAGAAAAGAGAAGAGCAGAGAATAGAGGAGGGGAGAAGGGAGGAGCATAGAGGTGACGAGCAAAATAGAGAGAAGCAAAGAAGAGAGGAGAGAATGTCAATATTTTCCTTCTTCTTTGTTCACAATATTCTAAGAACTGATTTGAAAGATATAATCTTGAAAGCCCCAATGTTCTTGTTTAGTTGTTGCAAACTGGCCCGTGGCTCACACCCTACGTTGCCACAGGAAAGATGTATGATCCTAGAATGTTTACTTGAACTTGTTTGCTGGTGTTGAGCCATAGCTCTTGATTCTGTGTATCACTACATGGCTATAGTCAGCCTACATCTGACTTGTCTCAAATAGTCTCCACTGTTGTAGATTATAGAGCCAGGATCATAGTCTGTGACATTTTCAATTTCTTCATTGATTGTGATCTTTGGTTGCCATGTGGTTTTCTCTGTGGACATTAAGTTTGTTTGGTGTTTTTTTTTATAAGTTCAAAAACAGATTTGGATGTTTGCTGTGACTCTTGACAGACATGATCAATCCTCTTCTAATCCTTCAGCAATATTTGAGAGGAGAACCATGTCACCTGCCTAGCAATGCCAGTAATCCACAGTGATTAAAAACTTGCCTAGTAAAATCACAAACAGTGAAAAAAAAATGATGGAGTTGACAGCGCCATAATATAAAGGACATGCAGCTACCTGTGACCTCTTAAGAGACTCCACCCAATGTCTTGAAGCCCAGCCCATCTCAAACTTCCAGAGCCTACTCATTGAGCCACTAAGAAAGCAAGCCTGGGTGAAAGTCTGTCTCTCCAGCCAGAGCACTGCTTTAGTTTCTGCCATGACCTTCATACTCAAGACTTAGTTTAGTTTAGTTGACGGATCAACATCACGGCACACGAGTGTAACCCATAAGTGCTCCGTTCTACTCCTAACACAAGCCTGAGTCCGGAAAATCTCAGCTCAGTGCATGAACTCTGTAGCACCGGCGAGGATCCTGAAATAGTTTGAGTAGATTTTTAACTCAAAATTTTGCCTGGGTAGCGCTATTAGGCTACTCTTTTTTTTTATTTCCAACTGCCAAGGGATTTTTTACGTGCGCAACAATACACACGGGCGTCCGATCTCACTACCCAGAGACCAGGGGAAATTTTGTTACTTGAAGTCCATGTGAAAAAATCCTGACCCTCACTGGGGCTTGAACCCAGAACCTCCAGCACTCAAGGCGGACACTATACCTTGAGACCACTCAGCCTCCTTAATAATACTCAGACTACTTTGTGTCAAAGTCACTGCAGTCTTCCAATGTCTGGGTACAGGCAAAGATTACACAAAACACACCATTCTGACAGGCCACTACTGCTTGTTCACACAGAAAGTCCTATACTGCTACACAGACAAATCCCCTTATGCTTATCGCAGTAGAGTGGCTTGTGTGTTCCAGTTATCCCAAGAGCTATACCGACGGTAGCTAGCGCAGCTACTGGTAGGGTTTTCCCATGTCGGACAGGTCAATGGGTAGGGACCAGATAAACAATACACAAACCTGCAGCCTTCTAGATAAACTGGTGACATCCAAGGCTTGGGAAAGCAAACCAAAACAAACACTAGTCAAAGTTGGATATACTGAGCCATAGGTTTGTTGAAACAGTGCAACACACTGCACCTCATGACTGCCACACACACAAAAGAATACTTACGCAGCCTGTTGATCAATGACTTCCTGGACTTCATTAGTATCCTCTTGGGAATGACCACTTGTCTTTCATAACAATGTTGACGGAAAGTCAGAAAGATAAAACAACTGTAAAATGTCTGAAGACAGAAAACATTGTTACATATGAGTACTTGGATTCTGTACACTAATTAACCAAGTGTATGAGGAAAGACTAGCTATTGTGATGGAGTCATTGCTAGTAGGTCACGCTGATAATGTCATGAGTACGGTAGGACAAGGGTTAGATGTCTGTATTCATCATCTGCTATGAGAGGGAAAGACTGGCCACCTATTCCTCCGTGCACACAGGCCTACAGAATGTGACGGTTCTATCACAGCACAGACCCATGGCAGCTTCCTGCTTCAGGCTTACAGAATGTGATGGTCCTATCACAGCACAGACCCATGGCAGCTTCCTGCTTCAGGCTTACAGAATGTGATGGTCCAATCACAGCACAGACCCATAGCAGAAGCCTGCTTCAGAACTTGTTTGTTGTTTCTTTTAATGGAAAAAGACAGCATACGAGGGAGAGTCAATAAGTAAGTCACACAGTTCTGTGGGATGGCAGGTAAATGTAGTTGGTGTTTTCTACAGGTCTCATTAGGTGACAGCAACATCGAAGTTTATATTCCCATTCATCAGGTGGCACTAGGTGTCTTATGAGCATGCGCAGCAAATAAACAAAATGGCGACTGTACTTATGGAGTGTACAACCAAAGAGCAACATGCTGTTGCGCGTTTTTTGTGGGCAAAAGGACTGCCTGTAAAGGACATTCATAAAGAAATGCTTCCTGTTTATGCTGACAAATGTTTGTCCCGTAAAGCGGTGCAAAGCTGGGTATAAAAGTTTGAAGAAAGCTGGGCTGCTGACTAGAGGCGTGTTGCTTCTTCGTGACAAAGCCAGACCACATGCGGCTCGATTAACTCAGGAGAAAATTAACCAACTAGGGTGGGAAGTTCTAGAACATCCACCTTACAACCCCTGACTTAGCCCCTAGCGATTTCCACCTTTTTGGTCCACTGAAAACCCACTTTAGCAGGAGACATTTCGCGAATGACACCGAAGTTGACTGTGAAGTGAAAAAATGGTTTAGAAAACCGAGCTTGCAGTTTTGTGCAGCCGGTTTGGGAGGACTGATAAAACGATGGGATAAGTGCATCAATGATGGTGGAAATTATGTTGAGAAATAAAGGGACAATGTATGTATAAAGATAAACTGGTTTCAAGTTGTTATCATAGTTAGTTATTTTTCTACAGCCATTTGTGACTGACTTATTGACTTCCCCTCGTATTTAACTGTGTCAGTGCCACACAGCTTTTACATGGTGGTGGTGGTGATGATGGAGGTTGTTGTTGTTACTGTACAAACCCCATCGTTCAAGTTGTTCAATGATGAAGTCAGCATGGCCACATGGATAAGAGCTCATTCTTAAACTTCCAGTGTGCTGATGGCAAGGGACACCGGTAATAGGGAAAGCTAATCCACACATAAAATAAGTCTGGTACACTAGAAACAGTTGCACATGTATGGACTATGCTTGAGTTCAAAGTGAGTGAACTAAAACAAAAGTTGTTCATTCTTATATAACATGAGGGAGCTTGCCAGTTTGGATGACTTTGCTTCCATCCTGGCACCCAACCTGCCCAATCATATCAATCATGCACATGAGCTCTCCAAACGTGAGTGCAAAGCTGCAACACTTTTTTAGTCTCAAATCATTCAGGGAGTGAGGACCTTACCAGACTTTACCACAGTGGAGACTAAACCTCATTCTCATTCCATTTGTCATCTAGCAGGATATTTGGAAGATGTTCTTTTCACTGGCTGGGAAGGTTCTTTTTGGAAAGATGTAAATTAAAAGCTTCAGCAACGGAAGACAGAGAAAGATATATGCAGTAAACTCAAGCAAAGGAGAATACAGTGAGATATGGTAAGCTCAAGCCAAGGATGACACGGTGAAATGTGGAAAGCTTATTAAGCAACAGAGGACAGAGAAAGATGTGAAAAGCTACAACAAAGGAGAACAGAGAAAAATGTATGTGGAAAGATTAAGCAACAGAGGACAAAGAAAGATGAATGTGGAATGCTTAAACAACTGTTTAACAAATAATAATACGAGGCCTGTTCAAACTACCAGACCTTTAGTTAGGAAAATTACAATTACTAACTTGAAGATCTGAAACTCTAATCCCTTCAAAGTACTCTCCTTGGGAATGCACACACTTCTCCCAGCACTTCTCTTGCCATTATTGGAAGCAATCCAGGAATGTCTCTTTGGGAATACCCTCATGACAACACATCCATCCATTCTTCGCATCTGATTCAGAGTTTCATGGTCAAGCACAATATTCCTCTGGTTCTTCATGTTCCTTACCCAACATGGCTCCTTATGATTTTTTTTACTGTTCCCCAAGCTGAAAATGCCACTAAAAGTGGCCTGAATGGAGTCACAAAAAGATATTATGCGGAACATGGTGGCCATGCTGTACTCCATTCCCATAGGGACCTTTCTGAAATGCTTCCAACAATGGATGGACCACTGGCAGAAGTGTAAGTGTATACAGTACTTTGTAGGGAATGTCAGTTTCAGACCTAAAGGTAAGTAACTGTCTTTTTTCTGGCCAAAGGTCAAATAATGTTTTAACAGACCCCACATTCAGATCATAATCATCATCCAGTGCCTTGCCAGCTGGTGTGGATGATCGTGTTCCTCCACAAATTGCAATCTCTGTACGCATGGATAATCTCCTGTGTTGACTGCCTTCCATTCCATGACAAAAGACTGTCAAGAATGTTCTCATGCTGTCTTCCTCTATCTCTCTTTCCACAAATCTTTCTGGTTGTCACAATATGTTCCAGTATTTGACTTCTCATAATGTGACCGAAAAATTATGACTGCTTCTTTCTGATGTTTGTGGTAAGTTGCCTCTATTCAGATCACCAACTTCAATAAAATATCTGATGACAAAAGAGAATTTGAAGGTCATGACCACCAATATTTTCTGAATACCAGGCATGTGAAGACAAAAAATGGGTAAGGAAGTGAAGAAGTGAATGAAAGACAAGATATTTCTAAGACAAAACCAACATATTACCTGTAGTGCTAAGTTTAGGAAAGGGTTATTGAATTTCCTGAAGCCAATATCATACAGCAGTTGTATGCTTTCCAAGGTGACGGACTCAATGTCGAAGTGCAAGCAGAACGCGTACTGGGTCAGAAGCAGAAACTCAGCATATATGACCAGCAAGGGAGAGATCCACAGACATGCTGTACGAGTGTTCGGCATGAGCCATAGTACACAGGCCATCAGGAGGAACACAAAAGTCAGGACTGAGTGGTAGGTTATACTCCAGGCCTGTCAAATAATACGTGGCAGTTCTGAATGTGTGAAACCAAAACAAGAAGTAATGAAAGCATACAAATAAAGTTGTTATTTGCATGTCCTTTACAGGAAATCGCAGTCAACCCAAGCATTTTGGGCCGTTTGTAATTTGCTAGGCTAGTTTATGATCAGTAATTTGCCATTGCTTTCTAAACGACCAACGTACATACCATTGTTAAGAATCAACACAAGGCAGCCTGCTTCCAAATCTCCTGCAGCTGATTTCGAACACAGTATTCGGGATTGTGAAACACGTTTGCTATCCCTTCACCACAGACGCTGGCTACAAACAAAGAATTCTGGCACATAAACATCATGTCTCGGAAACTGAACCACTCAGTCATTTTTAATGTTAAACAACATGCGAAATGCACTGGCTCCATCAAACACATGACCGATTTTCAAAAGTCCCCATTGGTGTTTCACAGGGGGAAGCTGTCACATGACCGATTTCCAAAAGTCCCCATTGGTGTTTCTCAGGGAGGTGCTGTCACTGGGAGGTTGCAGTGTTCTCCTCAGGTTCATAAGGTGCAGGGTTTGTTCCCAACAAAGGAATTTGTCCAAGAATCATTTGTACTAATGATATTAATTGACCCTCTGATCTCTTGGGTAGTGATATCGGATAACGTTGAAAAACAGGAGGTCCCGTGTGCAAATAATGCACACTAAAAATCCCATTGCAGTTAGAAAGTTGCAAATGGTAGGTCATAGGGCCACTGCCCTGGAAAAATTGTTAGTAAATAAATAAAGGACCATTTTACATGCCTTAATGGGTGTATGGTGCCAAGCCCTGTATTTGTATACACCAAATGGCAATTGAGGGGTGACATGGTCAATATATGCTAGCCACCTTTACTTTCTAAGGCATTTCCTGGTGCTCATTTTAGGCTAGATAAGCCTAGAAGCCTAGACACATTTTTAAAATAGGCCTCTTTGCAAATTCGAACACAGCATCATCAGGGGTCAGACAAGATTGGTAGCCACTGCCCTACCGCAGCTGTTTTAAGAAAAGAGCAAGGGAAAGGCCAAGAGATGAATACCTGGATGGTTTGGCCACATGGTATAATCTAGACAAGAACACAAAGCTGATCCAATACTCTGGTGATCACGTGAGATGGCAAACCATGACCGCCCAAGCTTATCAGTATGACACATCATGATGATGATGAAATTTACAATAAAAAACAAGTCCCGAAGCAGGAGTCTGCTATGGGTCTGTGATGTGTTATGGCCATCACATTAACTGATTCACTGCCGTGAGCCACTTTATCACCTCAATTGAACTACCCTAATCAGCTCAATGCTGATAGTGAGTTATTTGTTTCATTTCCTGTATCTTCTGCAATTTTTAGTGCCTGGTAAATGAAAATTTACACCCAAAAAAATGATCTGTCTTTTCAAAATGTTGGACAAGAAGGCTGTAGTTTCGCAAATAATTTTTATATTTATTGTTAAACTGTGGTTAGTTGTCTGATTTTAGAAATGGCAACGCCCACTGATTTTTGACCTTGTCAATTTACATCAGATTATCGCTTTAATCAATTATAGTTATTCTGATTTAAAGTACTTTGGGAAAGATTCTAAAACTGATAGCACCTGCAGTAATGTAGATATTCAGTTAAATTATTTAGCAGGTGGTCATAATGGAAACAAAACTAATAGTGAAAGTTTGTCATCACATGATGGTACATATCAAATTATGCTTGCTCTAATGGGCCACACTTGTGTCCCTAAGTTTGTTCTGCCTATCACAAAATAAGCTGAGGAGTATTTAAATAATTAAATCTTTAAAATTGAAAATTACAACTAAATAGAAAATAGTATATATATATATATATATATATATATATATATATATATATATATATATATATATATATATATATATATATATATATATATATATTGGTTCTCATTCTAATGGGTACAAATTTGCCTCGTATTTTCCCGACTTTTTCCATTTTGTGTGAAAGTGATGTGCTTCAAAATAGGATGTTATAATTGTGCTCTGATGGTGTTAAGGAGCAGTTCATGTGATATTAGGAAAGAAAAGTGGCGTATTTATCATTATTCAGTAAATTTAATTGGATTATCATCAAAGACAGAGAAGTAGTGCCTTGGTAAGTGGAAATGTTTAATAATTGTCACCATTGTCTTCAAATTTTTTTTTACACAATCTAGCATTATTATTGTGAGATTTCTAACCTCTAGCAATAATAGCAATACTGATGTGTTCCTTGTGCAATTCCCTTTAATTTGATATATAATGCAATATGTCTGCTACCATTTTAACTATTTGTACATTTGTGACACACCCCTAAATCCATTTTCTGCCATCAACTGCTGTTTGGTCCAAACCCACTTTTTGTTTGGCAGTAAGTCTGTTAAAGGCCTGAGTGCGTAGCCAGTCTTTCCCTCCTGTAGCGAGCGTTGAGCCCAGATAATGAACCCTCGTCCAACCGAGCCCATGCCATAGTCAGCTCAACTTCCTAACCACTTCGTCAACACACCCATTGATGATGAAACATAAGATAAAGAAGGCATAAAGGCTGCTTGCCCAAACAGGTGTCACGCAATGTTAGGGCTTCAGATTCTACATTCAGAAAACAACAGCTAAACAGAAGCACTTGCCATTATAGCCATCAGCATCAACACATGGCTGTGTTTCATGATTATGAAAGCCACGGACATCCAGGGCATACGCTTCATGGCTCCATTGACAACAGTCGTCTCATTGCTACCTTCAGTCGACGACTCCATCTCCACAATCACCAGACCCAACGTCTCTGTTTCCTGCTCCTGATGATGATTGCAAAAGAAAGTGCATTTAGAAATTTGTATTAACCCTTTATGTCACAGACAGTTAATAGACTGTCAGGGCAGAGAGTTAATTGTCTGGGACATAAAGGGTTAATTAACTGTCAGTCCTAGACAGTCTGTAAAATCTTTCTGTCCCAGCAGTTGTTACATTGTTATGCCCACATTGTTATGCCCCAGACAGTTAAATCTTCCTGTCCCAGACAGTTAACTCTTTCTGATACAGACAGTTTGTTAACTTATTCTGTTCCATACAGTTTGTTAACTCTTTCTGACCCAGACAGTTGTTAACTCTTTCTGTCCCAGAAAGTTGTTAACTCTTTGTGTCTCAGTTTGTTAACTTTTTTGTTCCAGACAGTTTGTTAACTTTTTCTGTCCCAGACAGTTTGTTAACTCTTTCTATTCCATACAATGGTTAACAAGAATAAGGGGAACTGCAGTAAAGCTTTAGAAGTAGATTGTGAGCTTTACTAGAACACAATGACAAGAAACAATGGACGTTGTGGCCAAAGCCTTCACCAGCACAGAACAAACAAACATAAACCGACACACTACATGAAAAACACTACATGAAAATATTAAAGTTACTTACCTGTATCCTTGTTTGGCTGAAAACGTCTTTGAGCAACTATCAGTGGATGTAATTAACCGGATATGTGGTGGTTCAGGTGGTCACTGGACTTAAGTTCAGTTCAGTGATTGGCCTACCGGTGGGGGACACCCGCTGGGGTGGGGTGGGGTGGGGGGGGGGGGGGGGGTAGGGAGATGCCCAGGTGAGCAAAAGGTAAAAATAGGGATTAGTAGAGCACTATAGCCGGCTATGTGGCGAAGGTGTCATGGATGCAGTTTGTAATTACGCATCCAGTGCTCGAAACACAGCTATGAGCGATTTGGATGCAGACAGCCCTGTGTTTTTTTCTTCTTCTGCTGCGTTCATCCTGAGTGTTTTTTCAGACGTGATTGCGGTGTGTCTCGTTATGCACCCTTAGGCAAAAACCCTTAGGCCAACACATCCGACTTTAGCGGGCATTTTTAAATCAGGTTTGCCGTCCTGGGGGACTCTCACTGTTGTGGTGCTGTCCATATCCCAGCTGGTCTAGTTAGAACGGTCGAAGACTTCATGGTCAGCCCTCAAGGAAAGGCAGGGACAGTCCATGGGTATTTACTGCCATCCAAGGAGGCTTCCATAATTGCAGAGCTGATACAAAGCGCTCTTGTACTGGGCTCACCCAAGGAATTGCCACGTCCTGCTCATGGCTGCTTTAATTCTTCACATCCATGTATTGGGCATTTCTTTTGCCACAGGCCGCTCCCCGCACACACCAGGAATGGTCGGTCTGCAGACGGCGTCCACTCAGCGAGCTTTCGGTTCAGACATGTGCTGGATGTTGTGTCCGGAAGACAAAATAGTCAGAGCTGTTCCAGGCACGAAGGACATTCCATGATGTTTTTGTGTTGTGCCAATTTTATTTGCACCCTTAGGACAGCACAACCGACTTCTGCTGGCGTTTTTGTTCAGGTTAGCCTTCCTGGGGGTTTCAAGGGACATTTGACTGTTGTGTTGTCGTTCGCATCTGAGCTGGTCAAGTTATAATGGCCACAGACATCATGGTCAACCCTCAAGGGAAAGCAGGGGCAGACCATGGGCATTCCCCGCCATCCAAGGAGGTTTCCATAATTGCAGAGCAGGCACATAGCGCTCTGGGACTGGGCGCACCCAAGGAGTCGCCACTCCTGCTCATGGCTGCTTTAATTCCTCACATCCATGTATTGGGCATTTCTTTCGCTCTTGGCCGCTCCCCGCGCAGACCAGGAACGATCAGTCTGCAGACAACATCAACTCAGCAAGCTTTCATTTCAGGCTTTCACATAATGGATTCAGTAGCCAAGCGTTCCATTTCGTGTTAATGAGACGTTTTTCCACCTTAGTTTGCAGACCACATGGACTCAGCAAGCTTTCACTTCAAACTTCCACCTAATGGATTCGCTAGCCAAGCGTTCCATTTTGTGTTAATGAGAAGACATCCATTTGGCAAGCTTTCGCTTCAGACTTCCACGTAATGGATTCTCTAGCCAAGCGTTCCATTTTGTGTTAATGAGACGTTTTTCCACCTTTGACTATGCTCACTCAATGAGTTTAAATACAGACTTGCGTCGTAACCATTACGTGTGATAGGGACACTTTTTCCACCTTTGCGAGGTAGGCTGCATGTGCTGCCGGCTTAGCAACTGACCTCCATGCAGCAGAGAACGAGTGATGGCCAGGCATTCTCATTTGGGGGACATTGACTTAGGGGCTTTCAGCAATATCCCTCAGCTGAGAGCCGTAGAACAAGTGTCTGGACCAAGCATGTAGCAGGTTCAGCATTTCACCTCCATTTTTCAGTGGGTGAGTTTATCGGCTCAGCCCTCACATTCGGGGGATATTGACTTAGAGGCGTTTAGCCATATCCCTCAGCTCAGAGCCGTAGAATATATGTCTGGACCAAGAATGTAGTGGCATCGTGCGCCTGATTCGGACTTTGAGTGCAATGGATTTGCTTTTCCCTAGCTTTTGACTGCCTGACCCCAGTCTACCTGCGAGGCAGCAGGTGTGTGTCTCTCTTAGTCTGGTTCCTATAACTTGACCTGTCCGATATGGGAGACCCTACCAGTAGCTGTACTACCATTGGCATAGCTCTTGGGGTCATTGGAACACAAAAGCCCCTCTACCACGGCAAGGTGGAGGCTCATCAGAGAGACTTTGTTGGTTTTCATAAAATATTATGAGTGCCATTTGCTCATAAAGCAATGACAAACCACTGAATGCAAACTTGCCAATAAATCACAAACAGCACACATAATGATGAGACTTACTGCGACGTTTTGTAAAGGATATGCAACTGTTTTAGTGGACTATACAAATGCAGGGATGGGGTGGTGGGGGGAATTGGAAGTTAAATGAAACTGTGTTGGACATTGAGGCCATGCCCCAAATATGAAATGTGTATTTCAGCTACAAGTGTAAGGGAAGAGATTAATGTACCTAACTTAGTATGCCCCAAATATGAAATGTGTATTTCAGCTACAAGTGTAACATAAGGGACTGAGTGAAGGGATTAACGTACCTAAATCAGTATGAACCAGTTAGTTAGTTAGTTAGTTAGTCGCAGTTCCAACTTCATAGCAATGGGTTGTCCCCATTATGCTTTGTTCCTGTGCCAGTGAATATCACACAAAATGCTCCCTACTGCCCAATGTGAAAAGTGGAAAAGACAGTCTCGACAAACAACAGCCCGCACAGATACACTGTGCATAATGCCGCCGCCAGAATGTCAACACTATAGTCCCCCACGAAACATCCAGTTCATCTCTGATGGAATCGACAGTCATTTTCCCATCTGGATGTTTCCTAGATGTTCACCCACACAGTCCACGAAAATACAGTTCATCGTTGATGGCAGTGAAAGTCAACCAGAAGCCCAGCAGCCACGCATTTCTGCATAAGGCAAAAACTGGTCAACTCTGAAACGTAGCCATCCACCATCGCTCCGAACATGCAGTCACGTTCCAAAAAACCTCGGGCAGATTCAAAAGCATTTCACACGAAACTCGCAGCTCACAGTTTCGCGCCACGCACTCACTCAGTGGCAGGGCGATGGAATCATCAAGCCTCCTTAGTCACCTCTTACGACATGCGTGGTAGGCTACAGTGTTGCTATTCTTTGCTTCCCTTATGGGCCCCGGCAACACACGGGAGAGTATGAACCAGTTCCCCAAACCAGAAGTTCAGTGCTCTGGGGTCATGTCAAAGCACTAGTAGAAGAGTGCAGGAGGTTAACCAAATTTATTACGATAGATAAATCAGAACCTAGGAAACACAGTGAAGTATGGCTCCTAACCAACCTCCTGCCAAACCCTATCAGAAAAATGACAAGCTTGAGAAGCGCATTTCAAATCTGAAACATTCTAGAAGAATCAAACTGCCCAAACAATATTCCACCCCGAGAATATAAAAGGATCCTTGGAATTACAAGGGAGAAATTGGCTGAAACTCTATGAAACCAGCTGTAGAACATACCCAACCATTAGAATATATACAATCACAGATCTGACGATAGTGTATTGATATGATTCTAAGGTCATGGTGTCTGAGATTGTTGTGGTAGACATCCAGAGTGCAACTGACATTTCTATCATTTCAATAAACCTCAAAATAACGCAAACTGTGGTGTCTTTTTGGAGGGGCTAACCGTGACCTATCCCCATCAGGCGACATTCATAGAAGTTGATATAACCTGTATCCTGACACTGTGGTTGTCCCACGTTAAGTGGCTAATTGTGTGCGGGTAAACTGTATAATCTCATTGACGGTGTAACAAGGATTCATCATGTTGCTTTATTGTATGTTCATTACACTCTGTAGTAAGCATCTGTCAGAAGTCGGGGTGCCCCACCGGCTAGATGAAAGTATTATTCACTGGCGAGCAACCCCAAATAGTCAGAAACTGACTAGGGACAAAATCTATATGGCTGAACTATAAATTAGGCCCATGAATATCCAACGTACAGCTCTAAGTGGCTCGTTACAAAATTGAAATGAACTGTGCTGAATATTCGCCAAGGAATAGGAAAGAGAAGGTTAGCTAGGATAGAATTTTAGGTCTGAATTAAAGTTTAAGGACAACTATCCTAGTACAGGTTTTTCTCCCTGACTGCTCCTTTCCTTGGTGTGTAAGTGAACCCCCACCAATGTACACACACAACACGTATGCACAATTGAAAAAAAATATAATGACAGAACTATGAGTTACAATACTACAACATTTATTTACTAATCATAATAAACATTGGATGTTATTCAAAATGATGATGATGATATCATATAGATAGTGATGAGAAACATTACGTAACTTGTTACTTGATCTATCTGGATCTGTGGTCCAGATCCCCACTCTCCAGTAGACTCAAAAAAGAACAGCTTGCCGGTATTCTGACGAATCCTGTCAGTCCTGACACTACCTAGTCAGTAGTCTCTAGTCTTGAGATCTATAACATAGGTGCTCCTTGTGAGAGCTTGAAAGAAAGTCAAGAATGTGTTATATCTAGTTCTACATCAGCGCAATCTTAAGTAAAACATATTCTAGTAAACACATATACAATGACCAGTCTGGCCAAGTTTATCTTCCAGCTCTACTGCGTTCACCATCCTCCTTCTCCCTACTGTCTTTAGTCTGGGACGGGCTTTTCAATTGTCTCACACGCCTGTAATGATTACATTTCTGCCGCCCATGTCCATATCGCTAATACAGAAATTCTGTGTCGTACAGTCGCTCCGTCCAATGTTGGTTTAGCAGCTCACAGGGTCGGTAATGGTATTATAATAATGCCTGATCATCCGAGCTTACAAGCCGTGACCAGTATCTGTGCCAGACTTCCGTGAATTACCGTCCATCATATAATGAAAAGGTTTAGCACCATGTACCCTATAACAATTGTGGGTAATGTCTGTACCATTACACCTCTGCTAAAAATGCAACCAATAGGCAAGATGCCAATGCGCACCCAATAACATAACACTTCATATTGGTAGGTTTGCATATGACAAATCAATATATCAAACATCCAATACACATAAACATATTAATTAAACTAGACATATGATACTTTAACATAATAGCATAATGCACTAGTTAGTTTGTATGTATACGAAATGAGACGTATATACACAAAAAGAATATGTACGAAGCATAGTCCTAGCATCGTATATTCATATGACATATACTTAAACATTAGGCATATGAAAGTATTCCTAATATACAGTAGGAAATTCAAACAAGTTGTAGTAACCTGATTATCTACAACGACTGAGAAACTAATAGTGTCCATAGAGTAACAGACATCTAACATGATAAATGAAAGTCCAAAGTCTGCCTCCCAAAAGGTCTAGTAAGAACAACTCTGATAGCAATAGGATATACACTCAAGAAACCTGAAGCAATGATAATTCTTGAAGTAACCTAGGTCAGAGAAAGACTGAAAATCAGTACATACATCTAAAAGAGTTGACTTACTAAGACATAACTTTCCTAGTGAAATCTAGCAACATCAGAATCATACATATGACTACAAACATTGAGTTGGCTGTCTCACCTGTTCAGAAGTAAAACATTTTCTGACATGAAACAGGCTAGGGACCCTTATTTAAGCTGAGTCCAGCAGACAGTATTATCTCCTTGGCACCTTTCTGTCTGGTATGACAGAAACATGCAGACCTCCTATAGGTAATTAATTCTATTCAAGTGTTGGGCCAGTTCATGCCTCTTTTCCCATGCAGGCTGACTTATCTCCCCCTGGCAGTCATAAATCTTTCTGCATGCCCACTAGCCTTCACACCTGTGGGTCTGACAATGTTTAGCCAGGGATGTCTTATCAGTGAGTTCACACCTTGCACCTCTAGTCTTGTTTCAGAAGGCAGTCAACCTTAACGGTTGAGCGATTTTCCTAGCCCTGTTTATCATGTGTCATGTCAAAGAAGCAATTAGGTTCTCATGGTCAGCTGCCAGTTTACAACTCTGTTGGTAAACCAGGTTTGCTTGCGGCATGCCTGGTTGGTTTTAATTACCATTCAGTCCCCTGAGTCTGCCCTCCCATCTGGCTGGATTGATAACCTCTGGGGGTGACCGGTACTGGTGTCAAATTAACTTCCCAATTAGAAAGCCATCTGTGGTGGTTTGTTTACTTGCAGGCTTTGCAAGCTTACGTCAAGACTATATAGCCTTGAATATAGAGAAAACAGTTTTGTTAGTCTGTTGATTCTCTACACGGCCCATCAAAAGTGAACCAAAAATTGTTCTGGGAAGTAAAGGCTGCCAATTCGTGACAGCATCTGGTGAGATACAGTGAAATATGTCAGGAAATAAATTGTGTAACCTATTGTTTGTGATTTCATCCTTCAGATATACAGATTCTACATTAAGTCAAATCAGAGATCCAGAACTTGAGACACAGCCATATATGTTCTGTTTCTTCAGCTTAAGTCAAACAGTAGGAATGATGATTGTTGCTGCAATGCACTATTGTGAATATGATTAAGTTGTCCCTCATCCTCAATCATATCCACTGCCACAAGTGATGCCAAATGACAAAAATCTGTTTTGTGTTGATTTATCAACCTCCATGTCAGTCTATAGCAGCTTGTCATATAATCAACAGCATGTGCCAGCAGGCACTACAGAAGCTGAAATTCAGCAATTAATTCATGACTACTCTCGTCCTAGTGAAGTGATTATCTATACTGATAGCTCTATGTTAAGAGGCAAAAAAAGTGTCTAGGGATTCATAGCAAAAGAAAATGGCCGATGTTTAGTAAATGAGAGCTTGGTATATGACAGCACAACCTCAAGTCTGAGATTGGAGGTGGAGGTGGTTACTGCAGCTTTCCACTGCTAGGAGAACAAACTGTATACGCATGTGGTTATTGTAACTGATTCACAAAGCATGCTGACAAAGGTGAAGACTAGCATGCTTCGTGTAGAATGGCTTGCATTGATTCAGAGGACGTGGGTTGTGAGCATTCGCTGGATCTTTTCTACAGGACACTCTGGTGTGGTTGGAAATGAACAGGCAGACAGTCTGGCTGGTGCCGCATCATTAAAGGGTGATTTGATGCACAAGACACATGCAGTGAAGGCGCTCTGGAAGAATGTGATTAATGCAGAAGAAAAGATAGATTATCATGGTCTAGAGAGAATGCGACAGCAAGGGGTGCTCTAAAGATCACTCAGAGGTAAAGCAAGACGGGCATATAATCAGATTGCAACAAGCACCATTAGCATTGGAACTCTTCGCTGGCTTTTGAATATGAGGGCTGAGCACTTATGGGAATTGATTTATTTGGTTGTTTTGGGATTTGAGATTTAAATATTGAGCACAACCCACTACTAGCAACGCTGATCAATTATATTATTGCTTGCTGGACTCTAGGCGGCCTGGCGTTCCTTGCCAGTGAAAAGACCTGATCGTTCGGGTCCACATCGATTGACGGACGTTAGTCGCGGCGATCGGGAAAATCTTGAACTACAGCCTACGATGGGTGACGTTGTAATATTCTGGTATGATAATTTGGCCGTGTCCAGCGTGTGCCGCATGGTTACACACCCGCTTCACACGCCAGTGATCCGGGGTTTGTTTCCGGGTCCGGTCAAGGATATGCACTAGTGACGAGCTCAAACGAGAGCAAAACTCGAGTCTAGTGCTTCCACTTATGGGAAAGTCCCTAATGCAGTGATGTTGGTTCTTGACTCAACTCAACTCATCATCAAGTGCCATACTGTGTTCAACACAGCCTAAAATGGGTACCGGGAAATATCCTGAGACGTGAAGGCGGCCAGCATTACATTGACCACATCATACATGGAGTGCCAATTGGTTCATAAAAATACCACATGCCCAATATAGTTTGAGGTGTTTACAAGGGATCTGTATTTATTCTGACCTGGAGAAGATGACTTATTCTGGCAACAGAGATGTAGATATGTGATCAATGATCTGAATGCTTAGAAGAAGTCACTGAACAAACACAATAAATAAAAGCTCTAACACACCTTATCCTGGTTGGCCTGATGATACACGAAGCCGCCTTGTTCTGCTCTTTGTTTTATGGGTGGTTGGCTCGTGGCTTGCTCATTCTACAGAAATGTGATAGAAAAAGTCCACAGTATTAACCTTGATTCAAGCAATTTAAAGTATTTTGAATATTTATTTACATGTTGTTATTTTATAAATGAGTAAATGTTTAATTTAGAATCAATACTATAGAACTTAGTTGAGTTGAGTAGAGATTAGTTGAGATGAGTAGAGATGAGCTGAGTTGAGTAGAGATTAGTTGAGTTGAGTAGAGATGAGATGAGTTGAGTTGAGATAAGCTGAGCTGTGTTGAGTTGAGAGGAACTGAGTTGAGTAAAGATAAGTTGACCAGAGATGAGAGATGGGTTGAGTAGAGATGGGTTGAGTAGAGATGGGTTGAGTAGAGATGAGCTAAGTTGAGAATTGATATCACAGCACATGGGAAATTCCAATATGTACTCTACCCACAACTTCAAAGAGTCCCACTATAATGGTACCAGTTACAGTCTGATTGTGTGTCTGTCTGGCCCTGATTGTGTGTCTGTCTGGCCCTGATTGTGTGTCTGTCTGGCCCTGATTGTGTGTCTGTCTGGCCCTGACAGTGTGTCTTGTCTGGCCCTGATTGTGTGTCTGTCTGGCCCTGATTGTGTGTCTGTCTGGCCCTGATTGTGTGTCTGTCTAGCCCTGATTGTGTGTCTTGTCTGGCCCTGATTGCATGTCTGTCTGGCCCTGATTGTGTGTCTGTCTAGGCCCTGATTATGTGTCTTGTCTGGCCCTGATTGTATGTCTGTCTAGTCCTGATTGTGTGTCTGTCTGGCCCTGACTGTGTGTCTGTCTGGCCCTGATTGTATGTCTGTCTGGCCCTGATTGCATGTCTGTCTGGCCCTGACTGTGTGTCTGTCTGGCCCTGACTGTGTGTCTCTCTGGCCCTGATTGTGTGTCTGTCTGGCCCTGATTGTATGTCTGTCTGGCCCTGACTGTGTGTCTCTCTGGCCCTGATTGTATGTCTGTCTGGCCCTGATTGTATGTCTGTCTGGCCCTGACTGTGTGTCTGTCTGGCCCTGATTGTATCTCTGTCTGGCCCTGATTGCATGTCTGTCTGGCCCTGACTGTGTGTCTGTCTGGCCCTGATTGTGTGTCTGTCTGGCCCTGACTGTGTGTCTCTCTGGCCCTGATTGTGCATCTGTCTGGCCCTGATTGTGCATCTGTCTGGCCCTGACAGTGTGTCTGTCTGGCCCTGATTATGTGTCTGTCTGGCCCTGATTGTGTGTCTGTCTGGCCCTGATTATGTGTCTGTCTGGCCCTGATTGTGTGTCTGTCTGGCCCTGATTGTGTGTCTGTCTGGCCCTGATTGTGTGTCTGTCTGGCCCTGATTGTGTGTCTTGTCTGGCCCTGTTTGTGTGTCTTGTCTGGCCCTGATTGCATGTCTGTCTGGCCCTGATTGCATGTCTGTCTAGGCCCTGATTGTGTGTCTTGTCTGGCCCTGATTGCATGTCTGTCTGGCCCTGATTGTATGTCTGTCTAGTCCTGATTGTGTGTCTGTCTGGCCCTGACTGTGTGTCTGTCTGGCCCTGATTGTATGTCTGTCTGGCCCTGATTGCATGTCTGTCTGGCCCTGACTGTGTGTCTGTCTGGCCCTGATTGTATCTGTCTGGCCCTGATTGTGTGTCTGTCTGGCCCTGACTGTGTGTCTGTCTGGCCCTGATTGTGTCTGTCTGGCCCTGACTGTGTGTCTCTCTGGCCCTGATTGTGCATCTGTCTGGCCCTGATTGTGCATCTGTCTGGCCCTGACAGTGTGTCTGTCTGGCCCTGATTATGTGTCTGTCTGGCCCTGATTGTGTGTCTGTCTGGCCCTGATTGTGTGTCTGTCTGGCCCTGATTGTGTGTCTTGTCTGGCCCTGTTTGTGTGTCTGTCTGGCCCTGATTGTATGTCTGTCTGGCCCTGATTGTGTGTCTTGTCTGACCCTGATTGTGTGTCTATCTGACCCTGACTGTGTCTTGTCTGGCCCTGATTGCGTATTCGTCTGGCCCCTTTTTCAGAGTACTGAATGTTGACCATATCCTCTGGTCACTCAGGCTGTGATGATTTATCTGTTCACTGGCAATATTCATATGAACCTAATGAGCCCTGAACACATCTGCCTTATCATGAACCAGTACCCCACCAAGAGGTGCAGATCCATTCAATCTGTCTGCCTGCTTGTTTCCCACCACACCAGCATGTCCTGGGGAAAAGATCAAGTGGGTGCTTCCTATCTTTGATTTTGTTCATTGAAGCATGCAAATCTTCACAAAGCATGCTTGTCTGCACCCTCCTCAGCATGCAGTGTGAGTCCGTTACAATCACAAAATGTGTAATCTGTTTGTCCTCTGGCCAGAGGACTGCTGCAGTGACTGCCTCTACTTCCATTCTCAATTAGATGTCATGGTATCATAAGCCAGGCTCTCCTGCACTAATGCACTACACACCATCCATCAACCTTGACTATGAACCCCCAGGCACTTCTTTTGTCTGTTATTACAGTTCCATCTATTCTTGGTTGCATTGCTCAGCTACTGAGTTAAGCGAGTGGAGCAACACTGTGAGCTGTGGATTTCATGTTAAATGTTTTTGCATCCGTGGTGGTTTATATTGTGAACGGCATGTTCAAAAAATGGCGGATGGCTGGTTGCTGAACTAGCTGGTTTTGCCGTATGCAGTAATGTGTGTGCAACTGCTGGTTTTCAAGTGATGCCGCTTCCATCAACAATGAACTATAATTTTAGTGGCCGACTGTTGTGTTAGCATTCTGGCAATGGCGTTATGCTTGTATGCCTGTGTGTGCTGTTGATTTGTTGGGACTGTTGTCTGTTCCACTTTTCACATGGGATAGTGAGGAGTACTTTGTGTGATATTCACTGGCACAGGAACGGAACATTATGGGGTTACCCTTTGCCGTAAAGTTGGAACCGCAACTAAAGACTAACTACAGAGCCATCCATATAGAACTCTAGGTAAAACCCTTAGTACCCATGTACATTCACAAATGTCAAAAGATGTATTTGTATAGCAATACCAAGAGTTAACGGGAACAAGGAACATGGAGTCAGTGCCAAACAAAACTACCTTAAGGTTTGAACCTAACAAAATTGGATGGCGGAAAATGGGAAGTGGTGGTGTGTCACAATTAGTGACTCAAAAAGTTGTTAATACGGTAGCAGAAATGTATTATATCTCAAATTATAGGGGTTGCATAAAGAAAACTACTGTATATAAGCCTATGGTAGATAGGGGAAATCGCTTAAGATGATTAATCATCCTGTGGCACTTAATCAGTTATATAAAAATAGATAAAGACATAAAGACATTGTGTCAAGGCCCATAAGGGAAGCATAGAATGTAACACTGTCATGGTGGCTAAGGAGGGTTGTCGTGAGCCAGGCTACCTCATCCTGCTGGCAAGCAATGCACCAATGCAAGCAGGAAGAAGCGTGGACAGAGCCGATAACACAAATGCAGCTGGCCGATACAGATGAGTCTCTGACACTAGCTTAATTACACTACCTAGGAGTGAAGTTTGGCCAAGCCCATTAATGCTGTTCTCTAAGATGAGAGAGGAGTCATTACAACCAACTACTCGTGGGAACAGTGAGTAGAGATACTCTGTGATGGCTGCGGCATCAGAGAACTGATCAAGCATGGGAATACCCATTGTGCAGGGATGTTGATTGTTATAAAATAATGAAGATGATGATGGTGATATGCCAAATAATAGCCTCAGATTAGCAACTAAATTCAAGCAAGACCATAGTTGACCCCCAGCAAAAAAAAGGTGCTGAAGATGGAAGAAACCATCCAGAAAGAGCACCATGAGAAACAGGATGCCACGTAAAAATGTGATAGAAATATGTCTATAACTGCATGGTGCATCAGCCTCTTGTGGAATGGTGCCTCAGACAGCAGATCACAAATTCCAAGACTGCCCCAAATACAACATATCTAAGCAAACCTTGGCCTAGAGAAACAACAATGGAAGATAAATTTTATGGCCCACAGAGTGAACAAGACAGTGAAGTTTCATCAAGAGACAACATTACAGATATACAATAAATTTCACGTGAATGAAAAGAAGAAGCAACTAAATGTATACTCACCTCCACCAAATGTTGATGGCTATAAGCCAGTTAAGGACCAACAAGACTATCGAGTTGATTTTTTTTTTTTTGGGGGGGGGGGGGGGGGGGGCACACTCACTTTGAACTCAAGCATAGTCCATACACACTACTCTTAGTAGTGTTGGACTGAATTTTGCGTGTGAATTAGCTTTACCTATTAACAGTGTCCCTAACAATCAGGCGAACCCACTCCGACTACAGAGGTACTTGTAGTTAACGTCCCGAAGTCAAGGATGATAGGTCAACATTTTAGTCCAAAATGCTCGGTGTAGGGGTTGAACCCCTTACCCAAGCATCAGCACACAGGATGTTTAAGAACATGCGTTCTTATCCATTCAGCCATGCTGACCTACACTATCGGGTTAATGATGGCAAACCACTTGATTAGACAACACACCAGATATAGACAATAAATTTTAAGTGAACGAAAGAAGGGGCAAGTAAATGTATACCCAGTGGAGCCATATGTTGATGTTGATAGCTACGACCCAGTAAAGGGTCAACAAAACTATGGGATTGATGATGGCAAACCTTGATGAGACAATATTACAGATATAGACAATAAATTTCAAGTGAAGAATAATGATGCAAATCAAATGTATACTCAATAGAGCCATATATTGATGTTGATACCTGTGGGATGTAGGATTTAATATATGAGAATATTTTCTTTGTTTGCCTAGGTGATCCCAGATGGGATGGATTTAGATTCTCACTCACTTCTATAGGGTAAGATGATCATAGAATTCTACCACAAACCCAAGGGGGAAAATACTCCACTCCTTTAAATAACTATGTCTATGTGTAATTTTCCACTCCCACAAGACCACCTTTTAAATTTGATATAGTGTCAGAGAACATTGATTATTTACAACATATAGAACAACCACTGTTGATAAACCTCACCAAGCAATTGGCGTAAACATTAACATTGGGACAACTGTTCACCAGGAATTGAATTAATAACTGGAGTATAGAAATATGTGTAGTAAAAGTATTGAGTCTTTGGAAAGTACATGGGATGATATAAACATCATAAACACATTCAAATGTGATAACCACATGTTTCTCCCAAAGGCAACACAATCATTACTACTACAACAACCATTATTTGGTTCTAACACCATTGAAACATCCATAGTATTTTTTTTAAAACCAAATGGTATGAGATCAAAGGAAAAAACCATACATTGATACACAGTCAGTACATCTTAACTAGACTAATTATTTTAGTCTTTATCTTCATTCCTTGGCTTTCTTCTGATAATAGTTATTTATCTCCAATGCCTAGCAGATAATGTCCCTATTATCCGGGGACCGAATTGATGCACTCGTATTCCACACATTTAATATCCACTGAAATTTTTTTCCAGAGAACATCATAATCCCTATTATCCAGGGGTAGAAACAGAACATAATCCTCATCCTACAGGGGCTGAATTCAAGAATACTCTGTTGCAAGTAGGTTCTGTGTCCTAGTGAAGTTGAGGCCTAGGTTAGTCAAACTTTCAGGAGCTTCTCTTAAGATGGGGCAGAAGGTACTTCCCTATAACATCGAATAGATGAAAAGATGATGACCATCCAGCATCTCTGCTTATGTTGTCAGAATCTCAACTCTTGTCCACCAAGATTTTACACACATATATACTTAAGAAGTCAATAATAGGAAATTGTAAAAATATGAATGAAATTGGGTCTCTCTCTCTCTCTCTCTCTGTCTCTCTCTCTCTCTCTACAATCTTGCTTCTCTGTGCCTACCTATGCCATGTGTACTGCTGGTGGTTGGATCTTATACGGCCCAATAACACAAGCACTGGGTGATTTGATCCTAAAATACATTGTATAACAATCAACCTTACTGACTCTATTTCATAGGGAACAGTATGAGTGAAGCCTTATATTTGTAGACCGAACTACTCCGCATACCTCATGTGGTGTCACAGGCACTTTTCCAACCTCTCTCTCTCTCTCTCCAATCTTGCTTCTCTGTGCCTACCTATGCCATGTGTACTGCTGGTGGTCTGATCTTATACAGCCCAATAACACAAGCACTGGGTGATTTGATCCTAAAATACGTTGTATAACAATCAACCTTACTGACTCTATTTCATAGGAAACAGTATGAGTGACGCCTCGTATTTGTAGACCAACCTACTCCGCATACCCCATGAGGCACATCACAGGAATGATACCCACCTCTCTCTCTCTTTCCCTCCCTCCACCTCTCTCTCTCTTCTTATATATACGTTGCACATGCCCATGTACACTAGTGTATGAATATCTGTTGAGCGGTGTATATGTATGTATGTGCGCTCACGCATATCAGTCCACCCTGACTTTAGGACCTGCCTCATAACATATATGAGTACATCATGTGGTTTTGGTTAGTACCACCATCATGCTTGCGCCCACTCATGCTTCGTCAGTACATCCACTGAGATTGCTCAGATACCCCCACCAGACAGGTTGCTGTCCTGCTCAGATACCCCCACCAGACAGGTTGCTGTCCTCTCCGCTCCCCGCCCCCTTCTTTCAATGTGCTCACTGAACCATAACACCTATCACCCCACCATCAGCCATCATCCTCCATCTTACTCCGTCGGTTGGGTATAAAAAGAATACACCAGAGATATTCTGAGTTACTCACAGATCGCAACTGTGGGGTAAGTATGAACAACCCAAATGTTGGTAGCTACGACACAATATAGGATCAATAAAACTATGGGATTGATGATGGCAAACCACTTGATGAAACATATTAAGATATAGACAATAAATTTCAAGTGAAGAAAGAAGACGCAAATCAAATGTTTACTCAATAAAGCCATATGTTGATAGCTACGACCCAGTTAAGGGCCAACAAGACTATCGGGTCAATGATGGCAAACCACATGATGGAACAACATTACAGATCTAGACAATACATTTCAAGTGAACGAAAGAAGATGCAACTAAATGTATACTCACATCTGCCCAATAGAGCCGTATGTTGATGTTGATAGCTACGATCCAGTATAGGATCAACAAGACTATGGGATTGATGATGGCAAACCACTGAATGTTTGGGTTGAGATGGACTCTGCTGAGCTCATGACACGTTGTCTGGATAAATCCGTATAGACCCAGAAGTCTTTTAAAACAAAACAAAAACTATCAATAGGATGACGTGGCTGGAACATTATCCTCCGAGCTAGCGAGCGAGCGAGCGAGAGAGAGAGAGAGAGAGAGAGAGAGAGAGAGAGAGAGAGAGAGAGACAATCTGTCTGTCTGTCTGCCTGCCTGTGTGCGTGCGTGCGTGCATGTGTGTGTGTGTGTGTGTGTATGTATGTAATGGATGGGTGGTCGGGGGGGGGGGGGGGGGGGGGGAGGGGTGTATTTAGTGAGTTGTTTATATGTGAGGGAGTGTGTATTTTCGTGTTATCGAGTGGTTGCATAACTGTGAGAATTTGGGTAAATGATGAAATGATGTAAGTATGTATGCAGATTTGTGTGTATGTGGTTATGAATGTGCATGTGTACATGTGTCCTTCTGCCTGCCTGTCTCATAATATGGTAATATGCATTGCTTATGTTTACATCATTCATTTGATGTTTTTTTTTTCCCTATGTGAATGTAACATGCACAATGATGAACAAAAGATGAGTGACTGGAAGGGCCGAATGTACGACAGGCCTGCATGCCCAATTTGTGACCCTTTGAAAATAAAGTTTGTCTGTTCGTTCATTCCCCATGGACGACAATCCCTTTCAGATTAATATCCTGAATGTGTCTGATTCTGTCACGGGATTATTAATCTGAGGCTGGAATGGGTCCTAAATACAAGATTTAAATGGCATTGCACTGGGTACCTCAGAAGTTGGAGTGGGTTGGCCTGATGGTGAGGGACACTGTTAATAGGGAAAGCTAATCCACATACAAAATTCAGCCCAGCACTACTAGAAGTAGTGAGTATGAACTAAGCTTGAGTTCAAAGTGAGTGAGCGAAAAAAAAATGTCACTGGGTTTTATTCCACATGGCTTCATCTCCTTTCACACAGCAGCCTGCCGAAAGCATCACCCAAAGCAGAAACTCTGTAGCTCCAGCGTTGACCCAGATTCTACGAGAAAATTGCACTCGTAAACTGAACGAGTGAGTCAGAATTGAACCCACAACCTTCAGAATGCAAGGCGGGAGACGAAACCACTTCACCATGGAGACTTCCCTTGAATGGGTCCTAATTATAACTTCTCTTTTGAGGCTGAATGGGGTAAGGGTCATGGAGAGAAGGAAGGAATGAATCAAAACGACATTTGCAACATTAAATCAGCACACATATAAGGATCAGAATCACAGACTAAAGCAATCAATAATAAACTACAAATTTTCATTAACTGGTGCCTGACAGGAATAGAAAGTTATGATAGAATCACCAATACTAAGCTTAGGGGGAGAACTTGTCACAATTGTATATATAATATCTCCATTTTGTCATAATTATATGCATACTATCTTTACTTTGTCACAATTATATACATATTATGTCTATTTGTCATGATTGTATACATACTATCCCTATTTTGTCACAATTGTGACGTTGCGTGAGAATCGGTAGTGGTTCTCTCCGCGTTGGTAACTTACTGGGTATGTGAGCCGGTCGCTCAGAAAGCAATGGCAACTACTGAGCGTAATCTTGCCAAGAAATCAACAATCAGCTGAAAGATGCTGATGTTGACAGCGATGTCCTGTAAAGGATATGCGAACAAAAAAATATATACATACCATCTATATTTTGTCACAATCATATACATACCATCTATATTTTGTCACAATTACATACATACCATCTATATATTGTCACAATTATATACATACCATTTATATTTTGTCACAACTATATACATATTATCTCTATTTTGGTTACAAACCACTGATGACTCACTTCGCAGGGAGACTGACTGGGGGTATAGACTCCTGAAAGGACTGCAGCTGGTAAAGATGAAGCAGCAGAATGTGTGATCCTGTGAACAGGAGCAGCAGGACTTGCAGTAATATATAACGAGACCCAACAGACTTAAAGCACCCCCACATGGTCAGGCAGCATAGGATCACTGCAAAATAGACCTGTGGATACAGCCAAGAATGGTATTTAAATATTATTTGTTGATTACAAAAACTTCTGCAGCTGTTACAGCATATAGTGGCATATCATATTACTTAACCACACCTACCACCCCCTCACACACCCACTCACCCACACAGACTCATGCATACATACATGTAAACATACACACAGAATAGTCAATGAGCACAAAAATGGCGTAGTCAGTTGCTACATGCTGAGGGAGATACTGAGGAGAAGATTTGAGTATTTATGGACTAATAGTTTGGTGTGTAATGAGGATGGATGGTTGGTTAGTTGGTTGGCTGACTGGCTGGTTAGTTGGTTGGTTGACTGGCTGGTTAGTTGGTTGGTTGGCTGACTGGTTAATTAGTTGGTTGGCTGGCTGGTTAGCTGGTTAATTGACTGGCTGGTTGGTTGGTTTGTTGGTTGGTTAGCTTACTGGCTGGTTAGTTTCTTGGCTGGTTGACTGGCTGATTAGTTGGTTAATTGACTGGCTAGTTGTTTAGTTAGTTGGTTGGCTAGTTAGTTGGTTGGCTGGTTAGTTAGTTGATTGGCTGGCTGGTTAGTTGGATGACTGGCTGGTTGGTTGGTTGGCGGACAGGCTAGTTGGTTGGTTGGCTGTCTGGTTGGTTAGTTGACTGGCTGGTTGGTTAGTTAGTTGGTTGGCTAGTTAGTTGGTTGGCTGGTTAGTTGGTTGGCTGGTTAGTAAGTTGATTGGCTGGCTGGTTAGTTGGATGACTGGCTGGTTGGTTGGTTGGTTGGCGGACAGGCTGGTTGGTTGGTTGGCTGTCTGGCTGGTTGGTTAGTTGACTGGCTGGTTGGTTAGTTGGATGGCTGGTTAGTTTGTTTTTGACTGGTTAGTTGGTAGGTTGGCTGGTTGACTGGCTGGTTTGTTGGTTAGTTGACTGGCTGGTTGGTTAGTTGGTTGGCTGGCTGGTTGGTTAGTTGGTTGGCTGGCTGGTTAGTTGGTTTTTGGCTGGTTGGTTGGCTGGTTAGTTGGTTGGTTGGCTGGCTGGTTAGTTGGCTAGTTAGTTGGTTGGTTGGATGGTTGGTTGACTAATTGGTTGGGTAGTTGACAGACTAGTTGGTTGGTTGACTGGCTGGTTAGTTGGTTTTTGGCTGGTTAGTTGGCTGGTTGGTCAGGTGGTTGGTTAGTTGGTTGGTTGGTTAGTTGGCTGGTTGGTTGGTTGATTGGTTGGCAGGTTGATTGGTTGGCTGGCTGGTGATTGGTTGGTTGGTTGGCAGGTTGGCTGGCTGGCTGGCTGGTTGATTGGTTGGATGGTTGGATGGTGAGTCCTCTGGAAGACTTGAGCTGTAACTCTCCAGCCTGATACACTGATATTCAGACCACTGAATGTCACCACGGATGTCAGGTTTGTATGATCATGACCCTACCAACCCAGCAACAAAATACCATCTCCATGTTGGTCTGTGTTGCAGGCTCTCCTTCCCCTCTCTGAGCTCAGAAACCAGCAGTTGTGCGAGACCAATACTGGAAGGTCACATTTACAGAGATGCATATTAGAAGGTAACCAAGTCATGATTCAGCACACCACATATAGATTGGCTAAGTTGGTAATATTTCCTCTACAGGTTTACAGTTATTGTGTTTTTTTTATTTTTTGCACACGCTCGCTTTGAACTCAAGTGCAGCCCATACATGTGCTACTACTTTCAGTAGCACTGGACTGGATTTTGCGAGTGGAATAGCTTTCCTTATTATCAGTGTCCCTCGCCATCAAGCGAATCCACTCTCACTTCAGAGGTACTTGTAATTTACATCCCCAAGTCAAGGACAAGAAGTCAACATTTTAGTCCAGCTGGTCAGTTGTGAGTTGAACCATGCTGATCTCCGTTTAAGATATTTCATTGTCAACAGACCCGAACCCATTTCCCAGAAGAATTCAACACGGCCAAATGATTATATCAGTAAAACAACTTCAAACATTCACTAATGGGTGCCTGCGCAAATTTAAGGATTAAAATTGTATGAAAACATATCTGATGTGGAACTCATGTAGAGACTAGACAAATACCCATGAACCCAGAGGTGAAGAAAAGACACTGGCGCTGGATAGGACACACATTGAGAAAAATCAAGAATAGTATAAGTAGAAAAGTATTAACCTGGAACCCACAAGGCAAAAGAAATAGAGGAAGGCCTAAAAATTCACGGAGAAGTGAAGTAGAAACAGAAATGAACAATATGGGAAGGGCATGATCAGAGCTGGGTGGGACAGCTAAAGATAGGAGGGTTTAACAATATGGGAGGGACATGATCAGAGCTGGGTGGGACAGCTAAAGATAGGAGGGTTTAACAATATGGGAGGGACATGATCAGACTGGGTGGGACAGCTAAAGATAGGAGGGTTTAACAATATGGGAGGGACATGATCAGAGCTGGGTGGGACAGCTAAAGATAGGAGGGTTTAACAATATGGGAAGGACATGATCAGAGCTGGGTGGGACAGCTAAAGATAGGAGGGTTTAACAATATGGGAAGGACATGATCAGAGCTGGGTGGGACAGCTAAAGATAGGAGGGTTTAACAATATGGGAGGGACATGATCAGAGCTGGGTGGGACAGCTAAAGATAGGAGGGTTTAACAATATGGGAAGGACATAATCAGAGCTGGGTGGGACAGCTAAAGATAGGAGGGTTTAACAATATGGGAGGGACATGATCAGAGCTGGGTGGGACAGCTAAAGATAGGAGGGTTTAACAATATGGGAAGAACATGATCAGAGCTGGGTGTGACAGCTAAAGATAGGAGGGTTTAACAATATGGGAAGGACATGATCAGAGCTGGTATTACAGCTAAAGATAGGAGGGTTTAACAATATGGGAAGGACATGATCAGAGCTGGTAGGACAGCTAAAGATAGGAGGGTTTAACAATATGGGAAGGACATGATCAGAGCTGGGTGGGACAGCTAAAGATAGGAGGGTTTAACAATATGGGAAGGACATGATCAGAGCTGGGTGGGGCAGCTAAAGATAGGAGGGTTTAACAATATGGGAAGGACATGATCAGAGCTGGGTGGGACAGCTAAAGATAGGAGGGTTTAACAATATGGGAAGGACATGATCAGAGCTGGGTGGGACAGCTAAAGATAGGAGGGTTTAACAATATGGGAAGGACATGATCAGAGCTGGGTGGGGCAGCTAAAGATAGGAGGGTTTAACAATATGGGAAGGATATGATCAGAACTGGGTGGGACAGCTAAAGATAGGAGGGTTTAACAATATGGGAAGGACATGATCAGAGCTGGGTGGGGCAGCTAAAGATAGGAGGGTTTAACAATATGGGAAGGACATGATCAGAGCTGGGTGGGACAGCTAAAGATAGGAGGGTTAAACAATATGGGAAGGACATGATCAAGCTGATAGGACAGCTAAAGATAGGAGGGTTTAACAATATGGAAAGGACATGATCAGAGCTGGTAGGACAGCTAAAGATCGGAGGGTTTAACAATATGGGAAGGACATGATCAGAGCTGGGTAGGACAGCTAAAGACAGGAGGGTTTAACAATATGGAAAGGACATGATCAGAGCTGGGTAGGACAGCTAAAGATAGGAGGGTTTAACAATATGGGAAGGATATGATCAGTGCTGGGTGAGATAGCTAAAGATAGAAGGGTTTAACAATATGGGAAGGACATGATCAGAGCTGGTAGGACAGCTAAAGATAGGAGGGTTTAACAATATGGGAAGGACATGATCAGAGCTGGGTGGGACCGCTAAAGATAGGAGGGTTTAACAATATGGGAAGGACATGATCAGAGCTGGTAGGACAGCTAAAGATAGGAGGGTTTAACAATATGGGAAGGACATGATCAGAGCTGGTAGGACAGCTAAAGACAGGAGGGTTTAACAATATGGGAAGGACATGATCAGAGCTGGTAGGACAGCTAAAGATAGGAGGGTTTAACAATATGGGAAGGACATGGTCAGAGCTGGTAGGACAGCTAAAGATAGGAGGGTTTAACAATATGGGAAGGACATGATCAGAGCTGGGTGGGACAGCTAAAGATAGGAGGGTTTAACAATATGGGAAGGACATGATCAGAGCTGGTAGGACAGCTAAAGATAGGCGGGGTTAACAATATGGGAAGGACATGATCAGAGCTGGTAGGACAGCTAAAGATAGGAGGGTTTAACAATATGGGAAGGGCATGATCAGAGCTGGGTGGGACAGCTAAAGATGGGAGGGTTTAACAATATGGGAAGGGCATGATCAGAGCTGGGTGGGACAGCTAAAGATAGGAGGGTTTAACAATATGGGAAGGGCATGATCAGAGCTGGGTGGGACAGCTAAAGATAAGAGGGTTTAACAACATGGGAAGAACATGATCAGAGCTGGGTGGGACTGCTAAAGATAGGAGGGTTTAACAACATGGGAAGGACATGATCAGAGCTGGTAGGACAGCTAAAGATAGGAGGGTATAACAATATGGGAAGGACATGGCCAGAGCTGGTAGGACAGCTAAAGATAGGAGAGTTTAACAATATGGGAAGGATATGGTCAGAGCTGGTAGGACAGCTAAAGATAGGAGGGTTTAACAATATGGGAAGGACATGATCAGAGCTGGTAGGACAGCTAAAGATAGGAGGGTTTAACAATATGGGAAGGACATGATCAGTGCTGGGTGGGCAGCTAAAGATAGGAGGGTTTAACAATATGGGAAGGACATGGTCAGAGCTGGTAGGACAGCTAAAGATAGGAGGGTTTAACAATATGGGAAGGACATGATCAGAGCTGGTAGGACAGCTAAAGATAGGAGGGTTTAACAATATGGGAAGGGCATGATCAGAGCTGGGTGGGACAGCTAAAGATGGGAGGGTTTAACAATATGGGAAGGACATGATCAGAGCTGGGTGGGACCGCTAAAGATAGGAGGGTTTAACAATATGGGAAGGACATGATCAGAGCTGGGTGGGACAGCTAAAGATAGGAGGGTTTAACAATATGGGAAGGACATGATCAGAGCTGGTAGGACAGCTAAAGATAGGAGGGTTTAACAATATGGGAAGGACATGATCAGAGCTGGTAGGATAGCTAAAGATAGGAGGGTTTAACAATATGGGAAGGACATGATCAGAGCTGGTAGGATAGCTAAAGATGGGAGGGTTTAACAATATGGGAAGGGCATGATCAGAGCTGGGTGGGACAGCTAATGATAGGAGGGTTTAACAATATTGGAAGGACATGATCAGAGCTGGGTGGGACAGCTAAAGATAGGAGGGTTTAACAATATGGGAAGGATATGATCAGAGCTGGGTGGGACAGCTAAAGATAGGAGGGTTTAACAATATGGGAAGGACATGATCAGAGCTGGATGGGACAGCTAAAGATAGGAGGGTTTAACAATATGGGAAGGACATGATCAGAGCTGGGGGGGGGGGAGGGACAGCTAAAGATGGGAGGGTTTAACAATATGGGAAGGACATGATCAGAGCTGGGTGGGACAGTTAAAGATAGGAGGGTTTAACAATATTGGAAGGACATGATCAGAGCTGGGTGGGACAGCTAAAGATAGGAGGGTTTAACAATATGGGAAGGACATGATCAGAGCTGGGTGAGACAGCTAAAGATAGGAGGGCTTAGAGTGAGTTGGTTGAAGGCATAGGCCCCAATAGAGAATAGAGGGCAAAAGAAGTGGAAGAAACTATTACATAATTTTTTTACAAAACGTTGCTCGACCTACCTCTCCCAATAATATATTTCACTAAACGCTGCATGACTTACCCCTCCCAACAACATTATCTATTTCACTAAACATTGCATGACTTACCCCTCCCAACAACAGTCTAATTCACTAAACGTTGCATGACTTACCCATCCCAACAACATTATCTATTTCACTAAACATTGCATGACTTACCCATCCCAACAACACAATCTAATTCACTAAACGTTGCATGACTAACCCATCCCAACAACATTATCTATTTCACTAAACATTGCATGACTTACCCATCCCAACAACACAATCTATTTCACTAAATGCTGTATGACTTACACCTCCCAACAACATTATCTATTTCACTAAACATTGCTTGACTTACCCCTCCCAACAACATTATATATTTCACTAAACATTGCTTGACTTACCCCTCCCAACAACATTATCTATTTCACTATACATTGCTTGACTTACCCCTCCCAACAACATTATCTATTTCATTAAACATTGCATGACTTACCCATCCCAACAACACAATCTATTTCACTAAACGTTGCTTGACTTACCCCTCCCAAAACATAATCTATTTCACTAAACGTTGCTTGACTTACCCCTCCCAAAACATAATCTATTTCACTAAATGTTACATGACTTGCACCTCCCAATAACACAGTCTATTTCATTAAATGTTGCATGACTTACCCCTCCCAACAATGAAGGATCAATAATTCCTGCTGCCAACAATGTCAAGTTCTGGAGGTACTCAAAGAATACTTGTACAAAGTAATGTTTATATTTCCTCTGCTCCCCACCAAGCAGAGGAGTTTCTGACGTAATGACAGTGGTGTCTGCCTGCAGGCTTCCCATTTTCATAGACAAGACCAGGGTGAGTAAAGACAAGAAGAATATTATAATATCTGGTGTGATGAGGCGCAGAATGTTCCACAAATTGGCTCCCTTTAAGCTGAAGATGATAGCATGCAATATAAGAAACAAATTAACACCAAATATGACCAGGGGGCTCAACAAAACAAAAGAGAAACACACAAACTTCTTCTTCTTCTTCTGCGTTCATTCGAAGAGATTTTTTTCGGACGTGATTGCGTTGTGCCTGTTTACAGCAGAGCTGCGTTCCTGCGACGTTAGGCCAACACATCCGACTTCTATGGGCATTTGTTGACCGGGTTAACCTTCCCGGGAAACACACAAACCAAATCATTTGTTTTAACTTGTATTTTACAATGGGCAAAAATAAAGGAGACAAATATATTTTTCAAAGTCTAAATATATGGGGGATAAATATGATTTGATTTGATTTGATTTGATTTGATTTAACTTTATTTTCAAAGTGTCACAAATTGGGCACGCATTCCCGTCTTACATTCGACCCTTCCAATCACTCATCTTTCGTTCATCAATAGTGCATGATACATTCACATAGGAAAGAAAACATTGTCATATGAATGTTGTAAACATATGAGAAACACACATAAACAATATATTGCACATTTCTTGAGTGGCATATTCGGCTACATCTCGTCAGGTGCATGCTGCAGAGTTATATATTACATTACATGGACAAACAAATAATTGTTTGGCTGAAATACTAAGTACTTAGTCACTGATATTGTTCAAAGGTTGAGAACGTTAGCCCCACACTTAGCAGGAAGTCCTTCTGTTTGCATAGCAACGGCTGGAGTTGCCTAATAGATAATACTTCGAAATATTTGCATAGCCGTTGCAATGCAAACAGAAGGACTTCCTATTAAGTGTTAGACTTCTGTGAGGCTAATGTCCTTCTTCTTCTTCTTCTGCGTTCATCCAGAGTTTTTTTTCTGGACGTGATTGCGTTGTGCCTGTTTACAGCAGAGCTGCGTTCTTGCGCCGTTAGGCCGACACATCCGACTTCTGCGGGCATTTGTTGACCGGGTTAACCTTCCCAGGAGGCTAATGTTCTGGACCTTCAAACAATATCAATGACTATGTACTTAGTATATCAGCAAACGTTTTATTTGTTTGTCTACCTCATCTAATATATAACTCTGCAGAATGCACGACGAGATGCAGAGAAATATGTCAGGCAAGAAATTGTGCAATAATTTGTTTATAGCGTCTGTGTTTAAACTCACTAAGGGAATACACTGTTTTGAATAATCAGTCTGTAAAATATGAATGCTCATTATTGCATCCACAATTCATTTCAAATCTTCTTTCATCACCCATCGGCTTGTCCTGTGTAAACTTTTTTCCTCATAAGTCTTTCGAATTTTCTCTCTATCATTTTTTTTCCCTGGTCATGTTATTTTTGTTTCACAATCATAATAAATTTTTCTTTAATACGAGGGGCTTCACGTGAAAACCTTAAATGTTTTTGTTTTTTTGGGGGGGTGAATATATTCTGAAAAAGTAAAGAACAAATGTATCATTTTTCGATGTAGTCACCACTGCATTTAATGCAAGTCCTCCAGCGCAAATAAAGTTCTTGGATTCCTGTAGAAAAAATTCTTTTGGTCACTATTCAGTGTGCCTGATCCGGCCGTGAACAGTCTGTCACAGAAGTCACGCCATTTTGACTTCCATGGACTTCCTACTCCAATCATACACTTGCTGGACTGACAGGCATGCATCATCATACTGGACCTTCATTCACCGATGAATTTCTATAGGTTTCACCCTTTCACTGATTAAAAAAAATGGATAACAGAATGCTGCTCATCTTTGATGCAAGTCAAAAGTCCTTAAACTGTCCTTATGACATCACCGAGTTTTTCTGCACCATGATGTCACATTCTTAACACTCATGACATCCTTAACAATATTGACAGGTTACAAGAAAATGGCATGGTAATTGTCATTTCTATCACACTTTTAAGGTTTTAACTTGAAGCACCCTCGTAATAAACATCTATTCCCCCTCTGCTGTGTGTCCACCGTGACGAGGTAGAGGGTCTTGCGCGTTCCAATGACCCCAAGAGCTATGCCGACGGTAGCACAGCTACTGGTAGGGTCACCCATGATGGACAGGTCAAGGGAGAGGGACCAGACGAAGAGACACACAAACCTGCTGCCTTATAGGTAGACTGGGGACAGTCAAAGGCTAGGGAAAGCACCCCGAATAAATGCTTGTCGAAATCGGATGTACTGAGACACAGGCTTGACAAAGCAGTGCAACGTAAAACCTGCTGCCTTGTAGGTAGACTGGGGACAGTCAAAGGCTAGGGAAAGCATCCCAAAAAAAAAGCTTGTCGAAATCGGATGTACTGAGCCACAGGCTTGACAAAGCAATGCAATGTAACTTAATTCATGATGTCACAAATCAAAATTAATCGTTATGGTGCTTATCCCGCGAAGTCCCATCAGGCGGTGATAGTGCCGGTCCCCCAGCCTCGAGGGGGTCCACCCATAACTACTGGTGGTCACCTTCCCCTGTGCTGTGGAGTCAAGGCACAGAGGAGTAAGTTATGAGCTATTGACCAAATACCCAGGACACTCAACATATTACAGTGGAATGCCGAAGGAGTTTACAACAAGAAAGTCTCCCTAACACAGCATCTTCATAAAGATAGAATAGATGTGGCATGCATTCAAGAGACACACCTCAACGCCAATCGCAAATTCTCAGTCAGAGGATATCAGGCCACACGTTTCGACCGCGAAGGACACAAAGGAGTTCTAATACTTACACGAAATACAATACCTTGCAGCGAAGTATCTGTGATCTCTGACAACCAAACGGAAATTATAGGTGTTGATATAATGATAAAGGACGTGAAAATAAGAATTTACAATCTGTATAGCCCAGCAGATAAGGACCTTACACTCTCAAACATGAAAATAACTGACACAAACTTTATTGTCGGAGACTTTAATAGCCGTTCAGAAAGATGGGGATACCCAGATACTGACAAAAGAGGAGATGAATTGGAGGACTGGGAAATAGACTCAAATCTCCATCTACTCAACAAAGCGGATGACACACCGAGCTTCTACTCCAGAAGATGGTTTACCACTTCTACTCCAGACTTAGCTTTCTGCACAGGAGACATCCTCCACAAAATTGATCGCCATGTGCTTGACCAATTAGCAGGTAGTGACCACAAACCAATCAAGCTTGTAATGAATATGGAGTATGTTCCACAGGAGCAAAAGCATTTGCCCCGCTGGAATTACAAACGAGCAGATTGGGACAGATTTGCCATACTAACAGACAAATATTGTGAAAACATAAATACACGATATGGCAACATGAAGCAAATGGTGGAAAGTCTAAACAGAGCGATAATACAGGCAGCCACTGAGTCTATTCCAAGAGGAGCGAGGAAATATTACAAACCATACTGGACTGAAGAACTACAAAGTTTGGAGGACAAAGTTGAAGATGCCAGGAAGACAGCAGAGAGAGAACAAACAACTGAAGTAAACATCTCTCTCAAAGCCATCTCAGCAAAATATAAAAGAACAGTAAATCAAACAACAAGAGATTGTTGGAGGGAAAAAACAGAAAACCTGAATTTTGACAGGGATGGAAACAAACTATGGAAACTAGTGAAAGCCGTGAACAATGAAGGACCTAGAAACAAACAAATAACAATTAAACAAGGAAATGCCTTGCTTACAGGAAAAAAGGCAGCAAATGCATTAATGGAACACTATGCAAATGCAAACCACATTGATATTACAAACGAACAGAAGAAAGCAATCAAAGACAAACAGATACATCATATAAATACAGAGACAGCAGCAGAATATATGATGGCAAAAGAAATGGAACAGGCAATGAATATCCTAAAAAAGAAGAAATCACCAGGAAAGGATGGAATCACAAATGAAATGCTAATAGGACTAGGCACCAAGGCAAAGAAGAAACTACTAGCAGTCCTAAATTACAGCTGGAAGAGAGGAATAGTCCCAGAGGCATGGAAGGAAGCTATACTAATACTAGTCCCAAAGAAAGGAAAAGACCTGGAAGAACCAAATGGCTATCGACCTACCAGTCTACTTAGCTGTGTAGGAAAATTAATGGAACGCATTATCAATGGCAGGCTAACATGGCATCTGGAAGAAAACAAACTCTTAACACCACACCAAGCAGGATTCAGAAAGTACAGAT
Source organism: Cepaea hortensis (assembly GCA_963921405.1). Taxonomy (NCBI): domain Eukaryota; kingdom Metazoa; phylum Mollusca; class Gastropoda; order Stylommatophora; family Helicidae; genus Cepaea; species Cepaea hortensis. The sequence goes on along the minus strand of OY992876.1, from coordinate 130,451,450 downwards.
CCACTGAAGATCAAATAACCTATATAGCTCAGGAAATAGAGGATGCCTTCCAAGAGAAAAAGCACACACTAGCGACCTGGATAGATTTAGAAAAAACATTTGATAAAGTATGGAAGGAAGGACTGAAAGCAAAACTGCAAAAAATGCATGTTTGTGGGAAAATGTATAAATGGATCAGCCACTACCTTGAGAGCAGAACTGCCAGGACAAAAGTACAAAGACAAACAAGCAAAATGATGCTGTTGGAGCAAGGTGTCCCCCAAGGAGGAGTTCTTTCACCAACATTATTCCTAGCATATATAAATGACATCATGGAAAATTTTCCAGCCAGAGTACACACATCCTCCTTTGCAGATGACCTAGCCATATGGACATCTGAAGAATATATTAGTACAGCTAACAGCAGAATATAGCAAGCCTTATTAGCACTAGAGGACTGGTCAAAATCATGGCTAGTGAAGATAAGTGAGGAAAAAACAACATGCACAGTGTTCTCCCTCTCAAATAAAACTCAGCAACCTAAGCTGGTATTGAATGGAAAAATATTGAGCCATGAAGAAAATCCAAACTATCTAGGAGTCACCTTTGATCGTCGCCTGACATGGAAGACACAGGTTGAGAAAAATCGAACAAGAGCAAGGCAGAGAATGGCAATCATGAAAAAGCTTGCTGGTACAACGTGGGGAGCAGATGAGAAAGTTCTCAAGAAGTTATATACTGGACGGGTGAGGCCAGTACTGGAATATGGCATTGCAGCTTGGGCAACAGCAGCTAAGTCAAACTTTAACAAAATAAGTAGAGTCCAAAACCAAGGAATGCGAATCATAACTGGAAGCCTGAAGACAACGCCTATTAATGAACTAGAAAAGATCACTTGTTTACAACCAATGCAGGACAGAAGAGATAGCAGAGCCCAGCAACAAGCAGAAAAATTTGGAAGATTGACAGACCATCCTATGTATAACAAGTTTAATGGTTTTGGAAAGGGAAGACTGAAGCGTAGCAACTTTGTAGAAACTGCAAAACGAAAGATTAGGGCAGATCCTATACTTAACATATCAACAGTCAAACCCATTTACAATGCACACAAGTTCCCAGCTTGGAGACAGCAGCAACTGCCTGAGATGATAGGAAACATTCCTGGTATTGAGAAAAAGAACACTCAGAATGAAACCGAAAGAAGAAAAATAACCCTAAATTACATAAAAGAACATTACCCAAGCAGCAATTGGACCCAAGCATATACAGATGCATCAGCCAAAAATTCAATAGAAAATGGAGGAGGAGGAATTCTCCTAAATTTAAAAAATGGAGTGAAAAAAACAGTCAGTGGCAACTGGAAAATTTTCAAGTAACTTCAAAGCGGAGGTAGAGGCTTTGAAAACTGCAGCAGAAATGCTCTTGATGGAGGAAAATAAAGAGAAGCAAATAGCTATCTTCACAGATGCAAAGTCAGCTGTCTCAATACTGAAGAGCAAAAACAACACAGAACTAGCTGACCTAAGAGCAGCACTCTATGGTCTATGCCAGAAATCCCAAAAAGTTGTAATACAGTGGATCCCATCACATTGCAGTATACCTGGAAATGAAGAGGCTGACAGACTAGCAAAAGAGGGCAGACGACTACCACAGCCTGACATAGACATAACCTATAATGAGGCAAAGAGGTTTATAAAAAGCACCTATAGAGCCAAATGGGAAACAGAGCATCCAGGCCACCAGAAGGATGATGCATATTACAAACTCGACCAAAGAGAACAAGTAGCAATCTTCAGACTCCGCACGGGACATAACAGGCTGAAATACCACTTGTTCAATAAACTAAAGATAGGAGATACCGATGAATGTAATTGTGGAACTGGTAAAATGACAGCTAAACATTTGCTGCAAGAGTGCCCAATATATGCAGAACAGAGAAAGATATTTTGGCCCACACCTGCTTCATTTGAGGACAAGCTCTATGGAGATATCAACAAGCTCAAGTTGACTGCAGCTTACTTTAACTACATTCAGGTTGACATTTAAAGGTGAAGGAGAAGTATTTAGACTGCCACACTTCATACCACAAGCATGTCGGTTACATAAGCCTCCCAGAGGCATGAAATGGAATATTGCTTGGATAGCAAATCCATTACGTGGGAAGTCCGAATCGAAAGCTCACTGTGTGGGGTTCATAAAAGGTGGAAAAAGTGTCCTAGTGGCACAAAATGGAATATTGCTCGGATAGCAAATCCATTACGTGAAAAGTCCGAATCGAAAGCTCACTATGTGGATGTCATCTGCAGACTGCTTTCTTCTGGCTTCCGGAAGAACAGCCTATGGTGAACGGAAGGCCCAATATACGGAAGTGAGGCTAAGCAGCCATGTACAGGACGTGACGATTCCTTGGGTGAGCCCAGTACCAGAGCGCTGTGTGTTGGCTCTGCAATTATGGAAGCCTCCTTGGATGGCGGGGAATGCCCATGGTCTGCCCCTGCCTTCCCTTGAGGGCTGACCAGGATGCCTTTGGCTGTTCTATATGGGCCAGCTGGGATGGGAGATAACACCACAACAGTGAGAGTCTAACATCCTAAGAAACCCCCGGGAAGGTTAACCCGGTCAACAAATGCCCGCAGAAGTCGGATGTGTCGGCCTAACGGCGCAAGAACGCAGCTCTGCTGTAAACAGGCACAACGCAATCACGTCCAAAAAAAAAACTCCGGATGAACGCAGGAGAAGAAGAAGATAAACATCTATTCAGTTGTTATACATTGCTGCATTATGTATCGTTTGTATTGTTTACATCACTGAGCGAGATGTTGTGCCTCAATTGCTGTCATGTTTAGATTATCTATCACATCTTGAATCTATGAGTTGGTTGTCTCTTCTCTGCTTCCCTGATACTCCTACCTTCACATTTACCAGAATTCATGTCTCTTTACATTCCCAAATGTTTCATTTCCTTCCATTTTATTTGTCTTAATAACCAGTCTTCTTTAACACAGATCTTTTTGGGTAGATCATTTTGTTCTCTTTTTCATCCCATTACTTTTTATTACTCACCTGTGGCGAAGGGGGTTACAAACTCAGTTCGTAATCCAGGTAACGCATTTGAAACACAGCTGCTGATGATTTGGAAACAGACAGTGCTGTGTTAGTTTCATTACAATGGTATGAGTGCCGGTCATTCAGAAAGCAATGGCAAACTACTGAATGTAAACTTGCTAAGAAATCACAAACAGCCGAAAAAAATGCTGAGGTTGACTGTAATGTCCTGTAAGGTTTCCAACTAACTTAACTTCTTGGTACCAGTTATAATCAAAGATGCACATGTGCTTTCCAAATGATCTGCTAAATGTCCAAGTTTCACATCTGTATTACTCCCCCGATGTGTCTCCACCTTGACGTGGTGGGGGTGCTTGCGTGTCCCATCGACCCCATTTGCTTGCCGATGGGTGAAAAATTACATATCGGACAGCTTATGGGATAGGGACCAGACTAAGAGAGACACAACCTGCTGCTCTGCAGGTATAGACTGAGGATAGCAGTGAAAATTTAAATCAGGTGCACAAAGGCAGAATTTCTTGGTTCGGACAAAACTCTTAAGGCTCCCTGTCGAGGGCTGTGGCTGAACGCCTCTAAGCCACAAACCCTCGGATCTGAGAGCCAGGCCGATACCCGTCTACCGGAAAATAGAAACGTGATACTGAGCAAGCTACATGCTCAGGTCTGATACATGTTCGAAGGCTCTCAGCTGGGGGATATGAGGGATTCCCGGATGAGAGGGCCTGACCGTTTCCCGTTCACTGCTGCACGAAGGTAAAGTGCTGAGCCGGCAGCACATGTAGCCTACCCCGTGAGCGAGTACAAAAAAGACAGACAAGTGCCCCAGTCGAAGGGCATGGTTACGGAAACCCTGTACCTAACTCATAGAGAGTGTAGATATAAGTGGAAGAACGTCTCAACGCAAAATGGAACGCACGGCGAGCGAACCTATTGCGTGGGTTGAAGTCACAAGCAAAAGCTTACCGAGTGGATGTCGCCCGCAATCTGACCGCTCCTGGTGTGTGCTTGAGCGATCAGTGGCAAGCGGGATGCTCAACACATGGAAGTGAGGAACTAAAGCAGCCATGGGCAGGACGTGGAAACTCCTTGGGTGAGCCCAGTCTCAGAGCAATATGTGCCGGCTCTGCAATTATGGAAGCCTCCTCGGATAGTGAGATGATGCCCATAGTCTGCCCCTGCCTTCCCTTGAGGGCCGTCCGCGATATCGTTGATCGTTCTATCTTGACCAGCTGAGATGTGGGTGACATTACAACAGTCTAACGTGTCTCGAAACCAGAGGAAGGCTAACCTCACTAAAAAATGCCCGCCAGAAGTCGGAAGTGTCGGCCTACGGGTGGCAATCTAAAAATTGACACTACGCAATTACGTCCGAGTGAAATGTCTCGCCCGAATGTCTCTCGTGCTAGGAACAGCTCTGACTACCTAGTTTCCGAATGCCGCTCTTGTTCGGAACAGCTCTGACTAGGTAGTTTCCGAATGTCTGTCGTGCCTGGAACAGCTCTGATGGGCGCAACGACAAGCACATGTCCGAAAACTCGCTGAGTGGATGCCGTCTGCGAACATGTCTGGTTTGTGCGGGAATGGCCCGGGGAAAACGAAATGACCAATATATTGAAGTGAGGATTTAAAGCAGCCATGAGCAGGACGTGACGATTTCCCTCGGTGAGCCCAGATCCAGGGCGTTATGTGTCGGCCCTGCAACTATGGAAGCAACCTTGGATGGCGGAAAATGCTATGGACTGTCCCTGCCTTCCTTTGAGGGATGACCGTTGTCTTCGACCGTTCAACCTTGGCCAGCATGGTTGTAGATGGCACCACAAAAGTGAGTGTCTCCCAGGTATGCTACCTGGTCAAAAAAGCACGCTAAAGTCGATGTGTTGGCCTACGGGTTTCGGCCCAAGGGCGCATAACAGACACACCGCAATGACATCTGAAAAAACACTCCGGATGAATGAAAAGAAGAAGAAGAAGACATCTGTATTACCTCTGAAGTCGGATTGGGTTCGACTGATGGTGAGGGGCACTGTTAATAGGGAAAGCTAATCAATTCACAAAATTCAGTCCAGCACTACTAGAAGTTGTGTGTATGGACTACGCTTGAGTTCAAAACGAGCAAGCGAAAAGAAAAACATCTGTATTTAGAGGTCAGTATGGCAGAAGGATACAGCACTTGCTCTAAACTTCTGGTGTGCGGATGTCGAGGTAGCAGGTTCAACCCTTACACTGGTCAGTTGGACTAGAATGTTGACTTTTCATCCTTGACTTAAGGACGCAAATTACAAGTACCTCAGAAGGTGGAGTGGGTTCGCCTGATGGCGAGGGACACTGGTATTAGGGAAAGCTAATCCACGCGCAAAAATCAATCCAGTGCACTAGAAATAGTAGCATGTGTATGGATTACCCTGAAGTTAAAAGCGAGTGAACACCAAAAACAAACATCATCAGTATGTTGTCACAGAATATATACATGCTCTTTGTGCTTTTGTCAGCTGTGAGGTAGCAGTATCTCCCACCAAAACAAACAAACATCAGTATGTTGCCACACAGAATATATACATGCTCTTAGTGCTTTTGTCAGTTGTGAAGTAGTAGTATCTCCCACCAAAAGAGAAGTTAGGTACCTCCTTCTCCCGCTAGCCCAGGGGAACCCTTGGACAAAGGAGAGTACCCATGCAGCCCCTCAATGAATAGTATCTCCCAGCAAAGGAGAAGTTAGGTATCTCCTTTCCTCAGCTAGCCCAGGGGATACCTTTGGACAAAGTAGAGTACTCATGCAGCCCCTAAACGAATAGGGGTATCTCCCAGCAAAGAAGTTAGGTATCTCCTTCCCTCCAATAGCCCAGGGGACACTCTTGGACAAAGCAGAGTACCCATGCAGCCCCTCAACGAATAGGGGTATCTCCCAGCAGAGGAGAAGCTAGGTATCTCCTTCCCTCCACTAGCCCAGGGGACACCCTTGGACAAAGTTGAGTACCCATGCAGCCCTCAACGAATAGGGTTATCTCCCAGAAAAGGCGAAGTTAGGCATCTCCTTCCCTCTGCTAGCCCAGTTGACACCCTTGGACAAAGTAGAGTATCCATGCAGCCTGAGGTTGCTCAGGATGTCAGCTTGATCTATTGCTAGTCCACTCCAAACAGCAACCATGCTCACAATCCCAACTGCTCATTTGGTTACTCTTACACCTGTATGCCCTGGTACAAAAATGACCTCAGAAATTTAAGCCATTGCCTTCTGGCCCCTCCCATCAGTCTTCTATGTTTTCTGATATATTCACTGTAATAAAGAGAAGTGATAGCAGACTACATTCTTTACAGGTGCCTAGAAAACTACAGCAGTCCAAGACAGTCTTCTTGAGGTAACTAAATATGTGACATTATATTTTTTGTTCATATATAATGGGCGTTCATTTGAAATCCATTCGTGCCGCACCGCACGTGATTGCGTAAGTTGAACATGATCATGTCATAGTCATGTGATAAGTACTGACCAATGAATAAAAGAGCAAGTGCTTATCGAACCATGATGCATAGGTTCTGTTTCTGACCATTGATAAAATCCAAAATCCATCCAAATAAGCTCAAAGAGTGGTGATTCAGTTTCTTTCAATTGAAGGATGTCGACCAGTGGACATTCATAGAAGAATGTAGGCAGCGTACGGTAACAAATGTGTGTTGAAGACAACAGTGACAGACTGGGCATGAATGTTTCGGAAAGGACGTCAGGTTCACGACAGATTTTCAACAGCTGGGCCAAGCGCATATTGTTGCAACAGAAAAAACCATTGCCAAAATTGATGCAGCAGTACAGATGAACCGTTGTCGAAGCATACGCTCGCTAGCGAAAGAATTTGATGTATCAATTGGGACAATTCAAAAGGTCATTTGTAAGAAACTGCAATATCAGAAGGTGTGTTCACAGTGGGACCTACTTAAGCAATGGGATGCTTGCCTGACCAACCACCAAAAAGAGGAACGCATGGGATGGTGTTTGAACCACTTGCTGCATTACAGAGTGGAGGGTGATGAATTTCTCTTCCGCATAGCGGCAGGCGATGAAATCATGGTGTCACCACTTTGAGCCGAGCAGCAAAAGAGAGAGCATGCAATGGAAGCATGCTGGATCACCAAAAGCCAAAAATTCAAGTTACAGGTTTCCGCTGGTAAGGTTATGCTGAGCACATTTTTTTACCATGAAGGGCTATTTTTGGCCGACTTTAAAGAACCTGGTGTCAACATCAACTCTACCCACTACGTGCAAACACTAGACAACTGCAAAAAGCTATCAAGAATAAATGACCCGGCATGCTTTCTCACGGTGTGATTTTGTTACACGATAATGCTTGTCCGCATGTCACAAAGATTGTGCAGGAAGCATTAGCAAGGAAGAAGTGGGAAATTCTGCAACATCCAGCCCATAGTCCTGATTTGTCACCATGTGATTTTTATTTGTTCGGACCTCTAAAAAAAGCTCTCAAGGGGCAACGACTTCACACTGATGCAGACATAAAGAATGTGGTAAACACTTGGTTCAGTGAGCAACTACAATCCTCTTTTGCGGACGGCATTCGCTGCCTACTTAAGCAATGGGATGCTTGGCTGAATGCCTATGGCGACTTCTTCTGACCAACCCATGGTGCATAATTCATTCAAAATGAATTCTTTGTTTAATTCTACCACACCTGTTAATGTTTATTTCATGCTTTTGTAATAAAGCCATTGGAACGGGTTTCAAATGAACGCCCCTAATAGTAAGCCAAACAAATTATAATCCTTGTTTTTACCTCTGATATCCAGTCTGGCGCAGCATTTTCTCTAAATATGCACCTGTGAAAACAAAATTATTTTAAATTACAAGACCACTTTTAAATGTCTATACAAGAATACAAATATAATTCTCTGTAAAGAAATCTGAGCAGACCAAAAAGAATACTAGAAGAGTCAGATAACAAACATAATGGTAAAAAAGTCAAAGAACAAAAATAGTGGTTGAAGGGTCATAGAATAAAAATAATGGCAGACAAGTCCTAGAACAAAAATAATGGTAGAAGAGTCATAGAACAAAAGTAATGGTAGAAAAGTCTTAGGAAAAAAATGATAGAAATGTCATAGAACAAAAATAACCCGGGATGGTTAACCTTATCAACAAATGCCCGCAGAAGTCGGATGTGTTGGCCTAATGGTGCAAGAACGCAGCTCTGCTGTAAACAGGCACAACACGGAAAAAGAAAACTCCAGATGAATGCAGAAGAAGAAGAAGAACAACAAAAATAATAGTAGAAGAGTCATAGAAAAAGTAATCATAGTTGAAAAGTTTTAGAACAAAATTAATTGTAGAAAAGTCATATAACAAAAATAATAGTAGAAGAGTCATAGAATAAAAATAATGGCAGAAGAGTCATAGAATAAAAATAATGGCATAAGAGTCATAGAATAAAAATAATGGCATAAGAGTCATAGAATAAAAATAATTGTAGAAGAGTCATAGAATAAAAATAATGGCAGAAGAGTCATAGAATAAAAATAATGGCAGAAGAGCCATAGAATAAAAATAATGGCAGAAGAGCCATAGAATAAAAATAATGGTAGAAGAGTCACAGAATAAAAATAATGGTAGAAGAGCCATAGAATAAAAATAATGGTAGAAGAGTCATAGAATAAAAATAATGGCAGAAGAGTCATAGAATAAAAATAATGGTAGAAGAGTCATAGAATAAAAATAATGGCAGAAGAGTCATAGAATAAAAATAATGGTAGAAGAGTCATAGAATAAAAATAATGGCAGAAGAGTCATAGAATAAAAATAATGGTAGAAGAGTCATAGAATAAAAATAATGGTAGAAGAGCCATAGAATAAAAATAATGGTAGAAGAGCCATAGAATAAAAATAATGGCAGAAGAGTCATAGAATAAAAATAATGGCAGAAGAGTATAGAGCAAAACGAACTGTTGAAGAGTCAATGACCAACAATAATGACAGAAAAATCATTTTGCGACTTACTTGGTGGATCACCTTTGTACTCTCACCTCACTGAAAGGAGCATGCAGGGAGGAAAAAGCACATTTTTAAAAACCATCATCATTCAGTGCCTTGCTGGCTGGTTTGGGCGATCATGCCTCTCCACAAATTGTGATCTTTGACGACGTGGATCAATTTGTGTGTTGACTCCCTTCTGTGCCATGACACAAGACTTGTCAAGAATTTTCTCACGCTGTCTTCCTCTATCTCTCTTTCCACAAATATTTCCAGATGTCACATGTACCAGTTTTTGTCTTCTCATAATGTGGCCAAAAAATGATGACTGCTTCTTTCTGATGTTTTTGATAAACTGTCTTTGCGATTTAGCTTCCCTTTAAATGTCCAGATTGCTCATTATGGCTGCCCAATTAATTTCCAGCATCCTTCTGTAAAACTGCATCTCCAAGGCTTTTAGGGATTTTTTTCACCTGTTTACTAATTGTCCAGGATTTGCAGCAGTATATTAAAATTGGTTCTATGTAACATGCAAGAACTCTTTTTATAACTTTCAAGGACCAGGACTTATTGCACAAAATGTTCTTCATTTGATAGAATGCAGTGTTTGCTTGTCCTAATTCTGTTATTTATCTCAGTGGTGCATCTTCCATCTGATGTTATCCATGTGCCTAGATATCTGAATTTCTGCACTTGCCCCAAAATAACGTCTTTTACTTTCACTGCACATTTAGGCACAAACTGTTTCTTTGATATCACCATAACTTCTGTCTTTCTATTATTCAAGCTATGGCCAATTTTTTCACTTTCTACAACCACTGTATCTATCATTTACAGTAGTTCCTTCTGACTTGTTGCTATGAAGATGGTGTCATCAGCATGACATCAGTTACTCATATTATGTCTACCAACCAGGATCTCTGACATATTTTCTGTAGACCTCATTACATGTTCGCTGTCCAATGAGAACAAATCAGGAGACACTACACAACCTTGTCTGATGCCTGTCTTTATACACTGAAATGTTCCTACCAGGTTGTTGATTCTTATGGCTGCTGTTTGCTGCAAATATATGCTCTTTATTATTTGCAGGTTTTTGCTGTCAATGTTCAGTTGCTTTAGTAATTGTATTATTTTCTCATATTTCACACTGTCAAATGCTTTTGTGTAGCCTATGAAGCATAAGTTTGTTTTTTTTACTTCTATAGCTCTTTCTAATAGTGTTCTGAGAATATATATAGCATTGTTAACAAATGCTTACAGCACATAAACAAACTTACATATATTCATTGGTGCTCATCGAAATAGAAGAAACAGAGATTAGATGACACACTGGACAACATATAAATTGAAAGCTTGGCTGATGACACCATCCAAGATGTTGGGTTGAGTTAGCCATGCATTGAAGTACACTTTGTTCCTGCAGCGAGGTGCTGTCATCATTTCAAGGTGTCAGGTTCGTGCCCCCGACTTGTTAACTTCAGCTTTCAATTTACATGTTGTCTAGTGTGTCCTCTAACCTCTACTTCTTTCTCCTACTTCTGAGCTGATGTTGACGTGGTCGAAAGGAAAAGAGCACTTGCTCTTAAACTTCCGGTACATTTATGGCGAGGTAGGCAGTTCAACCCCTACACCAACATTAAGTTGGACTTAAATGTTGACGTCTTGTTCAGAAAACAATGGCAAACTACTGAACATACAATTGCCTAGAAAATCAACCTGTAGTTGATCGCAACATCTGCAAAGGACAAGCAATATTTTTTTTTACTTCTATGAGTGCCAATCAATACTTATCAATTTTGAATAATGAAGATACAAACAATAGACTGCATGATTTATTGCCTGGAATATTTTGCTGAATCTCGTCAGGTACATACTGCAGAAATCACACAATGTAAGGTAAAATAACTAGATAAATCCTTCAAGCTGAAATATTCACATGTTCGCACAGTAATTTCAATTGTCTACCATGGTAACTTTAAACTGACTAGCATGTCTTTCTGTTTTCACAAATGTGTAATGTCCTACTAATGTGTAATTATAGTCAGCTACACATTTTTCTGGAGGGGGAGGAAAAGCGAGGAAAGACGCCAATCCGGAGTGGGATTTGCCATTAAGTCGGCCCTGGTTGGCAAACTAGCTGGATTTCCAAAGACCATAAATGACAGGCTTATGACCATTAAGTTGCCCCTGCTCAATGGAAGGAAGCATGCAACCATTGTGAGTGTCTACGCACCAACTATGACTAATGAAGATGATGTCAAGAACAAGTTCTATGAGGACCTGCACAATGTATTAATATCTGTTCCCAAAGGAGACAAACTTAGGGGATTTCAATGCCAGAGCAGGCACGGACACCACTTCTTGGAGTGGCATTATTGGAAAGCACAGAGTCGGAAATTTAACAGCAATGGCTTCCTTCTCCTTCAGACATGTGCCGAACACGATCTCCTGATTACCAACACAATTTTCCGTCTTCCCATGAGAAATAGGACATCGTGGATGCACCCTCGCTTGAAACACTGGCACTTCATTGACTATGTCATCGTCAGGAGGAGTGATAGACAAGATGTTCGGGTGACAAAATCCATGTGTGGTGCAGAATGTTAAACAGACCATCGTCACATTATCTGGAAAATAAACATACACATCAAACCACCACGGCGTCCTCAAGAGGTAAAAATGCAAAAAAAAACAACTAAATGTCACCTACCTAAACAGCAAGAAAATGCAGCTGTCGTTTGAAAATATGCTAGAAGACTGCCCCAAGCCCAAAGCTGCAGCTAAACAGGACGCGGAAACAGAGTGCAGAGCCCTAAAGGACATAATTTACAACACTGCTATGGAAATTCTGGGTCTAGCGCCCCCCCCCCCCCCCTCCAAAGATTTCAAGGACGCGTCAATAGTCCACCTTTACAAACAAAAAAGAAACCACCAATCCTGTGACAACCACTGAGGCATCTCCTTGCTTTCAATTTCAAGGAAGATACTCGTCAGAATTCTTCTCAATCGCCTCTCGGCCCATCACGATCAAGGTCTTCTTCCTGAGAGTCAATGTGGCTTCAGAAAAGAATGAGGAACTGTTGACATGATTTTCGCTGCAAGGCAGCTGCAAGAGAAATGTCAGGAACAGACCTGCGAAATGTTCTCCACTTTCATTGAAATTACCAAGGCTTTTGATACAGTCAGCAGAGGACTGTGGAAGATTATGGCAAAATATGGCTGTCCACGAACGTTTGTCCAAATAGTGCGGCTATTTCATGATGGTATGCAGGCAAGAGTACAGGAAAATGGTGAACTGTCTGAGCCCTTTCTTGTCACTAATGGAGTGAAACAAGGATGTGTCCTGGCACCAACACTGTTCAGCCTCATGGTTTCAGCTATGTTGAAGAATGCCTTCGAGAACAACGACATTGGAATAGACATCAACAACCGCATGGATGGAAAGTTATTCAATCTCAGAAGGCTGAAAGCTAAAACAAAAATTAACAGCGACACCATCAGAGAGCTCCTGTTTGCTGATGATTGCGCTCTATATGCCAACTCAGAGGCAGACATGCAACACAATGTTTCAGCTTTCTCACATGCCTGTGCCAACTTTGGGCTCAATATCAACTTGGAGAAGACTGTAGTTATGTACCAGCCAGCTCCAGGGAATAATCACACTGTGCCGATTATCAAAGTGAATGGTCATAGACTAAGTGTTGTGGACAAATTCACCTATCTTGGCAGCACTGTGTCACAAGCTGCCACAATTGATGATGAAGTGAATGCAAGAATCTCCCAGGCCAGTGCAGCCTTTGGCAGACTGTACAAGAATGTATGGGACAGAAATGGAATAAGCCTGCAAACAAAGCTGAAAGTCTACAAAGCAGTTGAATTATTCACACTGCTCTATGCTTGTGAAACCTGGACTGTTTATCAGCGACACGCTAGGAAATTAAACCACTTCCACACAGTCTGCCTTAGGAAGCTACTGAAGATTAAATGGCAAGACAAGATCCCAGACACTGAAGTCCTAGAAAGAGCGTCCATGCCCAGTATCCACACTCTACTAATGAAGAATCAGATTCGCTGGGCTGGTCACTTAACTCACATGCCAAATCACAGGCTCCCTAAACGAATTTTTTTAAGGCGAGTTGCGTTGTGGTAAACGCTCCCAAGGCGGACAGAGGAAACGCTTTAAAGACACTGAAAATCTCACTGAATGCTTTTGAAATTCATTATGACACCTGGGAGACTGCAGCCAGAGACTGAAATTTGTGGCATGCATCATTGCGCAAGGGTGCAGTCACTTGTGAGGCAACCAGGATGCAAGAGCTGTGAAGAAAAGGCAGGACAGAAAAACCACTGCAGGAAATCATCCTCCAGAAACGTCAAGCATTCTTTGTCCACATTGTCAAAGAACATTTTGAGCCAAAATAAGCCTTATCAGCCATCTCAGAACTCACTGCTCCATACTTTCAACCCCACTGGATGAAATGAATGATCATCATCATTCTTGATGGACAAACAACATGTACTTGATGAGATGCAACGAAATACGCCAGGCAATAAATCATGCAAATCTTTTGTTTGTGTCTTCCTTAATCAAATTCACTACGGGAAAACATTGTTTGACTTGAAAATGTGTTTATGTGCTGTCTTAGTGGCCTCAAAGGTTCCGCAACAACTGTTAAGTCAAATGGTTAGTAAGCTGATAAGACAATACTCACAGTTGGTGAAGTTTCCATAATGTCCACGCATATCTGTTATGGACCAAATTATCAACTGGAAGAAAACATGGCCTAAAATTGTCAGCAGGCTTATCACGATGAAGAACTTCAAGAACAGTCCTGTCACTCCTTGAAAAACACAGAAACGTTCTAAGTAAACCATTCATCACCATCACAGTAACAATAGTTGTAGTTATAAAAGTAACAAATCCCAAACAGGAACCTGCTGGGATGTGCAAGGAATATCACATTAGGCAGGCCTGAATGCATGGAGGAATTGGTGGCCTGGATTTGTGCACTGTGTTGGCATCCTCCTTTGCATGATCTATGAGAGGAGACTGAGGGACTTATAGAAGCATCCATGTCCAATGAATATGACCTTTAACAAATCTCTACCTCAGGCCATAAACAGCCATGTTCATGTGTTTTTATTGTGTGTCTGATGATAAGAACTTCACACGGTTTTCATTTTTGTGTGTGTTCTCGCTGGCTTTGAACTCAAGCATAGTCCATACACACTACTTCTACTAGCATTGTACTTAATTTTGCTTGTGGGTGAGCTTTCCCTATTACCAGTGTCCCTCGCCATCATGCGAACCCACTCCGACTTAAAAGAGGTACTTACCTCCCCTAGTCCATCCCGGGGGTGGGGGGGGGGGGGGGGGGGGTTGAACACAATACCTTAGCATCAGAACGCCAGATGTTTAAGAAAGAGCGCTCTTATAATTGTTTTGTTTTATTGTGAACGGAAAAGGCTAGAATTATCCATGCAAATATAAGGACATAAAGGTTACCTACCTTTCATTGACCTCTTTGATGGAGTCGGTAGCAAGGGAGTAAGAAGCAGACATACCAGGTACACAAATGATATCAGACTGATCTTGATCAGGATGACTGTGGATGTCAAGGGAAACGATTCACATAACACAGTAATATTAGCAGTGGATAGAATAAACGAACAAATGTATATTAACAGGACATTACACATTATTTAGCAGGACATTACACATTATTTAGCAGGGCATTACACATTATGTAACAGGACATTACACAACATTTAGCAGTACATTACACTTTATTTAATAAGACTACACATTATATAGCAGGACATTACACATTGATTGATTGATTGAACTTTATTTTCAAAGGGTCACACACTGGGCACACAGGCCTGTCTTATATTCGGCCCTTCCAATCACTCATTTTTCGTTCATTAATAGTGCATGATACATTCACATAGGGAAAATAAAAATTGTCAAATGAATGTTGTAAACATAAACAATGCATATTGCCATGTTATGAAACACATCCCCCCACCCACCCACACATCCCCCACCCAAACACACACACCCCACCCACCCACACACACACACCCCACCCATACACACAGTCCCAGGCACACACACATCCCCCCACCCACCTATCCCCCACCTGCACACACATCCCCCAACCCACACACCCACCCACAATCCCCCACCCACACACTCATCACCTACCCACGCACATCCCCCAACCACACACATTCCCCACCCAAACACATCTCTGACACCCATCCACACATCCTGCACCCACTCACACATTCAACATCCATACATCCTCTACCCACCCACCCACCAACCACCCATCCCTGACCACATATGCCCACACACACACACATCCCCAACCCATACATCCCGCACCCACCCACACACACATATCCCTCACCCACCTACCCACACACATCCCCCACCCAAACATATATCTTACCCAAAAAAAAGTCGCTTAAAAGTCGACAGGGTCGACTTCATTGCACCGGTTTTATCCCATATGGCTCGGTCTCTTTCCGCAGCGCGGAAAGCGTCGCACCAAGCACGAACTCTGTAGCTCTAGCGACGACCCACAGGAGTCTCCGAAAACTTTAACTCATAAACCGAAGGAAGCGGCCCGGAATCGAACCCACAACCTTCGGAGCCTGAGTCAAACGGCTTGACCACTTCGCCACAGAGACTCCCATATATATATCTTACAAAGCAGGACATTACACATTATTTAGCAGGACATTACACAGTATGTAGCAGGACATTACACATCATTTATTAAGATATTACACATTATGTAACAGGACATTACATGTTATTTAGTAAGACAAAACATTATGTAGTAGGACATTACACATTATGTAGCAGGACATTACACATTATGTAGCAGGACATTACACCTTATTTAGCATGACATTACACATTATGTAGCAGGACTACACATTATTTAGCAGGACATTACACATTATTTAACAGGACATTAAACAACATTTAACAGGACATTACACATAACGTAGCAGTACATTACACATTATTTAGTAAGACTACACATTATGTAGCAGGACGTTACACATTACTTAGCAGGACATTACACATCATTAAGCAGGAAATTACACATTTTGTAGCATGACATTATGCATTATTTATTAAGACATTACACATTATTTAGCAGGACCATTCATATGATTTATCAAGATATTACACATTATTTATCGAGATTTTACACATTATTTATCAAGATATTAGACATTATTTATCGAGATATTAGACATTATTTATCAAGATATTAGACATTATTTATCAAGATATTACACATTATTTATCAAGATATTAGACATTATTTATCGAGATAGTACACATTATTTATCAAGATATTAGACATTATTTATCGAGATAGTACACATTATTTAGCGGAACATTACACATTATTTAGCAGAACATTACACATTATTTATTTAGCAGAACATTACACCAGATGGAAGCAGAGGAAAAGGCCGACCACAAAAACGATGGACGCAGGGAATAACAGAGTCCATGGGAATATCGATACATGAAGCCCATAAGCGGGCACTCTCCCGCTGTTTATACTTCACCTCGACACCGCAAGGTACAAGAGGAACATGATGAGATGAGATGATTACATATTATTTAGCAGGATATTACACATTATTTATCAATGTATTACACATTATTAATGAAGATATTATACATTATTTAGCAGGGCAATACAAATTGTTTATTAGGATATTATAAATTATTTAGCAAGACATTACAAATTATGTAGCAGGACATTACACATTATTTATCAAGATATTATACATTATTTAGCAGGACATTATACGTTATTTATCGAGATATTATACATTATTTAAGAGAACATGACACATTATTTAGCAGAACATTACACATTAATTATTTAGCAGAACATTAAACATTATTTATCAAGATATTATACATTATTTAGCAGGACATTACATATTATTTATCGAGATATTATACATTCCCCCCACACACACATCCATATATCATACATAATAGAGAAGTGCAGAGAATTTAATGTAAACCTATTCTCATGTTTTTGTGGATTATTCAAAGGCATTTGACTGTGTACAACATCAGAAACTTTGGGAAATCATGAGGAATATGGGCTTTCCATCACATGTAATACAACTCATAATAATGCTCTATCTAGACCAGTGGTTCTCAACCGGTGGGGAATTTCCCCCTCCCCCTCCCAGGGGGGAATTTTAGGGTTTCCAGGGGGGGGGGGGGGAATTAAGATTATTTGAAGATCGCGTTAATACAAGAACCGATTACTTGATATTGTTTTTCCCTTCATACTGTACTGTTCTGTACATCTCACCCTTCTAAAATTCATTTTATAAAGTAAGTAGACCCACAAATCATGTTTTATGTGGACGTCTAGACTTGTTTTAGTATGTGCTATTAAATTTAGCTTCCATTATTACGTATACTGTATAGGGGCGGGGCGGGGCGGGATTTTTAGGGTAGGAAATACGAAAGGGGGGAATAACTTTCTGAAAATATGGTGAAGGGGGGGCATGGGCCAAAAAAGGTTGAGAACCACTGATCTAGACCAACAAGCAGCGGTTAGAATAGATGGCGAGACGTCAGAATGGTTTGACATCAAGCAAGGAGTCCGTCAGGGATATGTGCTGTCCCATTTGTTTAACCTGTACGCCGAAAATATAATGAGAAATGTAAGAGATGATGTAAACAGGGAGCTATATGATGCCCTAAATATTGGTGGTCATGACATACCAGAGATTCAGTATGCTGAAGATCCAGTATTGCTATCCACAACACAAAATGGTATAGAAAACCTAATAGCCTCAACCCAATTGAATAGTGAAAATCACAACTTTTATCTTAACATAGCAAAATCAAAGATAATGCATTCAGATAATACTACTATGGAGAAACGCCCCTGTGTTGCCGGGGCCCATATCGGGGAGCAAAGAATAGTAACACTGTTGCCTACCATGCACGTTGTAAGAGGCGGCTAAGGAGGCTATGGTTCCGTCGCCCTGCTAAAGAGTGAGTGCGTGGCGCGACACTGTGAGCTGTGAATTTCATGTTGAATGCTTTTACATCTGTTCGCAGTTTGTAGCGTGAACTGCATGTTCGAAATGATGGCGGCCGGCTGTTGCTGGATTGACTGATTTGCCTTTTTGGCTCACGAGTGCATTTTTTCAGGAGACTCCTGGGAGTCATCGCTGGAGCTACGGAGTTCGTGCTTGGTGCTGCGCTTTCGGCGGGTCGCCCTGTGAAAAGAGACAGAGCCATGTGAGAAACTCGGGTCAATGACTGGTTACTGCCGGTTCCATCGATGATGAACTGTAATTTTCGTGGATGACTTTTGTGTTGGTGTTCTGGCAGCAGCATTATGCACAGTGTACCTGTGCAGGCTGTTGGATTGCCGAGACTCCTGTCTGTTCCACTCTTCACATTGGACAGTGAGGAGCATTTTGTGTGATATTCACTGGCACAGGAACGGAGCATAATGGGGACGACCCGTTGCCGTGAAGTTGGAACCACGACTAACTAACTAACAAACTAACTATGGAGAAAGAAATATATGTTAATGAGGAAAAATTGGAGGTGGTGGAAAATTTTGAATATCTTGGGTTTTTGATTACCAACAACGGTGACACAATGAAAGAAATTAAACGACGACTATCAATTGGTCTTCAAAGACTAAAACAACTGAATACATTATGGAGTGGGACAGACAGAACTACAAAAATTAGATTTTTAAGAGCATGCATCTTTCCCATTGCAACATACGCCTGTGAGACATGGACACTTACTAAACAAGCTGAACAGCGCATAAATGCATTTGAATATAAATGTTATAGATGAGTTCTAAGAATATCTTGGGTAAAGAAAAGAACAAATGCATCCATACTTCAAGAGCTGAAAAGTGAAGAAGGTTGGCTATTCAATCAATCAATCATGTGCCATGCCGGAAAGCGTGGGCGGTCATAACTCGCCATTTCACTCGATCACCAGAGTCGTGGATCAGCTCAGTGTTCCTGTCTCGTCCATGCCATGTGGCCAAGCCATCCAGGTATTTTCCTCTCGGTCTTCCTCTTGGTCTGTTCCCTTCGATCTTGCCATTTGTCACTAAGTTCTCCAATCCATTTCTTCTCATAACATGTCCAAAAAATTTTGACTGTCTATGTCTAATTTCTCTAATCAATTTACGATTTTCATTTGTCTCCTGTAGTACTTGGTCATTGGTTTTTCTGTCTGTCCATGGTATTCTTTGCATTTTCCTCAGAAACCACATTTCTGCAGCCATCAGATGTTTTTCAGCTTGACTGCTCATTGTCCAAGTTTCACAGCTATTAAAGATGATAAAACAAAGAAAATTGAAATATTTTGGTCACTTGAAACGTCAAGAAAGTTTGGAGAGAACAATAATGGAGGGGTATGTGCCTTGGAAGAGAGGAAGAAGAAGGCCAAAGAGAAGATGGGTGCAGGATGTGGCGGATGATCTCCAGATTGGTGTATCGGACGCGGGACATCTTGCTTATGATCAAGAGGTTTTCTGGAAGCGAGGTTCTGCAAAGGACATGCTATTGAATGAATGAATTATACATTATTTAGCAGGACATTACATATTAATATTATTTATCGAGATATTACACATTATTTAGCAGGACATTACACATTATTTAGGACTTTACACATTATTTATCTTGATAGTATATATTATTTAGCAGGACCACATATATAATTTATCAAGATCTATTCTTCTGCTTGTTACCTCGCAGTGGAACATAGGACCTCTCCCAACTCACTACAAGCGATGTGTGTCCCACCAGTTTGCAAAGTAAACTTAAAGGGCCCTTTCATACGCCTTGAGATGTATTGGGTGTATAGTTCTAGTCCCATATTTTATAGAGCAAGCGGCACTCAATGGGTCAATATCACGCAAGCTATCTTTACTTCACAGACACTTCCTGGTCGTATTTTAGGATAGGTCGACCTGGGAGCCATCAATGTTTGTAAAGCAGCCTTGATGGAGATTCAAACACATGACCACCGGACCAGCAGCATACTAGCCACTCCAATGACAGTCAACATACACGTTGATCATTTAAGACATATCCAGCCACTACAAGGATACAGATAAGTGACTTATATTTTCATGTCGTGTTTTTTATGCAGTTGTGTCGGTTTTTGTTTGGTTATTCTGTGCTAACGAAGGCTTTAGCCGCAACATCCATTTTAGTTTAGTTTAGTTTAGTTTAGTCGATGGATCAACATCACAGCACATAGGTGTAACCCATAAGTGCTCCATTCTTCTCGTAACTCAAACCTGAGTTTGGAGAAACTTAACTCAGTGCACAAACTCCGTAGCATGGCGAGGATCCGGAAATACTTTGGGTAGATTTTTAACTTGAAATTTTGCCTGGGCAGCGCCGTTAGGCTACTCTTTTTTGATTTCCAACTGCCAAGGGATTTTTTACGTGCGCAACAATACACATGGGCGTCCGATCTCACTACCCAGAGACCAGGGGAAATTTTATTACTAGAAGTCCACGTGAAAAGATCCCGGTCAAAACCGGGGCGTGAACCAGGGACCTCCAGCACTCGAGTCGGACACCATACCTCGAGACCATGCAGTTTTGTTTCTTGTAATCGTGTTCTAGTAAAGCTCACAATCTACTTGTTTTCTAGGGATTCATTCATAGCCACTGCATTAGGCGGCTCCCAAAATATAAGATATGGTTAATGTTTAATGAAGAATCAGCATAATGGAACTCCAGGAAAATCCACAGATACTCCGTCTCCCCCAGCCAATGTCACAGGATGTAGATGCTGATAGTTTTAGTAACACACCTGATGTTAACATGCCAGATTGGTCTCTTTGTATGTCCATCGTCACTAAAACCACACCTAAATTCAAACTTAAACATCCTTAAATACAATATTTTATCTGTTCTTCAGCTAGGAGCTTGTCCATCCATCCATCATGTGCCATACCAATAAGCGAGGGCGGTCATGTTGTGCTATCTCACTCGGTCACCAGAGTTGTGGATCAACTCCATGTTTCTGTCTCGACCATGTCACGTGGCCAAGCCATCCAGGTACTTACTTCTTGATCTTCCCCTTGGTCTCTTCCCTTCGATCTTGCCAGTTGTCACCAAGTTCTCCAATTCATTTCTTCTCTAATGTCTCTAATCAGTTTACGATCTTCATTTGTTTCTTGAAGGACTTGTTCATTGGTTTTTCTGCCTGTCCGTGGTACTTTTTGCATATTCCTCAGAAACCACATTTCCACAGCCATCAGATGTTTTTCAGCTTGTCTGCTCATTGTCCACACTTCACATCCATACAAAAGTACAGGTTCTATATAGCACTTCAACACTCTATTTCTCGTTTCAACTGATATCTTTTTATTGGTCAGTATGTTTTTCATCTTGCAAAAGGCTACCTTTGCAATGGCAATTCTTGTTCTAATCTCTTCGAGGTATCTCTCATCTGAAGTTATGACTGTTCCATGATAACTGTACCGATTCAATTGTTTAATAATATGCCCATTTACTTGTATATTACATTGTGGTATTTCCTTCTTCCCAGTGATGACCATAATCTGTGTCTTCTTACAATTCAATTCTAACCCTAGTTGTTCACTGTGTACAACAACCGCATCTACTTAGATCCTGTTCATTATCTGCAATCAAGACTGTATCATCTGCATATCTAATGTTATTGATGTATCGTCCCCGAATATTGATTCCTTCCAAATCTTCTATATTTCTGAAAATATTTTCACTGTACAGGGAAAAAAAATCTGGAGACGTTACACATCCCTGTCTCACACCTCTCTTAATAGGCTGATATTAACCTACTTCATTATCAATTCTTATCGCAGCTTGTTGTTTCTAATATATTTTTTTTACAAGTCTAAGGTCTTTTCCATCAATTTGTAGATTTTCAAGCATCCTTATCATGTCGACATGTCTCACTTTATCGAAAGTCATTATGTAGTCAATAAAGCAAAGGTGTAGATCTTTGTTTACTTCGATAGAATGTTCAATTACTGTTCTCAGTATATACACAGCATTCACAGCACTCTTCCTTCTATAAACCCACATTGTTCTTCTCCTATTTTAGGTTGTATTTTCTTCCTAACTCTTTGCATGATAATTCTTAGCAAATCTTCATGATGTGACTCATTATAATAATTGTTCGGTGTTGATCACATTCCAAGGTGCCTGATTTCTTTGGGATTTCAATAAATACAGAATTACATAATTCATGAGGTATATCTCCAGTATCATATATTGTATTCCCGGGAAGGTTAACCCGGTCAACAAATGCCCGCAGAAGTTGGATGTGTCGGCCTGACGGCGCAAGAACGCAGCTCTGCTGTAAACAGGCACAACGCAGTCACATCCGGAAAAAAAATCCGGATGAACGCAGAAGAAGAAGATATATTGTATTCAGCAGTCTGGTAACTTTATCTATTCTATATTCTTCTAAAGCATTAATCATTTATGTTGTGATGCTGTCTGAACCAGGGGTCTTGCCAGTTTTCATATGGTCAAGAGCATTCTGAACCCCCATCTTCAAAATTGATGGTCCTTCATTATTATTTTGAACACCATATTGTTCTTCTCTTGTATCATCATAACGGTCTTTCACATAATCTGACTCTAATGTAAAATCTGATCTTTTTCTATTATGATTTCGCCATCTTTAGTTTTTAGACAGCCTGCTGATGTACATTTTCCTTGATTAGTAAGCTCCTGAATTCTTTTGTACATTAGTTTGGTATTTTTACTGTTGTGTTGTTTTTCAATTTCTATGCAATTTTTATCAAGCCATGCTTCTTTTGCCTCCTTACATAATGTTCTGACTTTTCTGTGAATTTTTTCATATTTGGCAGGATTATTTTTGTTCTGTCTTCTTGTTTCCATTAGTTGCAAAATTTCTTCAGTCATCCATGTATAATGACCCACTTTTTTAAATTTTGGAATACTTTTTTTCTGCAGCCAAACTGATTGAATTCTTCATTTCCCATTGATCATCCACATCTTGAAATAGGATTTCTAGATAAAATTTGTTCTCTTCTTCTATGTTAAAATTATCTTGTATTTCTTTGTCAGTTTTCAATTTGCATAAATCACATTTAGTGTTTCCTGTTGTTTACTTGACCTTCTTTAACTTTACCCTCAATGTGCCTGTAATTAATCTGTAATCACTGTAACAGTCTGCATTGAGAACTGTTTTTACGACTGTTAACACATTTCAAAACCCTCTTATAATCAGGATGTAATCTATCTGGTTTTTAATCCTGCTGTTTAGACTCCTCCATGTCCATAATCTTCTAGGATGCTGTTTAAACTAGGTGTTTCCTACAACCATTTCTTGTTCTTCTGCCCATTCTACAAAGGAGCTTGTCATAGTCTTCAAAATATCTTTCTTGATCATTGTCATTTAAATATGACACTCACAAAGCCAACAGAACCGCTTGTTCATTGCTTTGCACTCCAGCATAGTTAAAGTTAGTTGCATATCCTTTACAGGAAGTGGCAGTCAACCCCAGTGTTTTTGGCTGTGTGATTTCTTGGCAAGTTTACGTTCAGCAGCCTGCCATTGCTTTCTGAATGACCGGCACTCATACCTTTGTATGGGAACCAACACAAGGCGGTCTGCTTACAAATCAAACGCAGATGTGTTTTGAACGCGGTATGCAGGATTATGAATTGCATTTGTAACCCTTTTGCCACAGAGTCGGTGCACTCCAGCATAATCAGCCAATATATCTATTTCCCCAACCAGATAGGACAGGGATGAACGCACTCCCCCATTGAAGAAGTGCTGAGTCATAACTACTGGGTCAGAAGGTGCAACAGAAACCACACATCTCTACAGCTGAGTATATGAACTCTAGCTTGCCTTATGCAACGGCCAAGTTTCACAAGAGAATTCATTTTGTTTCGCATTCGTTGGCTTTGAGCTCAAGTGTAGTCCATATACATGTTTCTGCTTCTAGAGCCCTGGGCTGATTTTTGCTTGTGGATTAGCTTTCCCTGTTACAGTGTCCCTCGCTATCAAGTGAACCCACTCCAGCTTCTAAGGAACTTGTAATATACATGCTCAAGTCAAGGACAAGAGGTCAACATTTTAGTCCAATTGATGGTGTAGGAGTTGAACCTGTTACCTCGGCTTCAGGACACTGAAAATTTAAGAGCAAGCGCTGTTATCCATTCAGCCATGCTGACCTCCGAGAACTCATTTGTTGATGTAATCAGCAAGAAGAGGATCTCCATGGTGTGGTGGTCAAATCACAGTCCTCAAGCTACGAAGGTCATGGGTTCATATTCAGACTCTGCTATTTGGCTCACAAATGCTACTTTTTCAGACACTGGGGGGGGGGGGTTGTGGCTGGAACTGTGGAGTTCAAGCTCAGTGTAGCACTGTTGTGGGTCTGCTCTGTGGAAAACAAACCAGGTCATATAGGAAAATACAGAACCAATGCAATCAAATCAACCATCTTGCCTTTAAGCCCTTTTTCGTTAAAGAAGTGATCACAAGAAGAATATCCATGTAACTCATATTTACAAGCAAACAACTACAAAAGGGCTTCAAATGAAAACCTTAAGAGTGTGATAGAAATTACAGTAACCATGCTATTGTCTTGTAACCTGTCAATATTATTGTTACGGATGTCAAGAGTGTTAAATACATGACATCACAGTGCAGGCAAACATGGTGGCGTCATTAGGAAAAGTTTAAAGATAGCCGCCCCACTTCTGACATGCACAAAATAGAAGCAGCGTTCTGTTATCCGTTTTTGATCAGTGAAGGAGTGAAAACTATAGAAATTCATCGGCAAATGAAGGTCCAGTATGGTATTGCATGCCTGTCAGTCCAGCAAGTATATGGGTGAAGTAGGAAGTTTCAGAATGGCGTGACTTCTGTGACAGACTGTTCATAACCTGATTCAGGCACACCGAGTAGTGACCCCAAAGTCGATTTCTCTACAGGAATCCAAGTACTTTGTCGGCACTGAAAAACTTGCATTGAGCGCAGTGGTGACTACATCAAAGAATTATACATTTATTCTTTATTTTTCAGAATATATTCACCACACAAAAAACTTAAGGTTTTCATTTGAAGTTCCTTATATATGAAACACAGTAAAGAGAAATAGTGCGTTAAGTTATCAAGAACTGCCTCACCTCCCAGTAAAATCAGTGGTAGAAAAATCCTAAAATATACAAAGAAGAACCATTTAAATGCCTTCATGTTTCTGTGATTGCTTTACTGCCAAGTCAAAGCTTCTGCAAATGAAATGTAAAGAAATAAGAAACAAACATCTAAGGAAATATTGACAGCAAATCTGACATGTACATCTCACACATGCAATAGAATTGAATAATTAAAATATTCAAAACAATGTTTTCCCATAGTAAATTTGAATACCAAAGACACAAACAATAGATTTCATGATTTATTGCCTGGTATATGTCGCTCCATCTCATCTGTTTAATAACAAGCTGCACTAAATTTATTTTATAAACATTTTAAAACCATTTTTAGGCCCTACGTCTTGGTCGGCAACCGGTTTAGGATCAAAGCTCCAACATGTGGACGGTTGGAGCATTGCTTTTCTGATCCGACAGCTTCTGCAACTTGTCTTGTTCCAGATGTATTGGTGTTACCATTCCTCTGAAGTAAACTAGGCAGGACGAGAGAGGGATCATGCAATGTGGGCAACACATGATCTCTACAATTTGCGCTATGGAGAGGTAAAACATACCTCGTCCCTGCCATGAGTTGTAGTTATGCCTATTTTGAAACACAATATAACACTATTGTCTCTCAAGATGACAATGTGCCAGTAAGTTTTAAACCATAAGGGTAAATACAATTTCCATGGTAGTTTGTCAACTTTCAACTCATTGTTATCTTTACCCCAGGACATGTTGGTGTAGTGGGAAATGAGCAGGCAGACAGCCTGGCTGGGTCTGAGCAGTTAACTGGGGTATTGGTGTACAATAAGGCAGATTCTCATCACACGAAATATGACTATCTTGGCTTGTGTAAGGAAAGTAGTTTGCCACTGTTTTCCTTCTTAGCAGTGACCATACTGGTCGATGACCATAGACACTGTCTCAAAAAAGATATCCTCTGCCTACTGTTGTGAAATTGGAAACCATAACCTACAACTATCTGTCAGCTGCTCTTCAACTTCATCCACCACCTGCGCCCATAGTTCCACAGAACCCTGATCAGGAGGTTAAATGGGTACTCCACCTTGCCCAAAGGTGTCCCATAGCCTAGCAGAGGGAAGGAGTCACAATTTGTTGGATGTTATGAGAAGAAATAAACTAGAGAACTTCATGACAACTAGCAAGATTGAATGGAAATGAACAAGGCGAAGGCGGCAGAGAAGTAACTATCTGGATGGCTTGGCCACATGGCATGGTCGAGACAAAACACAAAGCTGATCCACGACTCTGGTGGTCGTGCAACATGGCGAAACATGACCGTCAACGCTTATCAGCATGGCATATGATGATGATGAATGCAGATTATGTGAACAGTGTAGAAAAATAGATAAATCATCGTGACCTAGAGAGACTGGTGTGGCAAGGAATGACCAGAGGATCTGGCCGACACTCAGTACTCTAAGGAAAGACCAGCCGGACACATAATCAGACTGCAACTAACACCATTAGTATTGGCTGTTTTTTTTGTTTTTTTGCTGGCAGTTGAAGATGAGGACAGAGCATGCTCCGAGTGCTGTAATGTCATTTTTGGCTCAACTCAACTCAACACATTTTGTCTCATCATACTCAAATTATGAGTTGCATATTAAATTAAATTTTTGTTCCATTGTAAGAAACACAGCTCTGTATGTGGCTTGAGGTAGATAATGAGCTAACTTTTTGTCCATACCCTGTTTGCGTGCATCCTGATTTATGTGGTGCACCACCTGGTTGGTTGCCTCCATCTTCAGCACATTTCTTTTGCTAGGGTAGACTGTGGTCTTACTCAAGTTTAGATATGCGTGTATGTACACACGTCTGTGCATGTATGTACATACATACATATCTAGAGCAGTCTGGTTTTACGGTGCCAAAGACTCCTCATCACCCCTTCTCCTGTTAATTAAAATAGTTCCACCTTACAAAGGCCAGTAGTTTGACTTTTGCTGCCAGAGGTGATGAATGCACAAGACATGGAGATATTTTGCAAGGTTGGGTGCTCATTGTCAACTCTGCGCCCCCGGCTATTTAGAATATGGAACCATGAGCTAACTTGAAGCATGCTAGGGCCAGATTTAGTTGTACATGATTGCTACAAACTATGAGACCTCCGTCTGTTTGTCACCTGGGCCCATGAGGGAAGCAAAGTAACACTGTAACCTACCACACTTCTCATAAAAGGCAACTAAGGAATCCAGCCAATTATAAACAATTCCAAGAAGGGCTTGGCATGAGTTGGATGAGTAAGTATGCTCCATTGGGAGATGAAAGAAGACAAAGAAAGGAACCTGCCCATGGTAATCTTGATCCCCTCTTTCTAGGGTAGTGGATAAAAAGTTAGTTGTATATCCTTTACAGGACGTCACAGTCAACTCCAGCATTTTTTTTTTTTGGCTGTTTGTGATCTGTTGGCAAAAGTTCAGTAGTTTGCCACTGCTTTCTGAATGACCGGCACCCATACCATTTTTATTTTTAACAACCCACAGCCCAGCGGGTAGTGGATAAGGATAAAAAATGTTTTGCATATCCTTTACAGAATGTGAAGAAGCAGTCATTAGGAAGAAGAATGCCAGACATGTATGGTTAAATGACATCAATAACATCCAAAAGGAAGAGCATTATAGAAATGAATGTAAAGAGGCTACAAAAATAGTCAGACAGCAGAAGCGAGAATATATGAGTAATATAATCAAAGATATGGAAACTAATCACCAGAAAAATGAATCCAGAAAATTTTTTAAAGAACTGAAGTCAATGAAACGAGGGCACCAACAAAACACATATGGCTTAAAAGACAAAAATGGGAATATGATAAATACCAATGAGGAAATGTGCAACACATGGAAAGAATATTTTATTGAATTACTAAATTGTGAAGCTCCAAGTAACATTTTCCCACAGGAAGAGGTTCTAACATGCGAACCACAAATTGAAGAACCTACATTTGAAGAAATCCTATATGTAATCACACGACTTAAAAACAATAAGGCAACTGGGACTGATGGAATTGCTGCTGAATTTATAAAGGCAGGTGGCCATGCATTACATCTAAAGCTATACGAACTAATAATAAAAATCTGGAGGACAGAAGAATTACCCCATGACTGGAAAGAGTCATTATTGATACCTATCTTTAAGAAAGGAGACAAGTTTCAATGTGGAAATTATAGAGGAATATCACTACTGTCCACAAGTTATAAGATACTATCCGCAGTATTACTAAATAGACTAAAACCATATTCAGAAGACATATTAGGTGACTACCAGGCGGGTTTTAGACAAAACAGATCAACAATAGATCAGATATTTATCTTACGACAAATAGCCGAGAAACATTGGGAATATAAAAGAGATCTCCATAACATTTTTGTGGATTTTAAAAAGGCTTATGATAGTGTCCATAGGAATAGTCTATGGAATGCTATGCAGGAATTTGGAATACCAAGGAAGTTAATCAACATGACCAGACTATGCATGGAAGATACTTATAATATAGTAACATATAAAGGCAGGAAATCAGACCCATTCCAAATAACATCTGGCTTGAAACAGGGTGATGCACTATTGCCGCTACTCTTCAATCTGGCTCTAGAGAAAGTTGTAAGGAAGGTAAAGGAGGAATGTGATATTGGAGGAACATCCAAGCTGCTTGGTTATGCAGATGATATAGATATTATAGGGCAAAGTGAACAAAAGACATTGGAAATATTGACTCACTTAAAGGGAAAAGCCCAACAGATGGGACTGGTTATCAACCAAGATAAGACAGAATATATGGTAATTTCAAGAGACGGAATGGCTAGAAACTCTGGCCACATACAAATAGATAATATGACCATTAAAAGAACGGAAACATACAAATACCTGGGTACAATCTTCAACTGCTCCAACATCATAAGGGAAGAAATACAAACTAGAATCAACTCTGGAAATAAGATATACTATGCACTACAACATCTACTAAAATCAAAGGCGCTATCTCGTAACACCAAAATCACAATATACAAAACACTGATCAGACCAGTTGTGCTGTATGGCTCTGAAACCTGGAGTACAACAAAAGGAGACGAAGCCTTGTTACAAACCTTTGAGAACAAAATTTTAAGACGCATCTTTGGACCCATTAGGGATACACAAAGTGGAGAGTGGAAAAGAAGAAGTAACAAAGACATTTATGATCTGTTTAAGTCCCCGCTAATCACTGGTATCATGAAGGCTAATAAGACTACAATGGCTGGGGCATATAGAAAGAATGGAAGATAATAGGGAAACAAAACTCGCTTACACTCAGGAAATAAATGACCGTAGACCCCGAGGTAGACCAAGAAGGCGGTGGAGAGATAATACATGTACAGACCTACAAGCACTTGGAATCAACGACTGGCAAGAGAAGGTCCACCAGAGAGACGAATGGAGACGGATTGTATTTGCAGCAAAGAACCTCAATGGCTCGGAACGCTGAAGAAGAAGAAGAAGATATCCTTTACAGGACATCGCTGTCAACATCAGCATCTTTCAGCTGTATGTTGATTTCTTGGCAAGATTACGCTCAGTAGTTTGCCATTGCTTTCTGAGCGGCCGGCTCACATACCCCGTAAGTTACCGATGCGATTCGAACCACTGCTGATTCTCACCGTCATCATGTTACCTACGAGAGTATACGAGATTACGGAGAGAAGTCACTAACCTCTAAGCCACGAAGCCGGCGCATAAGGATAAGGATTTTAAAAATTGGTGATGCATGTAGTAATCCTTAAAGATGAATCAGCTTTTGGAAATTGTAAATGTGATACATTAAATCTAGTATGACTTTGGCTTTTATTATTTCTATTCACTTACAAAATGCCTCTAAAGTACTGTTTTTGTTTTGTTTTGTTTTTTGCATATCCTTTACAGGACATCGCTGTCAACATCAGCATCTTTCAGCTGTATGTTGATTTCTTGGCAAGATTACGCTCAGTAGTTTGCCATTGCTTTCTGAGCGGCCGGCTCACATACCCCGTAAGTTACCAATGCGATTCGAACCACTGCTAATTCTCACCGTCATCATGTTACCTACGAGAGTATACAAGATTACGGAGAGAAGTCGCTAACCTCTAAACCTTTACAGGACATCGCTGTCAACATCAGCATCTTTCAGCTGTATGTTGATTTCTTGGCAAGATTACGCTCAGTAGTTTGCCATTGCTTTCTGAGCGGCCGTCTCACATACCCCGTAAGTTACCGATGCGATTCGAACCACTGCTGATTCTCACCGTCATCATGTTACCTACGAGAGTATACGAGATTACGGAGAGAAGTCACTAACCTCTAAGCCACGAAGCCGGCGGATAAGGATAAGGATGTTAAAAATTGGTGATGCATGTAGTAATCCTTAAAGATGAATCAGCTTTTGGAAATTGTAAATGTGATACATTAAATCTAGTATGACTTTGGCTTTTATTATTTCTATTCACTTACAAAGTGCCTCTAAAGTACTGCAGGGTATAAATGTCATCCTAGTCTCAGCTCCATGAGGTTAAACTTGCATTGCTTGTGTCACCTAAACATATGGTGAAAACAGGGATAAATTATATGGGGAAGACATGGAGGGAGCTACAGGAGATGGCAGAAGATAGGTAGGAGGTTTGCGTTGGTAGAAGGCTTATGTTCCACTATAAGATAAAAATAAAAGTAGAAGAGATGGAGGAAAGGAGAAAATTAATATTTAATAATAATAGGTGGTGATGAACCTACATTTGAAGAAATCCTATATGTAATCACACGACTTGAAAACAATAAGGCAACTGGGACTGATGGAATTGCTGCTGGGTTTATAAGGGCAGGTGGCCATGCATTACATCTAAAGCTATACGAACTAATAATAAAAATCTGGAGGACAGAAGAATTACCCCATGACTGGAAAGAGTCATTATTGATACCTATCTTTGGGAAGGGAGACAAGTTCCAATGTGGAAATTATAGAGGAGTGTCACTGCTGTCCACAAGCTATGAGATACTATCCGCAGTATTACTAAATAGACTAAAACCATATTCAGAAGACATGTTGGGTGACTGCCGGGCGGGTTTTAGACAAAACAGATCAACAATAGATCAGATATTTATCTTACGACAGATAGCCGAGAGGCATTGGGAATATAAAAGAGATCTCTATAACATTTTTGTGGATTTTAAAAAGGCTTGTGATGGTATCCGTGGGAATAGTCTATGGAGTGCTGTGCAGGAATTTGGAATACCAGGGAAGTTGGTCAACATGACCAGACTATGCATGGAAGATACTTGTGATATAGTAACATATGGGGGCAGGAAATCAGACCCCTTCCAAGTGACGTCTGGCTTGAGGCGGGGTGATGCACTATCGCCGCTGCTCTTCAATCTGGCTCTAGAGAAAGTTGTAGGGAAGGTGGGGGAGGAATGTGATATTGGAGGAACATCCAAGCTGCTTGGTTATGCGGATGATATAGATATTATAGGGCAAAGTGAACAAAAGACATTGGAAATATTGACTCACTTAAGGGAAAGGGCCCAACAGATGGGGCTGGTTGTCAACCAAGATGGGTCAGAATATATGGTGGTTTCGGGAGACGGAGTGGCTGGAAACTCTGGCCACATGCAAATAGATAATATGACCATTAAAAGAACGGAAACGTACAAGTGCCTGGGTACAATCTTCAACTGCTCCAACATCATAAGGGAAGAAATACAAACTAGAATCAACTCTGGAGGTGAGATATACTATGCACTACAACATCTACTAAAATCAAAGGCGCTATCTCGTAACACCAAAATCACAATATACAAAACACTGATCAGGCCAGTTGTGCTGTATGGCTCTGGGGCCTGGAGTGCAACGAAAGGAGACGAAGCCTTGTTACAAACCTTTGAGAACAAAATTTTAAGACGCATCTTTGGACCCATTGGGGATACACAAAGTGGAGAGTGGAAAAGAAGAAGTAACAAAGACATTTATGATCTGTTTAAGTCCCCGCTAATCACTGGTATCATGAAGGCTAATAGACTACAGTGGCTGGGGCGTGTAGAAGGAATGGAAGATAATGGGGAAACAAAACTCGCTTACACTCAGGAAATAAATGACCGTGGACCCCGGGGTGGACCAAGGGGGCGGTGGAGAGATAGTACATGTACAGACCTACAAGCACTTGGAATCAATGACTGGCAAGAGAAGGTCCACCAGAGAGACGAATGGAGACGGATTGTATTTGCAGCAAAGAACCTCAATGGCTCGGAACGCTGAAGAAGAAGAAGAATAGGTGGTGATGATGGCTACAGAGGGGGAAATGGATATGAAAAAGTAGTGGATTAGGAAATGCCCATTTATCGGCAAATGGATTATAATCTAAAGATTTATAGTAACAGTAATAGTCCAATTTCAGTCTAAACTTTGCTTCTTTCCTTACAAGTTATTTATTATGGCTATGGTCGCCTGCAAAAAATAAATGGTCATTCTGCGAAATAAATAAAATATTTTGACTTTTGTAGCAAATCTACCACCGTCTTTCTTTTAAGCGCATGTAATTAATGACTTTTGGTATTTTTACCAAACTACATTCAACAGAGTAAACTATATTACCAAGCTAAAACTTACATCAACACTGAAATTCATAAATACCGCGGACAGATTTCATTTGTGATTGTCTCCATGAGTTTCTGAACTTTCTCCTTGGCCATAACAACGGAGTGTTTACTATTTGATTTCATCGTTCAAGAAAGTCTCAAACCGTTTGTCTGAAGACATGATATAAAATATAGTTAATATGTTGAAACTAAACCCGTTTGTCTCTTTTGACAATGATTTTCCGTTGTTAATTCATTTATATTTTCATACAAACAGTTTAGTTATGTTCATGTCTCACGTATGCTGTTGCGCAGGGTTTGACTAATTCACATCAATTAGGTCATCATCATCATCATCATCATCATCATCGTGTCATGCCGATACTGTGGGTTATCATATCGGTTACCAGAGTCGTAGATTAGCTCTGTGTTTTTGTTTGGGTTATGCTAACTATGTGGCCAAGCCATCTAGATATCTACCTCTCTTCCTCCCCCTTGTTATTTTCTCCTCATCTAGATATCTACCTCTCTTCCCCTTGTTATTTTCTCCTCAATCTTGCCAGTTGTCACGGTAGCGCTTGACCTCGAGGATGCGTACAATAGAGTTCAATATGATATTTTGATGGCTGCACTGATGGAGAAGGGGGTCAATCCCTGGTTGGTGAACAGGATAGCGGCCGTCCTGCACTCTCGTCGGGTTGCTCTCTGTCTAGGTGCATGGACCTCAGAGCCACATTTTTTAACCCCGGAACTGCCACGAGGATCTGCAATCTCATCGGTGCTCTTTAACGTGTATACGAGCAAGATTACAAACCTAGAAGCACCAGGGGTTGAAAGGATACTAACATTTGCAGATGATATTCTTGCATATAGGCAGGGAAGAGATAGGGAGCAAACAGCCCAGGAGTTACAGGCGACAGTAGATAAAGTGACTGACTGTTGTACTGAATTGAGTGCTGTCATCCACCCGGAAAAGGCGACTGTTTTGTGGTGCTCTCTGGACAACTGGATTGTGAGAGCTGATGTCCCAAGCCTCGTGATAGATGGTAGAAACGTCAACAGAGAGAACAAACTGAAGTATCTGGGAATCACATTTGACAGGAGCCTGTCCTTCAAGGACCATGTGGAGACGGTTGTGACAAGATCTCAAAAGGGACTCGATGCACTTAAACTATTTGAATAACGAAGACACAAACAATAGATTGCACGATTTATTGCCTGGCATATTTCGCTGCATCTCGTCAGGTACATACTGCAGAAATCACACAACTTACGTGAATTAACTAGATAAATCCTTCAAGTTGAAATATACACATATTCGCACAGTAATGTCAATTATCTACCACGGTAACTTTAAGCTGACTAACATGTCTTTCTGTTTGCACAATTCTGGCTTGCGTTGATAGATCATAATTGCTTCTGCAAATTTTAACAAGCGAGTATTTTTTGCAATGGACAAATAGCAGAGAATGCTTTTCACACTATACCAGCACTTGATCCTCTCAGTGCCTGATTATGGACTAGGGCTGTTCATTGTCTCAAAGAGTCAGTTGGTGAAATTAGAGCTCATACAGAACGAAGCTATGCGGGTCATTCTGGGATGCACCAGAGACACCCCAGTAGTGTGTATGCGTTACATCCTTGGTCTGCCGAGTG
Organism: Cepaea hortensis; assembly: GCA_963921405.1. NCBI lineage: Eukaryota > Metazoa > Mollusca > Gastropoda > Stylommatophora > Helicidae > Cepaea > Cepaea hortensis. The sequence goes on along the minus strand of OY992876.1, from coordinate 130,416,934 downwards.
TTGCTGGTAGGCTCAAGGTGATGCAGGCGAAGGCATACCTCAGAGTAGTTGCTGACACAGACCACCCACTGCATGAGGCGCTGGACGCAGTTAAGGGTCAGCGACTGATAAGAGGGAAATCATGGATGGCTCAGGTGGAGGATACGATCAGACAGGTGTGCATCTTGGAGAACATTAGGCGAGGAGAGGAGTGGGTCAGAGTGCCAGTGGAGGAGTCAGACTTGTGCAGAGTTATAATCACACAGAGCCGGTAGTGCAGGGAGTGGCCAGCAGGGGCCATTAAAGTGGAAATCCAGCAACTATTTCAGGAAAATGCTCGCCCAGGTGATGTGATTATATACACAGATGGTTCAGTGTTGAGAGGCAGGAGAAATGCCTGGGGGTTCTTAGCAAAAGCTAATGGTCGCCGTTTGGTGCAGGAGAGCCTGACATATGATACCACAACATCTAGTTTAAGAATGGAAGTGGAGGCGGTCAGTGCAGCTTTCCGCTGGATGGAGAATACGACACACACACACACACACACACACACACACACACACATCGTGATTGTAACTGACTCAGAAAGCATTCTGAGTAGGGTGAGGACAGGCAAGCTTCGTGCAGGGTGGCTTGCTTCGCTTCGGAAGTTACAGGTGACAAGCATCGTCCGGATCTTTTCTCCGGGGCATGCGGGTGTGCTGGGGAATGAACAGGCGGACAAATTGGCTGGCTCTGCAAAACTTGGTGGAGTATTGATGCATGATAAGGCAGACGTGGTTGCGGCCTTGTGGGAGCCCGTGCACACCTCGGAGGAGCAAATGGATCACCATGGTTTGGCAAGAATTCGACAGCGAGGAGTGACGAGGGGATTTGGCCGACGATCGACGCTCAAAGGAAAGGCGAGACGGGCATATAATCAGATTGCTACTGGTACTATTAGTATTGGGACTCTTCGCTGGCTGCTGAGGACGGGGACGGGGCGCTTATGGGAATGCCCCGAATGCGGTGATGTCGGTTCCTAAATCAATGATAATGTGCCCAAAAATATCTTGACTGTCTACATCTAATTTCTCAAATCAGTTTAATATTTATATAGACCCAGGCCCGTTAGTGACAGTTATGAAATTGCGCTGACAATAGTATGAATGAGGTTTACGAGGGTTCATACATGGTCTCTACAATTCAGCCAAGGCTTTGTGCTGTGGGTAGGTATAACTCCATCCCTGGTTTCCGCCAGGGGTTGTAGTTATGAAGCACAATGTTACAAACTATCGTCTGTCGAGACGACAAGGTGCCAGTGGTAGACTTATGCGTCAATGAATATTCAGTAGACATACACTACAAAAATCGGTCTTTTTTTTTTTTTTGATAGACATTAATATATACACATATTGCCATGCAATCCTTCTCTGGAGCAGCCACACACACCCATACGCGAACACAGACACCACCAGAATGAAATGTTAAAGACCACTGCCTTCAGCGCAATACTTTCGCGCCTCCGTGATGCCATGAGTTGTACTCTTACACTTTGACGCTTGTCTTTATGGTACCTCACCATCATGTAGCAGATTCTTTTGCAGAACAACGCTCTCGCCACAGCCCCAGAAAAGTCTCTCGATCACTCGCCATCTCTGCTGCCTTGTGCATCGTCTTATCCCGGGTGTCTGCAATGCACTGTGTCCATCTTAGTGCTTGTCGGCCCCTGTCTCCTTTTCCAGGAACTACGCCTTCCATCACTATTCTTTCCAAACCACTGTAACTTGCAAAATGGCTAAAGTATTTCTGCGTTCGAGATTTTTCTTCTTCTTGGTCTTCGACATTCTAAGAACCTTTCTGTATTTTCTTCTATAGTAGTTAATTGCAAAATGGTACATAGCTCACATCCGTATGTTGCCATAGGAAAGATGCATTTTCTCACAAACTGTAAAAAAAAAAAAGATTCCTAAAACCTTTCAATATATGAATGTATTGTTATTGTCAGCCGGCGTCTCGTAACTACATTTTACTATAAAGATGCATTCTTTCTCCCGGTCACTCTTGCACTGTGGCTTACCGATCCATATTTGTTTATGTTTAATTCTACTCATATATCCATTTAGTTGTAGTCATTAAAAAGTCGCTTAAAAGTCGGCAGGGTCGATTTCATTGCACCGGGTTGTTTCCCATATGGCTCGGTCTCTTTACGCAGCCCGAAAAGCGTCGCGCAAAGCACGAACTCCGTAGCTCGAGCGACGAGCCACAGGAGTCTTCGAAAGAATTTCACTCGTGAGCCGAAGGACGCGGCCCGGAATCGAACCTACAAACTTCGGAGCCCGAGTCAAACGGCTTGATCACTTCGCCGCGAAGACTCCCAAGTTATCGTCATTGTATTTTAATGATATATTTTGCGGGTCGTTATCCTCCGCATTTCTATCCATTTTGAGTCTCTGACACACAAAAATCTTCAGCAAAATCCAAAACTGTTCTGCTTCTGGCAGTCTGACAAGGCGTAAAGAGCCAATCAGTCAGCAGTCGTCGCCAAGAGACATTTTCACATTCGACACCCTCAGTCCCGCTTCTTCATGGCATAAACACACGGGCTTATTGCAATTCAGTTTTTAATACTTCCGTGTTTGTTTTCCTCTCTTGCTATGTCTCATATATATTTTTTTTTTTTTTTTTGCGTATCCTTTTACAGGACTTAGCTGTCAACAGCAGCATCTTTCAGCTGTCTGTTGATCTCTTGGCAAGATTACGCTCAGTAGTTTGCCATTGCTTTCTGAGCGGCCGGCTCAGTATCCGCAAGTCACGAGCGGGGGTCGAACCACCTCAGTTCTCGCTCCGCTGCGAGACTCTGCGTGATAAACGGGATTACAGAGAGAAAGTGTTGTAACCCCACAGCCAGAGAGACCGGCGTCTCATATATAGCAGTAGCAATAAACTAGAAGACTATTTTATAAAGACTATTTTATAAACGATAGGTTGGTCGGACCTTTGTGTATGTGTGTCACACTGTGTGACAGCATCTCCGTGACAGTCAATGACCTTCTAGTCCTGCCCAACGTATATAACAATAAATATGAACGACATAGACACAAATCATAGATTGTACGATTATTTCCTGGCATATTTCGCTGCATCTCGTCAGGTACATACTGCAGAAGTCACACAAATTAGAGTAACATAACTAGATACATCTTTCAAGCTGATATATACACGTTCGCACAGTAATATCAACTGTTTAATATGGTAATTTTAAATTGACTATCATGTCTTTCTGTTTGCACAAAACTGTAGATGAATCATTATGGCTTCTGCAAACTTTAAATATTTTGTGTATGAAACAACACGCGAAAAGCGCTGAATCTATCAATTATATGACGGCTTCCAAGACATGACATGACGTGCAATGGACGATATGAACGATACAACTAGCCCAACAAATTGAACGTACACATCGCCGTGTAAGTCACAGGCAAAAAACATTCCGGGGGTGATTGGGACATCCTGTAAACTGTAAAGGACATGCAGCTAATTTTAACCGGACTGCTTGGGTGTGGTAGACAAGTTATTGAGCAAGCCGATCATGGCAGTGATCGAGAAGAGAAGAGCAATTAAGCCTTAATGGGACCTGATTTCATCAACACCATGAGATTCGCAGAACGAATAGATGACTTTAAGGAAGGACACTTACTTGGGAATGTGCTTCCTTGTCAATGGTTAGCGAAATGGGAGTGAGGCATGGCGGTGCAAGATAAAAACATTTTCTTCATGGACCCAAGACATTTAATTAATCATCACAGAACGGGTGCTACAGAGACAGTAGGCCTACACTGGTGGGGGTGCTGCTACATCTGTCCGGAGTGCGATGATGACGAACTAATCACTAAATATGAACGTAAACCAACTTCATTCCACCAAAAATTGTACGGAAATGTAATGAACCTGAAACTAACTACTGCTTTTATTTATTAGAAACTTCAAAGTGGGGGTCTGAATGCGAAAAGAGGAACAATAAAAGACTATTTTGTTCAGTTTCGGTGTTTAGGTTTAATATGGCGAAGACCTTGTGTGGAAGTAAAGCTGCTATATCTTAGTTCTTTATATATGACCCTCTTCAGTCAGCCAAAAGCTGGGGTAATTATACTAATTAATTATCACAAACCTTAGTATCATCTGAGAATTAGTGATTCATCGTGAGCGAAGCTTTCAAGATATAATTAAATAATAACTAGAGTTTGTTATATTTGGCAAGGATAATATATCATTTGACATTATCAATTTGAATTTATCATGTACATCCGACCGATATGATTGATATGATATGTCTTGTCTGATCTTCTACTTTTCTACTTCTACTTCTAGTCTACTTCATCAACTTCATATCCTTTACAGGACGTAGCAGTCAACTCCAGCATTTTTAGCTGTTCGTGATTCCTGGGCAAGTTTACGTTCAGTAGTTAGTAGTTTGCTTTGCTTTCTTCTGAACGACCAGCATTCATCCTTCCTATCCTATGATCAATCAATCAATCATGTGCCATGCCGGAAAGTGTGGGCGGTTATGACTCGCCATTTCACTTGATCACCAGAGTCGTGGATCAGCTCAGTGTTCCTGTCGTGTCCATGCCATGTGGCCAAGCCATCCAGGTATTTCCCTCTTGGCCTTCCCCTTGGTCTGTTCCCTTCGATCTTGCCAGTTGTCACCAAGTTCTCCAATTAATTTCTTCTCATAACATGTCCAAAATATTTTGACTGTCTACGTCTAATTTCTCTAATCAATTTACGATTTTCATTTGTCTCCTGTAGTACTTGGTCATTGGTTTTTCTGTCTGTCCATGGTATTCTTTGCATTTTCCTCAGAAACCACATTTCTGCAGCCATCAGATGTTTTTCAGCTTGACTGCCCATTGTCTAAGTTTCACATCCATACAAAAGAACAGGCTCTATGTATCCCCTCAACACTCTTTTTCTCATTTCAATTGACATCTTTTTATTGGTCAGAATGTTTTTCATCTTGCTAAAGGCTGCTTTCGCCATGGCGATTCTTCCTATGATACCATTTCATAAAAACCCAACGCAAGGCGGTCTGCTGCCAAATCGCCGCAGCTGTGTTTTGAACCGGGTATGCGGGATTACAAATTGTGCCTGTAACCCTTTCGCCACAAACCGACTGTACTATTGTACGTATTTAATAAAGAATTTATTGGAATATTGGGTATTGTAATTATTTTGTCGGGGGGGGGGGGGGGGGGGGGGCTGCGTGGTCTCGAGGTATGGTGTCCCCCTCGAGTGCTGGAGGTCCCAGGTTCAAGCCCCGGTGAGGACCGGGATTTTTTCACGTGGACTTCTAGTAATAAAATTTCCCCTGGTCTCTGGGTAGTGAGATCGGACACCCATGTGTATTGTTGTGCACGTAAAAAATCCCTTGGCAGTTGGAAATCGAAAAAGAGTAGCCCAATGGCGCTGCCCGGGCAAAGTTTTGAGTTAAAAATCTACCCCAAGTATTTCAGGATCCTCGCCGGTGCTACGGAGTTCATGCACTGAGCCGAGTTTCTCCAAACTCAGGTTTGAGTTAGGAGGAGAACGGAGCACGTATGGGTTACATCCGTGTGCAGTGATGTTGACCCATCGACTAAACTAAACTAAACTAATTATTTTGTCATGACATTTTCTTTGAGGGAAATCTGCTATATCTAATATAAAGCTAACAACATGAGATATTAAATGTACTCATTTCAAGCATTGGTGCCTATTAAAATAGTGAATGAATTAGTACCATTTCAAGAACTTGCTGAACTGCAAAAGTCAGAAAGTAAATTTTAACATGTCTCCCTGCAGGCATTGTATTTCTATTAGTGTGTTGGTAATGAAATGCCGTAAACCTATGGAGGAAATATTACCAACCTAGATTTAATCCTCATTCAGTTTGTATATATGCTGCGCTGAATTATGACCTGGTCACATCCTGTTGTTGCTGAGATATTTTCTTTTTTTCAAAGCTTAAGAACTTGCCAAATTGGATCTTATTTTTGGGCGCTCGCTAGCTTTAAACTCGAGCATAGTGCATACACAACTTCTAGTAGTGCTGAACTGAATTTTGCGTGTGGATTAGCTTTCCCTATAAACAGTGCCCCTCGCCATCAGGTGAACCCACTCCGACTTCAGAGGTACTTGTAATGTATGTCCCTACGTCAAGGATGGTAGGTCAACATTTTAGTTCAACTGTCTGGTGTTGGGGTTAAACCCCTTACTTCGGCATCATCACACTAAATGTTTAAGAACACACATTCTTATCCATTTGGCCATGCTGACCTACAAATTGGATCTTAATTAAGACCACTCACTGTTCATTACACATTATTGCTGTATTTAATTACAACCAGTTGTTGAGGTGAGTCACTGATGTGACAGTATAATAACGCAGGTATTTAGGTCGTACCATTTCCTGCTGTCAGTTACGGTGCAGTGGTAATGCTGGTAGATGCACTGGTGTCTAATATTTACCCTCTGGGGGTGGGATGGCTTCTGGGCAGACACACGATATGGGAGATGTACAATAAATGGACATCTCAAAGGCGAATGCGAATAACAGGAAAAAAATAACCGGGAGTCATGAACTGGAAGGGTCCACCCCTGAGAGTGTAAAGAAGGTAAAGGGGGTGAAATATTCGGCAAGTGGGGAATTACTTCTGATGACCGGAAATTTCCTGTCTACCTGCTGTGTGGTGGAGTTTTTGCCTCTGTTCTCAACTAATTGGTTGGCAAGCCAGTCCTTTAATCACTGTACCACACCCTAATAAGTAGCTAAAACCTTATCCATCATGAAAATGTAATTTTGAAAAACAATATTCTGTTGTAAATACATATTATGTGTACTGCATTATTGAATTTCAGATACTGTTCATCAGAAAGTTGAATCCATTGGAGCTCATTTCAACACAGGTCTTTATTTGACATCTCTACAGCTACAAATTTCCTGAACGTTCCAGAAAACAGTTCTTTGACACTTAGATGAATTTATTGACCACATCTGAAATTAATTAACAGAATCTTCATAAAATTTCTTAATTGTATTATAATATAATTGTGGGTAGTAGTTGAGGAATTTCTTGACCGCATCTGAAGACTATTGGGGTCTTTAAGCGAATCTTGACCCTTATCTTTATTGAGCCATTAAAGTGTTGAGGAATTTCTTGACCTAATCTGAAATTAATGTTTGGAGTCTTAGCAGAATTTATTGAGTGCAGTTTAAAACCCCAAAAATATTTGTAGTAGTTTTAGAATTGTTGGCATCATCTTAAATTAATTTTAGGTGTCTGGAGAAGTTTCTTAACTTAAAATTATGTGCTGGTGTGTTGCACAGTTTTTATAGTATAGGAAAGTAGTTGATGTACCAGGACTTGTAGACTGTTTGACAGAATAGGAAAGTAATAACTGAATTGCCAAATATTTTTTGACAATATCAGAAAGTAATCGCTGAAGTGCCAAGGACTAAGCTTGCATAAAGTGTTCACACATCACAATTTATTAGAAATGGCTCGACAACTGACGACATCGGCTTCAGATGCATTGCTTACCTGGTCTGTGCTCTACTTTATCTATAATGTCTTCTGGGACAACTTCTTTGCCAGCCTGGGGTTGGGCATCCAAGGAACTGCTGCTGCTCTGGGAGTTATCAGATTTGCTCAGGCACGACCTCAAGGACAGATATATGATTACCATCAGATGACATCCTGGTTGGCTCAGGTGAGTTATTGTGCCATTACTGTTCTGTTTGTATTGAAGAATCAGATTCACTGGGCTGGTCACTTGACTCGCATGCCAGATCACAGGCTCCCTAAACGAATATTTTACGGTGAGCTGCGTTGTGGTAAACACTCCCAAGGCGGTCAGAGGAAGCACTTTAAAGACACTCTGAAGATCTCACTAAAAGCTTTTGGAATTCATCACGACACTTGGGAGACTGCTGCCAAAGATCAAAATTTGTGGTGTACATCATTACGCAAGGGTGCAGTCACTTGTGAAGCAAACAGAACTGCAAGAGCTGTGGCAAAAAGGCTGGACAGAAAAACCACTGCAGGAGATTCTCCTCCTGGAACGTCAAGCATTCTTTGCCCACATTGTCGAGCCAAAATAGGTCTTACCAGCCATCTTAGAACTCACGGCTCCATATTTTCAACCCCACTGGGTGAAATGAATGGTCATCATCACTATTGATGGGTGAACAACAACAACATCTGTTCTGTTTCATGGCATGAGGTGTCCAGTGCTGGTACTGGTAGTTTCCTTGAACTGATTCAGTGCCAAATGATATTATATTGCCAGGTATGACCTCCAATTTGGACAGAAGGGCGATATATGGCCAGACTAGGGTCATCATGTTGTTTGTTTTGTTTCTTGATATCTTTCACAATTTCAGTGCTCAGTGAATGGGAATTTACATTATAGTACATGTTCATTTCATTGTGTACCATGTTTGGTCCAAACTTACTTTTTGTTTGGCACTGAATCGGTTAAGAAAAACAAAAGTTAGTTGCATATCCTTTACAGGATGTCGCAGTCTACCCCAGCATTTTTTGGCTGTTTGTGATTTCTTGGCAAGTTCAGTAGGTTGCCATTGCTTTCTGAATGAATGGCACCCATACCATTTTATAAAAAACAAAACAACACAAGGCAGTCTACTGCCAAATCGCCCGCAGCTGTGTTTTGAACATGGTGTTCAGGATCATGAACTTGCATCTGTAACCCCTTTGCCAGGGAGCAGGTCGGTTTAAAAAGCTGGTGCTTAATAAAATTGTTGGTTGGTTGGTGAATGAATGAGTTTACACTCTTAAGTTCGATGCATTGGCGTTTCAGGTCCTTGCGCTCTGAAAAGGCCTTGCATCTATTGGAGTGAGGCTGGTGTAGAGACATTCCTATTAACTATGTACTGTATCATCTCCGAGGGGACTGCATGGCAGAGCCATCTGTCCCTTCTCCTGACTCAGAAATCAGTGGAATGAATGAGCATTGCCAGTACTGACAATTCACATCTGCTGAGGAGCACATTAAGATACCTGATGTGGTCAGTATCATGCTAGCTGCCTTTACTTGCCAGAATATTTCCAGGTGTCCATTTTAGTTTGGGTCGTCTTGGAAGCCTAGGTACATATAGGGTGTATTTTTAAAGATTGTGCAGTGTTTGAAAATATTGCCGGTCCAAGTTTTGTATTCACCCTCTGTAAAGTTAATGAAACATGATAGGTAAATACATAACTTGGACCGGCAATATTTTCAAACACTGCACATTCATTAAAAATATACCCTATATAAACATCCCCACCTCAATGGGGATTCAAACACATAACAACTGGGAAGGCAAGCAAGAATGTTAGCCAGTCTACCACAGTTTTCTCTGTCAATTTATGTTATTGTTATTTACATCTACCTGGCTCTGTAGTGAAGGGGTTATGAATGCAATTCGTAATCCCACATACCACATTCGAAACACAGCTGCAGTTTGGAAGCAGTCAGCCTAGCGTTTGTTTCTATACAACGGTATGAGTGCCAGTTGTTCAGAAAGAAATGGCAAACTACTGAACGTAAACTTGCCCAGGAATAACAAACGGCCAAAAAATGCTGAAGTTGACTGCTATGTCCTGGTAAAGGATATGCGAAAAACTTATTACATGTAAAGGTTATGCTTGCCATGCAGTTACAGTGTAAAGCTGATGTACTGCGATGTTTCTAGAAGCTTCCTATTTTCGTAATCAAGTACTGACACTTAATGTGAAGAAAGAAGCATATGTGTTGGCGGAGATGTTTGAGCCTGAAGACAAGAATAGGAAACTTCTTTACATTTCTTCTTTACTTCTTCCATCCATCTCTTCATGGAGCATAGGCCCTTAGTCAACTCTCCTCAAGCCCTTTGTTGTCTTGTTTATGATGGTTGGATTGTGCATCGCCCTGTGTGTTACCAACAGCCTATAGGGAAGTACAGGAAAGTAACACTATAACCTGCCATGCATGTCATAAAAGGTGACAATGCAGGGTTCTGCCCATATGTTAACGGGATCCTTAAGGGAAGCAAAGAATAGTAACACAATCAAACCTACGATGCATGAAGTAAAAGTAGAGACAGGGGGGTTAGTAAGGGGCTGGCTGCCCCATCCTGTAGAAAAACTTTAGCTGCAAAGTCCAGTCAATCATGAACAAGTCTAAAGATAAAGTAAACAGAATAGCCAAGCAAGAGGAAAGGAGGATTTTCTAGAAGAGTTGTGGCACGCTGCAGAAAAAGCCATAAGGATACCAGATTGAAAAACACATGGAGACAAGAAGTAGAAACAGAAATGAATAATATGGGAAGGACATGGACGGAGCCACATGGGATAGCTCCAGATACGAGAGCTTGGAGTGTATTGGTTGAGGGCATATACCCCAGTGTGGGATCAAGGGTGAAATCAGGAGAAAAGTCTTCTATAGGATGAGGTACAAGCCTCACACATACAGTCCTTTGCCACCTCTAATGACATGAATGGTAAGTTACAGTGTTGTTATTCTTTGCTTCCATTATGAGCCCTGACAAAAAACGGACGGTCGTTATAATTATTGTGTTCATTATGGCTGCAAATGCCAGCATTGTCTTTATGTATATAATAGATTTTTGTCGCCCTGCTACTGAGTGAGTGCGTGGCGCGACACTGTGAGCTGTGAGTTTCGCGTGGAATGCTTTTGCATCTGTCCTCGGTTGTTTTTAGCGTGAACTGCATGTTCGGAACGATGACGGCCGGCTGTGGCTGGATTGACTGGTTTGCCTTTTTGGTTCACGAGTGCATTTTTCAGGAGACTCCTGGGAGCTGTCGCTGTAGCTACGGAGTTCGTGCTTTGTGCGGCGCTTTTGGTGAGTCACCTTGCGGAAAGAGACCGAGCCATATGGAATAAAACCCGGGTAGATGAAGTCTTTCTGGTGACTGCCGTTTCCACCGACGATGAACTGTATTTTTCGTGGAGGACTTCTATGTTGGCATTCTGGTGGCGGCATTATGCACTGTGTACCTGTGCGGGCTGTTGGCTTACTGACACTCCTGTCTATTCCATTGTTCACATAGGGCAGTGAGGAGCATTTTATGTGATATTCATTGGCACAGGAACTGAGCAATATGGGGACGACCCGTTGCCGTGAAGTTGGAACCACGACTAACTAACTAACTAAGATTTGTCACAGTGCATTCGTAAACACATATTTTTTTTCTTCATCGCTATCAGTCAGCATGGCCGAATGGCTCGTTCTTAAACATCCAGTGTGCTGATGCCGAATTCAACCCCTACACCTGTCAGTTGGACTAAAATGTTGACTTCTCGTCCTTGACTTGGGGACATAAATTACAAGTATGTCAGAAGTCTTGGTGGGTTCATCTGATGGTGGGGGACACTGGTAATAGAGACAGTTAATTCACACAAAAAATAAGTCCAGTGCTCTAGAGGATGTAGCACATGTGTGGACTCTGCATGAGTTCAAAGCGAGCGAACACACACAAAAAATCCCCCCAAAAATTATAGTCATCATCTTCCACTTTTGCCATTAAGCATCATGGGAAGAAATAGCTGAAGTTCCAGCGCCTGATGGGTGACACTGGATGGTTTCGTTCTGTGTGATTGTACAATATCTTTGATGTCGTCAATCCATTTTATTCTGGGTTGCCCTTTAGCTCTTGTATCAGATCCTCTTTGGTGTAATGCTAGTGCTTCAGATGTTACTATTTATCTGTACATTTAGTGGACCAGGAGATCTGCTAGCCTGCACTACATTGGTTTTGGTTGTATTTATCAATAAAACTTGAATGTAACAAGAACATCTGAAATAATTTTTTTTCCCCATCTTTTGCAACAGGTAGTTGGAATTCCTTTGTTGGCCGTCGGTTTCTGCCATAAAGATATGCCAGTTATGATGAACTTAAACCTCATGATCATGGTCGCTGTGCTGATTGGCTCTACTTTTCTAGCACCTGGCATGCGACAGTTAGCCAATGAAAGCTGTGCTGGATTCGGCATTCTGACTATCATCATAGTGAGTCTTCGCTCTTGGAATGTTTATGCTCTGTTGGCCACAGCTGCGTATATTGCCTCCAGTAAAGTGATTGGATCAGAAGGAAAGATGGGGGTGTTTTATAGAGTGGATCTGCTTCATGTTGGACTTTCTATCGGGAATGTTCTATTCACATGGGGATTGCAGAGTCTCTGAGTAATGCTTACAGGGAGTTTGTTTTTAAGCTGCACATTTGTGCAATTTGTGGAAGCATGCTTAGGTATTCAGTTGCTTTTAGATTTGTGTAGCTTATACCAGACTTGGTGAGAAACATCTAATGGCAGTGTGAATGTGGTTTCTGAGGAAAATGCAAAGAATACCATGGACAGACAGAAAAATCAATGAGCAAGTCATACAAGAAACAAATGAAAACTGTAAAATTGATCTGAGGAATTAGGTTCAGGCAGTCAAGATTTTTTGGGGCACATTATGAAGAAAAATAAACTAGAAAACCTAGTGACAACTGTCAAGATTGATGGGAATAGTGCAAAGGAAAGACAGACAGATAAATGTTTGGATGGCATTTGGAAGCTGCTGTAGCTGCTTGCCTGCTGACCTGGTGGTCATGTGATTGATTCCCTATTGATGTGGATCTTTTAAAAATGGATCTGGAAATCCAGGTCGGTCCAGCCTAAAAATAAGTATCAGGAAATGTACTGGGAAGTAAAGACGGACAGCATAATATTGACCACATCGTCTACTTTGTGGCAGTTGGTCTATACAAATACAGGTCTAGCACTAACAACCTCAATGTGTGGAGATGAGTCCTTTATCTTTACATTTTTGGTTTATAGATAGTCAGGAAATTTACCATGGTCAGCTGAAAGATGGCATCTTGCATGTGTCTTTAGAGTTAGATGATTGGGTACTAAATTCTGCTGCAGTTAAAAATCATCTTTCTATTGTATATACTATGGAAAGCAGATTTCCATTTTAAACACAGAAACCACACAAAAATAGGTTTCATAATATATTTCCTAGGCATATTTGAGTAATTGGATGTCTAATGGTGTCAGCCATTAGACATCTAAAACCTGTGTTATGCAGATAGAAAGACTTCGTAGTAAATCTGTGGTTACTATGGGGATAACAACTTCTCCACACTTGAATGGTATCAGTAACCATATGTTGAATGGTATCAGTAACCATATGTATTATGTATTTCAGCCAAAATGTGATTTATCTACTCACTTCATATGATATATAACTGCAGTATGCACCAGTAAAATATACCAGGCAATAAATTGGGCAAACTTAATTGTTGTGGCTTATGCTTTTAAATTCACTAAGGGATAACATTGTTTATGTTTCCGGTTGTTGTTCTGCCTCCAGGGTAACTTTCTGATCCAACTGTAATGTTACATGTATGATAGCTTTTATATTTATTACGCTGTGCATGATTTATTGATTGTGTCTGTATTTTACTTTACATGTTACAAGCAGTTAATATGCCCAAAAACTGTTTTTGTATCTTTCTGCTCATTGTCAGATTTTACCTATGAATAAAAGATAGGGAGGGTGCTACTGATATTTCTCCATATGATGACGTCAGATTATCCAGCATCTCGTTGTCTTCCCCTGCCTCTCCTCCCCTTCAACTTTCCTGTTGCGACGACATACTCCAGCTTTTCCCTTCTCATAACATGCCCAAAGAAAATTGGACTGTCTTCTTCAGAAGCAATAACTGGTTCTCTTTGTTAACTAGTTCTCTTTGTGTGTTAACTTCTTTCAAGGCATCTTAATTACTTACTGTTTACAAATAAATGACAACACATTGCCAATAACTATGATAGTCTAGAAGCTGTAGTAGCATTGTGGTTTTTGGAGTTGCCTGGTTGTCCTGAATTCAAATCTATACTAAGGCACGATTTGTCATGTCCACCAACCAGCCTCATAAAATGACTACTGGAACATGTTCTGGTAGGTAAGGTGGCCACCGTTATACTGAAGACATCACACTTCAGGTGGTGCACAGTGAGACAGATGTCAGCCAATTGGGATTAAGTGAATAATGTGGAAGAACAGATAAACCAATATGGCCTGGAAAAAATGATGGAGCAGGGAGCGACCAGAAGATGTGGCCGACACTCAGTACTGCAAGCGTAGGCCAGAAGCACCTGCAGCTGATACCATTAGTATAAGAAAGATGTCAGGCAATTGGGATTAAGCAAATAGTGTGGAAGAGCAGATCAACCAATATAACTTGGAGAAAATGCATATGAGAATAGTCTGAAAGCTATAATATCGGTTTGTGATTGAACTCGCCCTTCAAGTGTTGTTTAAGTACACACACAAATATGGATCTAGAATCATATTCCCAGTAGTCCAGGGAGTCTCTGTGGTTACGCTGCCTGCCTTGCACTCCAAAAGTTGTGGATTCCTCTTCTTCTGCATTCATCCAGAGAGTTTTTTTGGACGTGATTGCGTTGTGTCTGTTTACAGCAGAGCTGCGATATTGTGCTTTTAGGATGATTCTGCATACATTTTTTGACCGGTTTAATCTTCCCAGGTAGTTGTGGATTCTATCCAAGGCTTGCTGCATTCAGGTCACGATTGAAATTTTCTCTAAGATTTCTTGGGGTTGTTGCTGGAGCTACAGAGTTCATGCTTTTAGCGATGTTTTCAGCAAGCTACCATTTGGGATAAACCCGGTGCAGTGAAGTCAATCCTCTTGCCTTTTAAATCCCAATACTTCATGGAGAGAATAGTCCCTACCATTAATGCCTCAGCGTTCATAATCAAAGTTCAGTGTATGTTTCTATGATGTTTGCTTCATTATGGTTTATGTAAATACATTTGTAGCCACATAGTTTCATACTTTTGCACGAATGATAAGTTTGTTCAGCAGTAACTTTTATATGCTATTATTATTATTATTATTATTGACTGCATAACCTCATAAAAATACACTGCTCTAGTCATTGGTAAAGCATTTTGTGTTATTTTTTTATTTTGTAATCATCATCATATACCTATCACCAGTGACAGAAAGTAATATTACTAATAACCCTTAACTGACCCGAACTTGTTGTCATGGAAATCAAACAGCAACAACATTGTGATAACATTAAACTAATGTTTAATGATTATTAGTGCTAATTACATAAACCATGAATTAAACATACTTAGCCAAAGGACTATCTAATCACCGATAACCCGCTAGACCAGTGTTTCCCAACGTGGGGCCCACGCCCCACAGGGGGGCAATTTGACTGTTAAGGGGGGCAATTCGAAAATGGAAGAAATCGGCTGAATATAACAAAACAGGGAGACTTGAGACTGAAGTTAACTAAATTGGAACCTGACATAAGATCTCTTTGCAGCAAGCATCAAGCGCAAGGATCTCACTAAATTTAAATAATAAATAATTACTAATAATTAAAATAATATAGAAAAATCTTTCATTAAAATTATTTTGTACTTGAATTTCAGTTCTCCATTATATGTTTTGAAAATTTACTTACTGTGTTTGCTCAATAATTACCTAGTGATTTCTTCCTAAAACCTATCATTCAAGTTTCTTTAGTGAACATTTCAATTTTTGAATATTAAAAATAATGTATATGTTGAGGGGGGGGGGGGGGGGCATGGGGCGGGGGAGGGGGGCAATATGAATTTTAGAAAGGCTTAAGTGGGGCACGGTACAAAAAAGGTTGGGAAACACTGCGCTAGACCGTCTAGCCACTAATAACTTTTAATAAGCACCTAGACTTTTGCTACAAACCGGCCCTTTTTTTTGCCATCTTAAACGCTAACCCTCCTAACAACAACGACTTCTTCCGTTCTCTATCTTTTACATATGGTGCGTGTGGGATATTAAATATAGAATATCTGTGAATAAGGGTCTAGGGGTTATAGAGTGCCCAGATGCAAGATATAAGACCTTTGTTCGAGTCCGCTTCTTTATTAGGAATCTCCAGGAATGAACGTAGCTTTTGGCTCTAGTTATGTAAGAATAGGATATGGACCGAATAGACCCCGCCCAACCTACATTGATAAGCCTACCCTCCTGAAGAACAAGGAAGAGAACCAGCCAAGTCACCATGGATCTCTGTTAAGCTATCGTCTTTCTGTAGAACATATGAGTCCATGTGTTGTCTGACCTCCCACTTCAGTTCTCTGTACATGAATAACAGTGACACATCTCTCTACAATAACAAAACGTTGTAACACTGGTCACAAGACAATAAGACCTCTCCTGGTCCTAAGTATATTCTTTAATAATAGAATCCCAAACATAGAGTTACGAAACTCTATCTCTGCTACAATCTATAAAACATCATAACCAAACAAATACATTATCAAAGCAGTGAATTACTCTCTAATATACAATCCTCACCCCCTCCTCTGTCTCACCCCTCAAACTCTTGATTATGGTGTTTTCCCGAATAACCATATCGGGACTACAGTTAACTTTGTTCAGTCTAATCAAACACCGTACATATACATTACTACATGATCTCTACTGTAATTAAAAACAAGACATCATAAATCTTTGATCTGACTGGTGATTGTGTCATTGTCCTTACTAAGTCTTGAATACGTAAATCCTCTGAATCAGGAAAATGTATGATCACCCCACACTGGGCTTCTCACAAACTGTCTATTCTTTAAGGGAAAAGTCATGTGAAGACGCTTCTACAGTCTATCTTAACTCCTCTACGTATTCCACCGTTGATAAAGAGATGGGGTCATCCCATTCTTGAATTGACCAAACAAATTTCTAGGTCACTGAAAAAAAAGGTTCTCTTGCTGCAGACCTTAGTAATGTGGATATGGAATCAGTGACTATTGTAATCCATTTGATGGTGGAACATATCTGATGTGCAAATGTTACTGTCTACGATTGTTCCTAAAGGACTCCCAACACACATGATGATGTTGTTGTTGACGTGAATTCTGGACTATTGATCTGGCATAGGTCTCAGGAGGTAAATGGGTCTGCCATTACACGGTGCTTACACCTACTGGTAGTATTCGCCCTCATACGTTACACTTGTGAAGGAAGGACTACCACTATTCGGTCAGTCATAAAAAAATTTTTTTGTTGCGTATCCCTTACGGGACGTTGCAGTCAACACCAGCATTTTCAGCTGCTGTTGATGTACTAGGCAAGTGTTACGTTCAGTAGTTTGCCATTGCTTTCTGAACGACCGGCCCCTATACCTTTTTCGAAAAAACCGGCACCGCCGTGTTTCAAACCCGGGTATACGGGCTCACAAACCGCGTTCGCAAGCCCTTAGCCAAGCTGGGTGGAAAATCTCTAGGCGGAATCCCAAGAATTATATGGTTAGCACGCTTCATCGAAGACAAAGATACATCCAACATGTCTTTGAGCAACATGAAAACAAAAAGGAGTGCCGTAATTGGTTGCAGATCTCAATCAAGTAATTATGACCACCTATAGGAAAGTAACAGTCCATTCCGTAATCTTCGGCAGACAGGCTCCCGATGGTTCGGTAGCAATGCTATAGGGTCTCTCAGACGTAAAACAATATATGATAAAGGGGGGTAACCGAGACATGACTTTCTCGTAGTTGCTTAATAGAAAACAATGAGTTGTCGTCCCCTGTCGTGTTGAAGGATAAAGGTACCAGCTTGAAAGATTAAACTGGAATTGGCCACATCTCTTCGAAAAAAAACTATATCGCCACCATTTTGTAACTGCCAATGGTTGGACATCCATCTCTTTTATAAGGATTATTGATAACAGTATCGACAAGGTCCTCTCTGCCAATAGTTTTTGACTCCACCAATGTCCCTCGCAATTTGCCTCCAGTGCCTGTAAGATTGAAAACGACAAGCACTGTACATCTTGACATAATATACATTTTCATGGACGCCCAGAGAAAAACAAATGGATATAAATTAGGAGGGAAACCCTCATCTGACGAGTGGGGTATCTTTGTATTGCTCGTAACTCTGATTCGTCTACTAGTTGGGGATTCAGGATGGTCTAACTTGACCCTCCCACCTCACGATAAGACACACCGACGAACAAGACGAACAAAGATACCTAAAATATATACTCTCACCTACAGATGATAACACCCACACTATGAGAGTACAACAATCTGTCCTAGAACATTACCGGGATTCTCTCTGACTAAACTGTCTACTCTTCTAACTCCTAGAATTTGGGGGTTTAAACTCTGCTCCAATGTCTTGGATTTTATGGCACGCACACTGCACGATCTACTGCCTGTATAAATGAGTATGTAGGCCGTTCCACTAATTCGACTATGCTGACAGGACCTGTAGGTCTTGACAACCAGCTAAAGAAATGACGTGTCCACCTCTTCCTCCCCCTCCCCACATGACGTCATACAACCAAAATTAACTTCCCTCCCCGGCACATTCATTAAACAGATGACATAAAGATCCACACACGATATGAATGTGTACATGTTATGAATCTGAAGAATGCACCCTAGAGTACACCCATAGTTCACTAGAAGTCTAGTAAAGACTAGTCGCTTATTTAGAGAATATAGGTTCGAATGTGACGATATAGTGAACTCTGCATAGACTCTGCACAGAATTTGCAGATTATATCAAGATATCCTTCACCAGAATATGAATCAGCAATAATAGCATGACCTGAATTGTAAGCATAGGAATATGGTACAGTGGTATAGACGTTCGAGATGTAAAGTTCGAACCTCATGCTATCTTTTCAAGAAGTAATGTTGCATTTACCAACTCCAACAAAAATGCATATATGTATTATATTTATCATATACAGGTATTATTAACATTCAAAAAGCAATATTTCTCACCATCAGCAAAAGGAGGCACAAATGGGCAAAAACATCCACTCCCGTTTGGAACTACATCTTACTAGTTGGCTGGGAAAAACTCAAGTGCTCTTGTCTCGGTCTGGCCAGGGAATAGCTCTCTAACGCATTCTATTTTTAGCCCCGGCACCAAATTCCGCCTCGTTCTGAACTACGGCATTCGTTACCATATTAGACAACGCCAGCCGCTTCCTATCATATCTTCAATTCTTAGAAAAGTAGTTATACTCGTCTGCAAACTTGGGAAACTGGTTCACTATGTCACAGTGCGCACCACGCATGCACCGAGCAGTGCGCAAATCCAAGCACGTATTGGGCCAGTAGTTATGTCTTATATTAGATTAAGTCAATCGGTGTAATATGGGTCTGTGACATCCACCCCCTCTCTCAAATTTGGCACTTTTCTGATTTCAGAAATGTGACAAACACTGTCATGTTACTTTAATGAACAAAAATAGTCTTTAAGTCGCAGATCTATATTACACTCGTCATCATATTACCAGACTATGTACCCCGTTCATTAGGTGTACATTTTATCCATATGCAATGCTTGTGTACTACCAAGGAAACATTGTGTCATATTAGTTGTCACCTTCCATGTCATTATTAGTTGGGACTCAATCAAAAGCGAAACATTACATAGAAGCAGTGGTTGGTGAATTGGTCATGTGTAACCATATTTGAACAAACTGATGTCATCTGTCTCAAACAGACTAAGCTATAAGGATTACTCAACTTACACCATACTTGCCACGCAAGTTCAGGCTATGATATCCCCAACTCATATATCATGAGTTTAGCTTAATGTCCCTTAGCCATTGCCAGGAAACATCAAAGATGAGATGTCTTCCAGTTTACAGAAGACTTCAAGTCTCTGGTCTCATATCTCCAAAACATGGGCAAACCACCCATCAGATATCATAACATAATCATCACCACTCCTCACCTGTAATGTATTTAACACCTCAGTTAACCCTATGACTGTTGTATGAGTAGCACATTACTTGCAAGCAATTTTTCCTGCAAGCACACTTGCCATTTTCTGAAGTGACATATGTCTTTCCTTAAAGACATAGGATACACAATTATCTGCAAATATGTCAAGGTAATGTGATGATAAATCTACAACCCTCGGATACACTTTCATACTCAAGCCGCAAATATACCTCTACAATAATGTTTGTTAAATGTCAATTACTGGGTATATCAATTTTCATCAATGTTAACAATATACCATCAACGAAAATGAACCCAAGTATTGATCTTTAACATAGCCGAAAAGAAAACCACATAATGCAGTATGCATGCAATATCTATGAAATCATAAATACCAAAACTGTAATATTAAATATAATAAGAAGTGAAGAAAACAAATATCGTAGTGTGGAATGACCCAAAAAATATTTTCATATGTAAACGTCAGAGAAAAATTGTTCAAATCAGAAAGAGAAAAAATAATTAAATAAGTTTATTATATAATAAAATGAAGTAAGATAACATATGATAAGAAAGGAAAGAAAACAAAATACCAACATGTACATATATAAATATAATAAATTTAAATACTTATGCAAAAATTAATACTACAAATCAGTGAACATTAGTCATGCCACCAATATCCGAGAGCTATCACAAAATATCCAGTGTCTAAATGTTCCAAGTTTATAATCTTGACATGGTTGTTTGAATCGAAGTAGATAAATTCCACACGAGAAAATACAGTGTCCGAATAGGATCCATGGGTAACAGTTTATGTAGTATAGTTTCTTCTCTAAATACTTCAGTTTAACCAGATCTGTAGTAATTTCCTCTAGTAAGATCCAGATGAAACCAGTGTATATTTTGCCACTCTTTGAAGACTGCTGGCGAGGCCATTGCAGGATATGTTCAGCCCTTGTAGAGCTAGTTATGCCACTTTCATCAATGGCAGTTTTTGAATCTAGTTGTTAGCATAAGTTGGCTTTGAATTCAGTTCATATACAGGATTGTTCAACTTTTTGGTCAGGTTATCTGTAACATCAGGAAAATGCGATCCAGTACAGCTGGGAATCTCTATTCTATAATTATTTGCAAGGTAAAGCACTTCAAATGTTCGATGTTGTAAATTTTCTGGCAGTGCAGTCAATCTGTTATTTGTTATGTCAAATGTACGTAACAAGTGGTGGTGACCAAGTGGATCTTCAATTGCCGAATTCTTGTTTTTGTGAGGAAGTACAATGCACATAACCATTGATTGTTGCTACAATACCAGAGTCAAAGAGCTGTCGAGTATCACACTGGGTCCTATAATCCTCCATGTTTGTCATTGTTTTGGTGACGTCCTTACCCCAAATGTATGTTTTATTCCATTCTTCAATATCTTTGTCAGAACAATGCATTCTATATAGCTGATGATACGTTTCCAACAATTACATCACAGCATGTGTTTTTAAGAGCCGCACACTTTACCCTCCCAGTTAGGAAAGGTGACTTAATTGTAGCCCATACCATAGGATATCTTTTCTTCCTGCAAAGGTACTACACATATTGTGTTCACCCATATAGTCACTGATGTTGACCAATGATTGGCGTACCCCAACCACAATGGTGCCTGTGTCACGCAGGACGGATGCCAACTGGCTATTGATGAAATCACTATGCCTTTTGAATTCTCCATTTGGGTCTGCCGGCAGCATTCGCCTGCTCGCTACCAATCTTTTTTAAACTTTTTGCACATCTTACAAGTAGACGATGTGAATTTATCAGTTACTTCGGCTGCACTGGCTATTTTTTCATCGTTCGACTCACTGTCGTGTCTTCCTTTAAAGTGTCGTCCCTTGAGTGAGGGGAGTCAACACCCACATTATAAATTTTTTTTCCCTATCAATATCCTGGAGAATCCACCAGCTTCCGTCCAACATACTCCTTCAGTTCATGGACACCTTTTCCTCTCTCTATCACTGTCGTACTATGCCCCCTCTCATTCTTCCCCACGCAACATATTCAACAACTCTTGCTTCTAAAAATAAATAAAGATTAATTTATTAAAAGAAAAGTGTAATGTACGTGAGACGTGTATGCGAAGAAAATGTGTGATGTGTTCTATAATGTGTGTAGGACCGGACCCTCAGATAATAGCATTGTTCTGCTTCCAATTTGCAAGGACACACCACAGCACGTTAAGTCAGAACAAGTCCATCTCACCCAGTACTGTATCTCTCCTGCCGGACATCGACTGCCATCTGTAGCTACCTGGTAATCCATCTTCCTGATCATCCGAAATAGATACTGTTTGTAAATTACCGCTGATCATGGACCGGTTGCACACTACACTTAATAAGTTCCTATCGGTCCTAAAAACTGTACGAATCCTTTGTTGTGTGTACTTAGGTATCACTGTTATTGTTAATATACTTGATCTTAACTAATGTCTATAAAGTCTCAAGTATGAT
Source organism: Cepaea hortensis (assembly GCA_963921405.1). Taxonomy (NCBI): domain Eukaryota; kingdom Metazoa; phylum Mollusca; class Gastropoda; order Stylommatophora; family Helicidae; genus Cepaea; species Cepaea hortensis. Next base: position 130,394,678 of record OY992876.1, on the reverse strand, counting down.
GTCTTTTGTAATATTTCACTGGAATCTATCACACAATGTGACTTACATTTTAATGTTCTCGTTCCTTTAACAATGTTTGTATGATGTGTGACATATCAACAATCATCACCCATCCTAGGTGAACCTTAACACACAGGAATCGTTATATTGGTTGGCTCTTCTGAGCCATGTTATGGTGAACCCTCCTGAGTATGAGTCCAGCGTAAACATAATACCATCTTTCTTCTCGGGTGTTATTCGTTTTCCGTAAGAAAGCATTTGAGTGTCCAACTGGTGTTCTTCTAATTGGAGTTGCACTTCTTCAAAATCAGTGTTGAACTTCCTCGTAACTGGCAGGGAACCTGTTAGAGAAACAACACATCTGGTGATAGCACTAGTCACTGATCCTACCGGCTGAGTGTAAGCCTATTGCCTTGCTCTGTTATTTTCCAGCTAACTAAACTCTGTCATAGAGCATATTAGCTCCTCACCTACGTCCGAATCAGGCTATGACAAGGAAAGACCCATAAACAAGAGTGCAAAACTTCAGTGGGCAAACCACTGAAAGATCCCCCCATTGGACACTTTCCCCATCTCCCAATCCATCTTAAATCTCTCCAAATATCACCCCGCTATCCTATTCATCCTAGCAGAGCCAATTATCACTTCACTACTCTAACTAGTTTTCCACTAACAGTGCTAATCATCACACTCTAGTTTTAACAAGACTACTGCCTATATTAATTAGGCCTAAATAGACTATATTAACTACCTTAGGCAACACCGCAGTTCGATCAAATCACATCTACATTTGCCATGACAGGCACGTGTAAAATTAAATTAACTTAATTCGCACATGGTAGACATATTTCCACTCAGAACTGCAGTGCCAAAGCACGTCCGCCTAAATCAACTGTTTGAGTTACACTGTCTCCCCCAATCATGGTTTTTTCAAACAGCCTTGAATTGTTCACGTGACGTTGTTGATGTCCTGCAGGTGTCCCAATGTTTCCAATAACAAACCCACAACTTTCTGTCATGTGGTGACAAGCAAAACCGCCATTCCGTTTGATGTCGGGAAATTCTAACTGACAGACGGACTGTTTTCTCCCGAGCCGGGCACTTCCGCTTGAATCCGACCTGTTTGTGAACTGTCAAGGGCGGCGTATTGATTCATCTCACTCACTCCCTTCCCAGTAAACATCTGCAGCTGTTACTTTTGACCGTCCTGCGATTTTAGACATCTGATTTGTTTTTTCTGTTAGTTAAAATAGTTGTGGCTGTGAAAACATCCCGTTAATCAGAATGCCTTTATTATCATCAACTGGTTAATCACGGTGTTTTTTCGTGACATAGGCCCCCTCTTAAGAGAGTAGTCCATCTCACTCTTCTCCACCGTGAGTTCAATCCAGATGATTCATTCCTCTTCTTCAGGAGCTGGGTGTCTTGACAAGAAGTCCGCTCCAACATTTTCCTTCCCAGGAATATACTCCACTGTGAAATTGTAAGGTTGAAGTAACAACGACCACCGCATCAAACGGGCGTTGAGCTTCTGAGAAGTAGCCATGAACATCAGGGGCTGATGATCCGACTGGACCCGAAACTTAACTCTTTACAAATAGGGCTGGAATTTTTGCACTGCCCATACGAGAGACAAGCACTCTCTCTCTCTCTCTCTCTCTCTCTCTCTCTCTCTCTCTCTCTCTCTCTCTCTCTCTCTCTCTCTCTCGACAGTTGAGTAATTCCTCTCAGCCTGGAGAAGTTTCTTACTTGCGTATGCCACAGGTTTCAAAACCGAAGCATCGTCTTTTCCTTCCTGTAACAAGGCTGCCCCAATCCCATTCACACTCGCATCCGTTCTCAACACATATGGTTTGGAAAGGTCAGGGAGCTGTAATACAGGTTTGCTGACCAAGGCCTCCTTTAACTGGCTATAGGCAGTCTCACATTCTGGTGTCCAAATGATTTGGTCCGGGAATCCCTTTTTCAAGGTTTCCGTCAATGGAGCTCCCAGTTCAGTGAAATGTTGGATAAATTTGTGGTAGAACCCACACAACGAGAGAAAAGATCGCACATCCTTCTTAGTTTTTGGCCTTGGTGCATTTCTGATTTTTTCCAGGTTCTTCTCTTCTGGGACAATGTGTCCTGGAGTAATGGTGTGACCTAGAAATTCCAGAGTCTGGTAACCAATCATGCACTTGGTTAGACGAGCGGTAAGCCCTGCTTCCTTGAGTCTATTAAACACTCTCTCCAAGGATTGCAAGTGGTCATCCAAGCTGTCACTGGAAATCAGAATATCATCCATGAATGAGATGATGGCCGGATCCTGTAAAGGATCTAGTAAAGTCCTCATCATGCGTGTAAACACACTGTGTGCATTGCTGAGTCCAAAGGGCATGACCTTGAATTCGTAGTGTCCAATGGGTGTACTGAAAGCCAACAGTGGTCGAATCTCCGGTTTTACTGGTATCTGATAATACCCCCGACTCAGATGTACCTTTGAAAAGTACCGAGCCTTATGGAGCCTAGCGAATAACTGAGTTGGATTCGGCAAAGGTTCCACCTGAAACTGTGTATGACTGTTCAGAAGTCGGTAATCTATACACAACCGGTGTTCTCCACTTGGTTTGCGTAACAAAACTACCCCCGCGTTGTATGGGGATGTGGATGGCGCAATCACGTCATCCTCCAACAGTTTCTGTATTTCCTCCTCCAGGGCCTTTTCTTTAGAGAATGGCACTGGGTAAACCTTTTGACAAACAGGTTCCTGCGTGGTCAAAGTCATCTCGAACTCCATCAACCTCGTTCGTCCTGGTTTATCAGTCAGTATCACCTTATGAGACTTGAGAACCTGGGTTATCTTTTCCCTCTCCTGGGAGGTCAGATCAGGGTTCACTTGCACATCCCTGTAGGTTTCCTGGTGTACCAGGGGATATTCCCTGCCCTCGTTGGTTCCCACTTCCGTCTCCACTGCAACTGCCATTGCCTTGAGGTGCGCTGCCTTGTCTCCCGGTCTCTCATCGTATTTCCGCAAGAGATTGATATGGAAAATCTTCGACTTTCCCCGGATCCGGATCTGATAGTTGGTTCTGGATATCACCCTTTCAACGGGAAATGGTCCTTGCCAGCCTATCTCCAGTTTGTTGTTTCCCGTTGGGAGTAGCAACAAGACTTTGTCTCCCACCTCTAGAGATCTTTCTTTAGACCTCCGGTTGTAGTAAGCCGCATGTCTTTTTCTGGCCTTTTTCAAGTTTTGATTCGCCAGAGTCCATCCCTTGTGAAGTTTTTCTTTCAGTTCCCCCACGTATTTATAGGAAGAGATCACTTCTTCTGGCGCCCCCTCTTCAGTCCAACTCCTCAACATGGCTTCCAACGGTCCTTTGATTGGACGACCAAACAGCAACGTGGCGGGTGGTAGTCCTGTTGAGCCATGAGGAACCTCCCGATAGGCAAAGAGTGCTGCTGGGATATATTCATCCCACCTATCAGGTTTTTTCCTGTGCCAGTTTCCTGAGCATTGTCATCAACGTGCCGTTGAAACGCTCTACTTGTCCATTGGCTTGAGGGTGGTAAGGGCTGGTATATATGTGGTTAGAATGGAACACCCTAAACACCTCCTCCGTGAGTTTTCCACAAAACTGGGACCCATTGTCCGTCAGAATTTGATCCGGAAAGCCTAATCTAGTAAAGGCCTCCATCAGTGCGTCCGCCACTCTTTTCGAGTCAATCGTGGTCAACGGTATGGCCTCACCCCACATTGTACAGCAATCCACCATTGTGAGTATATACATGTTCCTCTTCCTAGTCCTGGGAAGTGGACCCACGATATCGATGGCTACCCTCTCGAAAGGAGAGTTCATGATGGGCATCTCACCCAAGACCACCGGTGCTGTCCAGTGTTTCGGTGCCACCCTCTGGCACTCAGGGCATGACTTCACATACCGACGCACATCTTCTGTCATTCCCGGCCAATAGTAATGGCAGGAAATTCGCTGCATGGTGGCGGCAATACCCATATGTCCACTAAAGGAGATGGTATGCCCCATATGAAGAATCTGGGAACGATGGGCCTTTGGGACCACCAACTGACCATGTAGGTTGTCTCCCTTTCCTGCTCTCCTGTAGAGTATCCTATTCTTCATGTAGTACTGCCCCCGTCCTGGTGGATCAGCACTTCTCTGCAGCTTTTTGTAGCAAGGACGTAAAGTATCATCCTCACTCTGGGCAGTTCGTAGCTCACCCGGCAGTGGGTTAGTCACAATTGCTTCTGCCTCTTCCGTTCTCGTCTGAGAGCGAGTCTGTATTGCTCCCATATGGATTGGCTCCCTGTGCATTCCCAGAAAGACATACCGGCAACCAAGGATTACTGGGAAAATGGGATCGGTCAATACAGCGGCCTTGATTGTGCCGATGACATACCTTGACCGAATCTCCACATTAGCAATGGGCAACTTCATGGCCACAACACTCTTCTGTGCAGGCTGTATCTCCATGGTCTCCTCTGTGAATTGTTCTGGATGTACCAGATCCGCAGAAATCACGGCCTCCCCGTCCAGTCCTGTGTCGTACAAACACTCCACTTGACGACCGTTAACCTCTACCAATTCAACTACAGGTGGTTTTTCCTGGTCTGGAGTCTCTTCCTCGGCCTCGACCTGTTCAGTGGGCTCCACCTTAGGTTTCCCGGGGCACACGACGAATTTAGAGTCTCCTGACTTTCCCCTGCAGTCAATAGCATTGTGTGTGTTTGACTTGCATTGGTTGCACCATTTCCCTGTCCTAGATTTTCTAGTGCTGGACTTGAGTGAGCTCTCCTGGTGGCGAGCATCCTTGTTGACCTTGGCATTTTCAGTGACAACCTCCTTGGAAGTCACTTGACATGCTGCGAAGTGAGGGCTCTTAGCCTTCGATTTGCAGTCCCTCGTATTGTGAGAGGGTGACTTACAAATTGAACACCACTTCTCCGACCACGGTCGTTTTGGTGTAGAGTTTGAAGTGCTCTTGCTTCCCTCCTTCTTCTTCTCTGAACTATCCTCTGATTTTTGCACATAAGGTTCCCACTTTTTGGTTCCTGAGTTTTTGGCTTTCTTCTTGTCATATTTCTCCTGACCTTTGGTGTTGGTGGAAAAGTTTTCCCCTGCCTCCCCATGTACCTCGACGAACCGTTCTGCTAATTTTGTCACGAGGTCAATATGTTCCGCTCCTTGTTCTCCCAGGAACGTCCTGAGAGGTTTCGACATTTGCTTCTTCAACTGGTAGACCACCATGAGCTATTCCAGACTCTCATAGTCATGTGCGAACCCAGACAAATCCATCCACTTACGGAGATAGGATTTTAGACGCAAACTGTAGGCGGCAAACAACTCGCCCGGTTCTCGTTTCGCTGCTCGAAATTATTTTCGGTAGGTATGTGACGTAACCTCGAATCGTTTCAGCAGAGCCGTCTTCAACTCGTCATAATTGTTCTCATTTCCTGGTGGCAGGCGAGAATAAACCTCGTAGCCTGTCCCGTGTAAACCTTGGGATAGCTTAAGACACCATTCGTCACGGTCCAGACCCATAGCAACCGACATGGCCTCGAAGCGTTGAAGGTACTGGTCAATCTTCTCTTTGTCCTCTTTGTAGACCGCTAGAGGAAACTTCATAGCATGGTAACCATGTCCACCTGCTGGGGTTGGGCCTGGAACGGAGGAACCTCCAACTGCTCCCTCAGTTTCTCCATTAGATTTACTCTTCAACTCGAGTTCCCTCATCCGGTACTCGTGCTCCCTTTTCTGAGCTTTTTGTTCAACTTCCAGTTTCTTAGCTGCTTGCTCAGCTTCAACTTTCCTTGCAGCTTGTTCTGCTTCCAATTTCCTAGCTTCTTGTACCAACTCCATCCTTCTCAAATCCAACTCAGCCTTTCGATCTTCTCTTTCTGCTTGACGATACTCTCTCTCCACTTCCTGTATGTAATCTGTTAGTACAGAACCCGACAATCCCATTTCTTCCCCCTTTGCCCTTAGTTCTGCAGTGGTTAGTTTTGGAGTGGCCATTTTACAGAGAGGTAAGCTAGCAGGTTGAGTACAATTTTACTGCAAATTAATATATAGATATATGAACAAGTACTCTAATTCTATATATGTACCACATCCAGCACACCACAACACAATCACTCAGTGACAAGAGTAGAATCAGGACCACAGACCTATGCAGACGTGTGAAGTGTGAACAGGTAAGATATTTGTCCTTACCCCTATCCACATTCACTCTAGGTGGATTCTCCAATATGATATCCCCGTCTAATAACTAAGGATCCCGTGTCAAAAGACCCCGTTGTCAGAAGATCCCGTTGTCAAAGTATCCTGCTTGCAGGAGATCTCGCTGTCCAAGGATCTCGTTTACGAGAGATCCCGCTGTCCAAGGATCACTTTTACGAGAGATCCCGCTGTCCAAGGATCACGTTTACGAGAGATCCCGCTGTCCAAAGAACCTGTTTACGAGCCCCCAATAATGTCGTGTCTTCCTTTAAAGTGTCGTCCCTGGAGTGAGGGGAGTCAACACCCACATTATAATTTTTTTTTCTATCAATATCCTGGAGAATCCACCAGCTTCCGTCCAACACACTCCTTCAGTTCATGGACACATTTTCCTCTCTCTATGACTGTCGTACTATGCCCCCTCTCATTCTTCCCCACACAACATATTCAACAACTCTTGCTTCTAAAAATAAATAAAGATTAATTTATTAAAAGAAAAGTGTAATGTACGTGAGACGTGTATGCGAAGAAAATGTGTGATGTGTTCTATAATGTGTGTAGGATCGGACCCTCAGATAATAGCATAGTCAGTTCATCCTTTCAAGGACACACCACAGCACGTTAAGTCAGAACAAGTCCATCTCACCCAGTACTGTATCTCTCCTGCTGGACACCGACTGTCATCTGTAGCTACCTGGTAATCCATCTTCCTGATCATCCTAAATAGATACTGTTTGTAAATTACCGCTGATCATGGATCGGTTGCACACTACACTTTATAAGTTCCTATCGGTCCTAAAAACTGTACGAATCCTTTGTTGTGTGTACTTAGGTATCACTGTTATTGTTAATATACTTGATCTTAACAAGTGTCTATAAAGTCTCAAGTATGATGTCTTTTGTAATATTTCACTGGAATCTATCGCACGATGTGACTTACATTTTAATGTTCTCGTTCCTTTGACAATGTTTGTATGATGTGTGACATATCAACAATCATCACCCATCCTAGGTGAACCTTAACACACAGGAATCGTTATATTGGTTGGCTCTTCTGAGCCATGTTATGGTGAACCCTCCTGAGTATGAGTCCAGCGTAAACATAATACCATCTTTCTTCTCGGGTGTTATTCGTTTTCCGTAAGAAAGCATTTGAGTGTCCAACTGGTGTTCTTCTAATTGGAGTTGCACTTCTTCAAAACCAGTGTTGAACTTCCTCGTAACTGGCAGGGAACCTGTTAGAGAAACAACACATCTGGTGATAGCACTAGTCACTGATCCTACCGGCTGAGTGTAAGCCTATTGCCTTGCTGTTATTTTCCAGCTAACTAAACTCTGTCATAGAGCATATTAGCTCCTCACCTACGTCCGAATCAGGCTATGACAAGGAAAGACCCATAAACAGAGTGCAAAACTTCAGTTGGCAAACCACTGAAAGATCCCCCCATTGGACACTTTCCCCATCTCCCAACCCATCTTAAATCTCTCCAAATATCACCCCGCTATCCTATTCATTCTAGCAGAGCCAATTATCACTTCACTACTCTAACTAGTTTTCCACTAACAGTGCTAATCATCACACTCTAGTTTTAACAAGACTACTGCCTATATTAATTAGGCCTAAATAGACTATATTAACTACCTTAGGCAACACCGCAGTTCGATCAAATCACATCTACATTTGCCATGACAGGCACGTGTAAAAGTAAATTAACTTAATTCGCACACGGTAGACATATTTCCACTCAGAACTGCAGTGCCAAAGCACGTCCGCCTAAATCAACTGTTTGAGTTACACTGTCTCCCCCAATCATGGTTTTTTCAAACAGCCTTGAATTGTTCACGTGACGTTGTTGATGTCCTGCAGGTGTCCCAATGTTTCCAATAACAAACCCACAACTTTCTGTCATGTGGTGACAAGCAAAACCGCCATTCCGTTTGATGTCGGGTAATTCTAAATGACAGACGGACTGTTTTCTCCCGAGCCGGGAACTTCCGCTTGAATCCGACCTGTTTGTGAACTGTCAAGGGTGGCGTATTGATTCATCTCACTCACTCCCTTCCCAGTAAACATCTGCAGCTGTTACTTTTGACCGTCCTGGGATTTTAGACATCTGATTTGTTTTTTCTGTTAGTTAAAATAGTTGTGGCTGTGAAAACATCCCGTTAATCAGAATGCCTTTATTATCATCAACTGGTTAATCACGGTGTTTTTTCGTGACACTCACTACTTGAAGTACTGCTATCAACAGTAACTACATTTGCATGTTTAAACTCTGCCCTACTGCTACAAGACCTCTGTAAATGGCCGTAGGCTTTACAAAAGTAACACTTAACCATATATTTATATCATTTTGATCTTGTTTGCTGTCGATACAAGATGTTCTTCAAATAATTTTGATAGGCTGGATTTTTGTTACACATTTCATTCTCACCATGGACATCGAGCAATATTTGCATGTTATCATCTTCCCTTTTCTTAATTTTCACTCTTTGTTGTTATGTGGATAGGTCTTGTCCTCCGGAAAGGATTTTCTGTTTGGGACATTTGTGGCTGCAGCACCAAATGCAATATCAGGTGTTGCCATGGAGAAGATGTCTCTGTGTGCATTGTAATAGGCGGAACCTTTTCTTTCTATTTCTTCAGCAGAACTACTTTCGTTCTCCTGTAGAAATTTCGAGATCCTAGTTGGTAACGAAGATAATATTTTATCTCCGATTAGTAAATCCTTTAACAGATGAAAATCAGCTTGCATCGTAGCAGCTTTTATCCACTTGTCAAAAATACTCTGGAGCTCAGATACATAGTCCAGAAAGGTCTGGTTGGCCTTTGGAACAAGGTTTTTAAATTGAGTTTGGAAGCCCTCCTGGTCCAGTGGAAAAATGCTGTAAAATTCGGTTTTGACATACTCGTAGTTTGTTCTTAGTTGGTGGGGTATGGTTTCCACCACCTTCAATGGTCATAACGCTAAATGTTTGAAATATAAAATACACCATCCTTCCCTTGGCACCTCGTAGTGGGACATCAAAGTTTCAAACTTTTGTGTCCATGTGGAAATACTGTCTCCCGAATAAAAGTTCTTTACTATTCCCTGGTATCGTTTGTTCCTTGGTTCATAGTCTTTTGTTTCAATTCTCCGCATCATTGTAGTTTTCTTTTCTAATTCTAATTGTTGTAGTTTTACATGCATGTCATACTCTGCTTGTTTTGTTTGTGCGTCGAGTTCAGCTTGCTTCATCTGTGCAACTATTTCAGCTTGCTTTGTTTATGCATCTAGTTCAGCTTGTTTTGTCTCTGCGTCTAGTGCAGTTTGCTTTGCTTCACATTCTTTATCTAATTTTCTTAATTCTCTGTCCCTCATTCGCTCTTCTCTTTCACTGTGTTCACTATACTTTTCACTCTGTTGTACAAGTTGTTCACCTGTGAAGCCACATTTTATACCCAACTCAACAAAGTCGCTTAGTGATGACATTGCTGTTGGTCGATGATACTTTGAAAATTACAAAAATTGATGATACTAATCAGCACTCTGGAATCACTGGAAATTAGCAGTCAAAATTAAGACCCTTATTTGTTTGCGACGCCAGTGCTCGAATCACAGCAAACGATGATGATGATGATGATGACATTCAAATCCATATGTTGATCTTGAAGAGTTGTTGCCTATTTTTAAATTATAAACTGATCTGCACATTTTAGGACGTTAGTAGTTAGGGAGACACAAATCAGGTATCATTTGAGATGGTTTATGAGGCGGTAGGCCTCATGAATGCTTATATGTTTGTTATACCACCCCCTTGTTTTGTCACAGAAACGGATCCAGAACGGACCGCAATTGACCTACTTTTCTGGTACATCCGGGTGAACCGATGAGAACACGCTCGAGCCGGCATGGTGTGCGATGCGATCGAACCCCATCATGTAGATATGGAACCCCTCGATGAGGAGACCGAAGTCAATATGACAGGTTGGAAAAAAATGATTTATTCCATCACTCGAGTATCCAGAGTTGGATGCATGAATACAATTTCACGACTCAGAATTATAGTTACCAACAATTGGCAGGTGTCCATAGTGGGTACCCATGTATCAACTTTAAGTGATTGGCGAAAATCTGTGTAATAAATACTATCGATGCAAACATTAAAAAATTAATCCTAACAAACAATAAATGGCTATATTTCTAGTATGTATAACGTAGATTGTTAATCTGAATATAAAAATAATATTCTCAGGTTATATAATTAATATGTTACTAAAATATCTTTGAAAAAAATAAATCTGTTATAATACCCCAGTTATGTCCCTTGGCACACATAATTAATTGTCTCCCTTCATTGCACCATAACAAATGTTACAACAGGTCACCCAGAGGTCAACTATGTGAAGTATAGTCAAGTGATGACACGTCCAAAGTATAAATGCTGACAGGGAGACTTAAAATATACCAAGCAGCCATGTTTCTGTCTTTCTGTCTTTATTTCTTTATTTTCTCTTTCTCTCTTTTCTGTCTGTCTTTATTTGTTTATGTTCTTTCTGTCTTTATTTCTGTCCATTCTTGTCTCTTTCTTTTCTTCTCTATATATCACTACTCTATATATCTCAGTGCGCTTCTCACACTCCCCACTAACTTTAGAATCGTTGTGCCCCACTAGTGACTTTGACATCATATCTATCTGCCCTTTCCGTGACCGACCACGCGGCATGGGCGGTCAACCCATGACTCAGCGCTGAAAAAATGTCTGATCATGCTCGCTATGTAAAACATTTTACAGTCTGATTTAATGGGAAAATAGCCATGTCAGCAGTTGTCTATGTGTTGTTTGTCCATCAAGAATGATGATGACCATTCATTTCATCCAGTGGGGTTGAAAGTATGGAGCCGTGAGTTCTAAGATGGCTGATAAGGCCTATTTTAGCTCGAAATGTTCTTTGACAATGTGGACAAATTATGCTTGACGTTTCTGGAGGAGGGTTTTCTGCAGTGGTTTTTCTGTTCTGTCTTTTCTTCACAGCTCTTGCAGTCCTGGTTGCCTCACAAGTGACTGCACCCTTGCGTAATGATGTACGCCACGAATTTCGGTCTCTGGCTGCAGTCTCCCAGGTGTCATGATTAATTCCAAACGCATTCAACGATATTTTCAGAGTGTCTTTAAAGCGTTTCCTCTGTCCGCCTTGGGAGCGTTTACCACAACGCAATTCGCCGTAAAAAAATTCGTTTAGGGAGCCTGTGATCTGGCATGCGAGTCAAGTGACCAGCCCAGCGAATCTGATTCTTCATTAGTAGAGTGTGGATACTGGGCATGGACGCTCTTTCTAGGACTTCAGTGTCTGGGATCTTATCTTGCCATTTAATCTTCAGTAATTTCCTAAGGCAGACTGTGTGGAAGTGGTTTAATTTCCTAGCGTGTCGCTGATAAACAGTCCAGGTTTCACAAGCATATAGCAGTGTGGATAATACAACTGCTTTGTTGACTTTCTGCTTTGTTTGCAGGCTTATTCCATTTCTGTCCCATACATTCTTGTACAGTCTGCCAAAGGCCGCGCTGGCCTAGGAGATTCTTGCATTCACTTCATCATCAATTGTGGCAGCTTGTGACACAGTGCTGCCAAGATAGGTGAATTTGTCCACAACACTTAGACTATGACCATTCACTTTGATATTCAACACAGTGTGATTATTCCCTGGATCTGGCTGGTACATAACTACAGTCTTCTCCAAATTGATATTGAGCCCAAAGTTGGCACAGGCATGTGAGAAAACTGAAACATTATGTTGCATGTCCGCCTCTGAGTTGGCGTATAGAGCGCAATCATCAGCAAACAGGAGCTCTCTGACGGTGTCGCTGTCAATTTTGGTTTTAGCTTTCAGCCTTCTGAGATTGAATAACGTTCCATCCATGCGGTAGTTGATGTCTATTCCAATGTCGTTGTTCTCGAAGGCATTCGTCAACATAGCTGAAAACATTAGTCTGAACAATGTTGGTGCCAGGACACATCCTTGTTTCACTCCATTGGTGATAGGAAAGGGCTCAGACAGTTCACCATTTTTCTGTACTCATGCCTGCATGCCATCATGAAATAGCCACACTATTTGAACAAACTTTCGTGGACAGCCATATTTTGCCATAATCTTCCACAGTCCTTCTCTGCTGACTGTATCAAAAGCCTTGGTAAGGTCAATGAAAGTGGAGAACATTTCGCAGTTCTGTTCCTGACATTTCTCTTGCAGCGAAAATCATGTCAACAGTTCCACGTTCTTTTCTGAAGCCACACTGGCTCTCGGGAAGAAGACCTTGATCGAGATGGGCCGTGAGGCGATTGAGAAGAATTCTGGCGAGTATCTTCCCTGAAATTGAAAGCAAGGAGATGCCTCGGTGGTTGTCACAGGATTGGTGGTTTCCTTTTCGTTTGTAAAGGTGGACTATTGGCGCGTCCTTGAAATCTTGTGGCATGGTCTCGTTCACCCATATGTTTGTAAAGACTTGGTGAAGCTGCTCTGTTAGGACCGGCCCACCTGCCTTGTATATCTCTGCCGGGATGGAGTCCGGACCAGGTGCCTTGCCGCTGGAGAGTTGCTGGATGGCTTTGTTTACTTCCACTATGGTTGGCAGGTCATCAAGTGTCTCATTTGTGGGAACTTGAGGAAGGCAGTTGATGGTTTCATCATCGAAGAAGAAGGTTGCATTTAAAAGTTGCTGAAATTTTCTGCCCAGCGCTGAAGGATGTCTTTCTTATCGGTGACCAATATTACCCCATCTGCACTGAGGAGGGGAGCTGTGCCTGGTGATGTAGGACCATAGACCGCTTTCAGTGAGTCGTAGAAGTTTTTCATATCATGTCTGTCCGCAAAGCCTTGAATTTCATCAGCTTTGCTGCTCAGCCAGGAGTCCAAAGTTTCTGCTGCACTACTCTCTGAATGTTCTTTGAGGCTGTGACGGGACAGCCCCGGCGGCATCAGAATTACACAAGTTCAAAAGGAATTAAAGAGCCCACAATATTTTCTATCATGCTCTAAAAGAATAAATGTCCACCAGAACCTGATAGAAATGCAATAAGATTGAAAACAAGAGAAAAATACATTTTGACCACGCACGCCCCATCATTTCTGTAATGCTGGGTCTGAGAAAGTTTTGATGTCCAGATCAAAGTTAAAACCCAGACACCACGGCACCAGTCGGCGGGCGCTATCAAAGGTTGAAAACTCTCTGTTTTCAGTACAAGGGAAGAGAAAGACGGCAAAGTGTGAAATCTGGGCTGGGGACGACGTTGATACATCGCGGAGCCAGTCAGTTGAGATTGACGTGTTAGTTTACAATCCTGTGGTTAAAATAGGGACAGACACCTAACACCTTAGTTCAATTTAGTTCAACAGGACCTAACGTGTGAACCAGCCACGGCAGAATGGGAGATAAGAGGGTCAGCCAGACCCGTCTGAAATAACACATGCGGTAAAAGTCCAGACTTTGGGGAGCCGGGACAACGTCTGTAGCAATTAGGACCAGATGCCTAACACCTCACTGCAATACGCGGCAAAGTAGGAACACATGGCTGACACATTCTTGCTAGCAACCCGAGAAGGCTGGTGTTAACGCAGATTGGAAGGTAATGACGCAACTGCATCACCGCCAAAGCATGTTTCATTGTTTCAGGAATGTGGGTCCATTTGATTGGCAAAAATAACTAGTCCATGTGGAAAATAGGTGGAGTTAATTAATATGGGGCATATTAATTAGCCAACGTGGAAACTAGCCAGGAACGGAGAGAATAAAACTATGAGCAGGGACAACAATCCTCAGACGCAAACTCACGTATAGCAAAAGGATACCTACTGGCAAAAGGATACCTACTAATGGGTGATTTCAACGCAAAAATAGGAAAGCAAAGCGATGGATACAGTGTAGGCAACCATGGTTTGGGAGAGAGAAATGAAAGAGGTTACAGACTTGTAGAATGGGCAAAAGAACAAGAATTGGTTGTAGGAAACACCTGGTTTAAACAACATCCTAGAAGATTATGGACATGGAGGAGTCCAGACAGCAGGATTAAAAACCAGATAGATTACATCCTGATAAGCAAAAGGTTTCGAAATGCATTAACAGTTGTAAAAACAGTTCCAAATGCAGACTGTTACAGTGATCACAGATTAATTACTGGCACATTGAGGGTAAAGTTAAAGAAAGTCAAGTATACAGCAGGAAACCCTAAATATGACTTGTGCAAATTGAAAACTGACAAAGAAATACAAGATAATTTTAACATAGAAGTAAAGAACAAATTTGATTTATTGTCTGATCTAGAGATCCTATTTCAAGATGTAGATGATCAATGGGAAATGCTGAAGAATTCAATCAGTTGTGCAGCAGAAAAAAACTATTCCAAAAGTAAAGAAAGTTGGCCGTAAGACATGGATGACTGAAGAAATTTTACAACTAATGGAAACAAGAAGACAGAACAAAAATAATCCTGCCAAATATGAAGAAATTCACAGAAAAGTCAGAACCTTATGTAAGGAGGCTAAAGAAACATGGCTTGAGAAAAATTGCAGAGAAATTGAAAAACAACACAACAGTAAAAATGCGAAACTAATGCACAAAAGAATTCAGGAGATTACTAATCAAAGAACACGTACATCAGCAGGCTGCCTAAAGACAAAAGATGGAAGAGTCATAATAGAAAAAGATCAGATTTTACATGTATGGTCAGATTACGTGAAAAACCTTTATGACGATAGCAGAGACGAACAATATATTGTTCAAAATAACAATGAAGGGCCAGCAATTTTGAAGATGGAGGTTCAGAATGCTCTTAATCATATGAAATCTGGCAAAACCCCCGGTCCAGACAGCGTCACAACAGAAATGATTAATGCTTTAGAAGAATATGGAATAGATAAAGTTACCAGTCTGCTTAATACAATATATGATACTGGAAATATACCTCATGAGTTATGTAATTCTGTATTTATTGCAATCCCAAAGAAATCAGGAGCTTTGGAATGTGATCAACATCGAACAATTAGTATAATGAGTCACATCACGAAGATTTTGCTAAGAATTATCATGCAAAGAGTTAGGAGGAAACTACAACCTGAAATAGGAGAAGAACAATGTGGGTTTGTGGAAGGCAAGGGTACAGTAAATGCTGTGTATATACTGAGAAACATAATCGAACGTTCTATAGAAGTAAACAAAGATCTACACCTTTGCTTTATTGACTACACAAAGGCTTTTGATAAAGTGAGACATGTCAACATGATAAGGATGCTTGAAGATCTACAAATTGATGGAAAAGATCTTAGACTTGTAAAAAACATATATTGGAAACAACAAGCTGCCATAAGAGTTGATAATGAAGTAAGCCAATATCAGCCTATTAAAAGGGGTGTGAGACAGGGATGTGTAATGTCTCCAGATCTGTTTTCCCTGTACAGTGAAAGTATTTTCAGAAATATTGAAGATATGGAAGGAATCAACATTGGGGGACGATGCATCAATAACATTAGATATGCAGATGATACAGTCTTGATTGCAGACAATGAACAGGACCTGCAACATTTAGTAGATGCGATTGTTACACACAGTGAACAACTAGGGTTAGAATTAAATTGTAAAAAGACACAGATTATGGTCGTCACTAGGAAGGACGAAATACCACAATGTAATATACAAGTAAATGGGAATATTCTTCAACAAGTGAGCAGGTACAATTATCTCGGAACAGTAATAACATCTGATGGGAGATGCCTTGAAGAGATTAGAACAAGAATCGCCATGGCAAAAGTAGCCTTTAGCAAGATGAAAAACATACTGACCAATAAAAAGATGTCAATTGAAACGAGAAAAAGAGTGTTGAGATGCTACATAGAACCTGTACTTTTATATGGATGTGAAGCTTGGACAATGAGCAGCCAGGCTGAAAAACATCTGATGGCTGTAGAAATGTGGTTTCTGAGGAAAATGCAAAGAATACCATGGACAGCCAGAAAGACCAATGAACAAGTCCTTCAAGAAACAAATGAAGATCGTAAACTGATCAGAGACATTAGACGTAGACAGTCACAATTTTTTGGGCATGTTATGAGAAGAAATGATTTGGAGAACTTGGTGACAACTGGTAAGATCGAGGGGAACAGACCAAGGGGAAGACCTAGAAACAAGTATCTGGATGGCTTGGCCTTGTGGCATGGTCGAGACAGAAACACGGAACTGATCCACGACTCTGTTGATCGAGTGAGATGGCAGAACATGACCGCCCACGCTTACCGGCATGGCACATGATGGATGGATGGACCTACTGGAGAAATATTAACATTTCGTTCTGTTGGACTTCTGTACGAAGTATTATGACAGGATTTCCTAGCTATAACCCAGGTAATACCATTACTCTGATTAGTTTGTCTGCTAGTCTGAAGGCTTGTGTAGTTTCTTGTTCTGCATATTCTCCAAAACTTTACACTCGTGGATTTTCTTTGTACTTAATGTTCCAGTTCTAGCTTTACGATTTCACTGAGAACTATTTTCTTCTTTCATTCACCACTTGGTTGTCTGATTTGTTGTATGTGATAATTTGGAGAAATCCATTATCCAAGCTACATGAGCGTGTGGCTTATGCATGTACAGAAGATATATTTAGATTCATCCTGTATGATGTTAAACATTGGGGAGACTGACTACTTAGGAGAAATTCCTGAGAGCTACCAGTCTCTTGATAGCGTCCAATTAACATTGATTATTTGGACCAACACTTTGAGTGCCTACCAAGATTGTGGTGAAACCACTTGGTTTGAGGAATGGCACCAGTTCACCTTGTCTGCATGATGTCTGCATGAGGACAGACATGACTTAGGACATTCAATATCCCAGACAGATTCAGGGAAGGCATTTAATGTTCGACAGGACTGTGCGACCAGCCCTTCCGACAAGACAGTATGAATGAATCAGAAAGGGAAAGAGTAAGTGAGGTGAACTTATATGGGAAACACCCCATTACATAAATGTATGTGATGATGTATGTTTTGAGCTATAGATGTTCTAAATGGTTTTATGAATATATACATATATATTTATTTATTTAGAACTGATATATGTTTATGTAACATGCCATCATCTATCATCATATCATCATATATTATGACTTGAATGCATGTTTATATGAATATATAGACATATGTGTTTGAGATGTGTAGACGTAGATACTACCCATCTCTGTTCGTTTCATTCCAGATCTCTTAGGAGCAATGGACAGTCAACAACCCATATCAGGAAGTGACTTAGCCTTGTGAAGGGACCAATTTGGACTCCTTCAATCTGACAGTGAACTGCGTCTCACTGGGGGAAGCATGACCTATGTGACCTCTTAAGTTACGTATACCATATCATCATCATCATCATATGATCATCAATAGCAACAATAAAAACAGTTGTTGTATTTTAAACTCAGTTGTCTGTATAATTCTAAATGTTTATAAATGTTTGTGTAGCGTAATCAAGTACACACATTATATCATTTAGTGGGGGTTCGCACACATTGTCCAGAAGGGGGAAGTTATGTCAGGGAGGGACCTTGCCTATGCAGTCATAAGTAACCAGATTACGTTACATAGCTTAACTCCGCCTTTCTCACTTCTGGTGATACCAAGTACAGCCACATCTATATAGAGATATTCTATCTTCAACGAGCCACTTCTTGGCTGTTTTCTTGAGTATCAGGGACAGTGTCTTAAATCAGCATAAAAGACACTAGTTCCAGGTTTTTTCTCTGGGATCTGGGGTGGTAATTAGTCCCATCTGACAGAGGTAAGGGATCTCAAACTGCACCCAGAACTAAACCCCAGTAGGAGAAAATGATTTTGGCTGAGTGGTTGCCCACCCGGGAGCTACTTCAAGCCAGTTGGTGACAGAGGCATCTTTTTTATGTTGAATTCGGGTCATTCAAATGTGCCTTGAGGAGAAGATGTTTCTCGGCCAGCAATTGGTTGATGTCTTCGGAATTTTCATCAATCCAGTCTTTATGCTTTCGGGGGGTTGGACCCAGGATTTCCATAGCAGTGTTGTAAATTATGTCCTTTAGGGCTCTCCACTCTGTTTCTGTATCCTGTTTAGCTGCAGCATTGGGCTTGAGGCGGTCTTCCAGCATATCTTCAAACGACAGCTGCATTTTCTTGCTATTTAGGCAGGTGACATTTAGTTGTTGTTTTTTTTTTTTGCATTTTCACCCCTTGAGGACGCCGTGGTGGTCTGATGTGAATGTTTATTTTCGAGATAATGAGACGATGGTCTGTCCAACATTCGGCACCACACATGGATTTTGTCACCCGAACGTCTTGTCTGTCACTCCTCCTGACGATGACATAGTCAATGAGGTGCCAGTGTTTTGATCGAGGGTGCATCCACGATGTCCTGTTTCTCATGGGGAGACGGAAAATTGTGTTGGTAATCAGGAGATCGTGTTCGGCACATGTCTGAAGAAGGAGGAATCCATTGCTGTTACAATTTCCGACTCCGTGATTTCCAATAATGCCACTCCAAGAAGTGGTGTCCGTGCCTACTCTGGCATTGAAATCCCCAAGGAGTATAAGTTTGTCTCCTTTGGGAACAGATGTTAATACACTGTGCAGGTCCTCATAGAACTTGCTCTTGACATCATCTTCATTGGTCATAGTTGGTGCGTAGACACTCACAGTGGTTGCATGCTTCCTTCCATTCAGCAGGGGCAATTTAATGGTCATGCGCCTGTCGTTTATAGCCTTTGGGAATCCAGCTAGTTTGCCGACCAGGGCCGACTTAATGGCAAATCCCACACCAGATTGGCGTCTTTCCTCGCTTTTCCTTCCACTCCAGAAACATGTGTAGCCGGCACCTATTTCACAGATTTGGCCTTCTTCTGCAAGTCGTGTCTCGCTCAAGGCTGCAATATCGATGTTGTACCTGCCCAGCTCTCTCCCAATCAGTGCTGTTCGTCTCTCTGGACCCGACGCGCCATCTCTGTCAATTTGGGTGCGTACATTCCAAGTTCCGATTGTTAAGGGAATATGGTTTGCTCTTTTAACTTTACCTGTTTTTTCTTTCTTTGTATGTCGACCGCAGTTTAGGTACCCACTAACCGCGGATAGCTGGTTAGGTAGTGATGGAGCAGACAATGTTTAGGGCACCTTTTCTAGCCCCTTCCTCATGCTATGGAGGTGAGCAGTGTGTTCCTATAGAGGGCTGCTCAGTCGCTCAGGGGGCTGCCGAATCCCACTGCTGCTCCGGTCAGTAGAAGACGACCATATGGCCTCAGCCGGCTGTGTGCAGGTCTGCGACTATGGCTGCCAGCGTACCCACGCCTGCCACTTTGCCGCTCGCCCATCGCCACAGGGCTTGAAGGTGATATATGACGTTGAATGAAGAATGACTTGTGCGATGAATTGGATTAAAGTGAGGAAGAGTTGTGCAATTCGTCGACCTCACTCTCTCGCCTGAGTCCATCTGAATCCAGTGGTAGGACAAGTCAAGACGACTGGAGACGAATACAGGTGCAGTGGATGACCAGGGCGCTGTACGTGCCTTGCCGTGCTCATTACGTTCCACAACGCTTTGCAGGTAAACGCCGTCTTGTCCGTTGAATCAGGAATGATTTCTTCCGCGCAGTCTGCCGGATCCTGTCTTCACATGCTGGGTAGGCATTCCCTACTTCACCGCTTGGTTTGAGTTGACCAGTTGTCTATGTAGGAAGGTATAGAACAAACATATAGACTGTTTTGATCCGGTTATTGCTATAGCTATACTGTACCACGTGACTTGCCGCTATAAAAACCAGCGCGCAATTGCTAAGGTCTCATTTTCTGCTGAATCACAGAAGAGGACGGACCAAGAGACATAAAAAAGCCAGTGGTATCATTATTATTATTTGTATGTCCCGCAATTTTGTCCCATCCAACATGTGCCAGGCCGTGTTCCATTCTACTAACTCACTCGATCACCATGGTCGTGGTTAAGCCTGTCTTATGCCGCGTGGCCAAGTCATCCAGGTAACTACTTCTATGCCTTACCCACTGGGACAACTTGCATACAGCTATATAAATATAACCCAGGAAGAAATAAATAAATAAACAAATACATAAATAAAAGCTTAAAAGCTTTAAACTGTATTTTTGAGAATCGCTATATTCTGTATCCGTAAGCATTCCTTCTCAGCCCGGGTTGTCCGAAGCCGGCTGATTGTAATTTAGATAACCCCGCAGGTAAGGTCGTGTCCGTCTTCCACTAACTGAATACTAGCAGCACGGGTTTAGAATGTGCCCGCTGACCGCTAATCAGATTATAGCTCTCCACTGGGCAGAAAACGCGGTCAGGCTAGGAATGTTTGCAGCGTGGTCTGGCAATGGTTAGTTAAATATTTAGAAAAACGGAGAAATATGCATCTGCTTTTGACAATACTGTTGTGTCCTTTTTCTGTGTACGCTGAATAGTAATATAGCTACTGTAAATTTCACCAAAACCACGAAGTGACGACGCACACATAGAATATACACATCCATTAACAAATAATATCTCTCAAGTCATCATCATGTGACATGTCGACGGCGTAGGCGATCATGGCGCTCCGCGGTGTCCAAAACACCTTAGAAATATAGTGAGCTATAATGAAGAGGTGGAATGAGTATAATATTAACTGTATATAAGAGAATTATATGACGGAGAAAGGGAAGAATTAACAGAAGATAGTAACTTAGAAGGTCCACCTATTCTGAAAGAAGAAGTCGCTGACGCTATGAAACGTGTGAAGAAAGGAAAAACAGCTGGGCCAAATGAAATCACAATAGAAGAATTAGAAGTGTTGGGAGAATTTGGAGTAGATATATTAACCAAAATGTTGAATGATATTTACAGTAGTGGATATTTACCCAGTGATATGCTGAAATCTGTATTTATAGCTATACCAAAAAGACCAGGAGCAATTGATTGTGAAGATTTTCGTACAATTAACCTCATAAACCATATCACTAAGCTTCTACTCAGAATCATAATGAGAAGAAACAAAAATAAAATAAAAATGGAAATTAGTGAAGAACAGTATGGATTTGTGGAAGGAAAGGGCACAAACAATGCAATTTATACATTACGGACACTAATAGAAAGGTCAATAGAGAAACAGAGAGACATATATTTGTGTTTCATAGATTATACTAAGGCATTTGATAAAGTAAAACATGATGAACTGATTAAAATGTTGGAAGTTATCAACATTGATGGAAAAGATTTAAGAATAATAAAGAATGTTTACTGGAACCAAGTAGCAGCAATTAAAATGGGAAATAAAGAGGGTAGTTACGAACAGATAAAGCTAGGAGTATGTCACCGTCCTAGATCTCTAGGGGAATGAAACTCGGGCTCATACAGGCAACAAACTCCGTTCATATGCAATCTAACATCATTTATTATTATTATGTTACAGTAAGCTGGCGAAGAGAGTTTTCGCAAGCCAGCAATCTGTAAGTTGCATATCACAGGAGTTTACAACAAACATAATTATCACAACAACTCTATCAGCTATCTAACATATGCATAAGACCCCTAAATACACTTGGGTCTAAACTATCAAGTCCCCCTTAAGGTAAGCCCTGTTGCTTCCTCGATGTCCAGTCCGTGTCTGCCTTTCCACACGTGTCGCAATCCGACACGGGTGGTAACTCTCTCTGAGTTTCTCGTGGACCCCGCAATCGGCGGGCCCCATCGGTGTCCACGGGGCTGTGGACACACTGACCGGTCCTTCGAGAAGGCTCTGGATTCTTTGAGCCTTCGAGTGACTCGGTTCTTTCCCTTTAGCTGGAGTTCTATCCCTTCGCTAGTCTCTCTTACTTTTCTGTTGGTACCGCCCCTATGTGAGGCTGTGACAGGAGTCCCCCTCCCCCCTGCTTTGATGGGTTATTATATGGTAATTAGTTCTGTACTAATTCTGTCACAGGATCACATAAAGTCGGTGTTTGTAGTTTGGTGGATAGTAACTTGGCAACCTACACATCTGCATCAACAACTCATGTATTCTCCCATACACCACTTCAAGATGATTGCTGAAGAGGTCTCTCTCTTCTATGTTCTTAAACATGCTTATCTGACCGAAGTTCCGTGACGTTTCCAGTTGTTTTTACAACCGCGCCCTTCTCACGTATCCATATGATACCAAGATATAAAACTCTGTGTAAGAGAGTTTTAACAAGACAAATGTCTTGGCTATTTAAGTACACTTGCAAATCTTGTTTTGCGTGTGTATTTCGATACACTTTTACTTCCGTATGTTGTATGTTGCTGAATATGTAGTTATGCTGTTGTTTTATCACACCTGACTATGTGTGTTCCTGTTGGCTTGTTAGTGTATTGACTGATATGTTGCTGTTTCTAATAAAGTGACTGTATTTTAATTGTTAGTGTTCAGTTTTTGAGTTTGTATAAAGTGTGTGCTCACTGTGTGGTTTAACTCCAAGCGTCACGAGTTGGGATATCCTTTGTCATGAATTACCCAATCTGTGTAATGCATGATCGGGCCATTCCAAACAGTGGCGCTTAGATGTGGTGTATTCAATACTAAACATGTATCAACAAATTGAGACAGGTAATACATTTTAACATGAAAGACGCAGACAATTTAAAATAAATACGTTTTGCGTACAATTTGTCCGCTCAGTATATCGCTCTCTCATTTAATTCATTCACTCTGTCATTCATACCTCTTTCATACAAAATAGTATTTTGTTAAAATATACAAATAAAGTTAAGGTAAGTCTTACTGCCCTTAGAAAAATGGATTAGGCGATATGTTCCCTTTAAGGTAACAAGTACTTTTTGTACGTGTAATCAAAAAATGGTTTATAACTTAAATAGAAAAAAATTGTATAGGAAGAATATTTCACCTATTAGTGACAATACCTGTAATATTATGGTAGAAAATATACAAGTTACAGGTTGACATATTTTATATATATAATTAAATACAAGTGTAATACATATTAACTAATAGTAAATTAATTAACTAACTAACTAACTCCAACGACGATGTGTGTGTGTGTTGTCCTCCTGTTGTCCGTGTGTCGTGCCATTAACAGTTAATATAGCTGTCCTTTACATGTTGTAATCGACGTAGTTCTATTCCGGCTGTTTGCGACGTTTTTTAGCAATAGCGAGTATGCAGTGTTCTTAATCTTTACAAGATGACTGTCAGTTCACTGGTTGAAATCACTTCACAGATATTATATATCGCTCGGATTGTTTTTCAAGCCTTGGCCATTGGTAATATGGCTTAATACACTATAGGGTTCTCAACGTTTCATGTTCGTGAGTGTTATCAGTAGACTATTCACTCGGTTCAAGTTTCATGTTCGTGCGTGTTATAAGTAGATTATTCATTTGGGCGTTGATACTTCTGGATGAAAGTTCTATAGTAGGTGTAGAGGTACACTGTTATATGGTAGGTGAAGCGGTACACTGTTCTATGCAACAGACTAAAATATCACAGCGAATCATATGGCGAATGATTAATGTGCCTAGTGCTAGTCTGCTGGTGTATTAGTTTGCCGTGACAATATGTCCGCAATAATATTATCAGTACCTTTGAGATGGCGGATTTCAAAGTCGAAATCTTGAAGAAGAAGACACCATCTTGCTAATCGATTATTCTTGGGCACACCTTGCTTAAGTACCAGCAGTGGCGAATTATCGGTTAAAACAACAAAATGCGAACCTAAGAGGAACTTAGATAAACGACGCATACAAAAAAGTAGACTTAATGCCTCCAACTCAACTGTGGAATAATGGATCTCAGCCTTTTTAAGCTTCTGGCTGACATAGAGTATCGGATGTCTTACGCCTTGATATTCCTGCATCAGGCATCCTCCAATTGCGATAGCACTCGAATCTGTGGTCAGAATAAAAGGTATATCTATGTTTGGTAATCTTAATACGGGTGGGTTAGAAAAAATTGATTTCAATTTGCACATTACATCCTCTAAGCGGATACTCTTACAAAATTTTTCTGGATGATCTTTTGTCAACAGATTAGAAAAAACTGATGTGAGTTCCGCCCAGTTTGGTATAAACTTGGCATAATAGTTTATGAGACCTAGCAGGCTTCTAACCTGTTTCTTTGTAGTTGGAACTTCTAGGTTGAGAATTTTTGATACGATTCTATCATCTGTCAATAGCTTGCCTTCGGAAATCCTATGACCTAAGAAGTCTATTTCTTTATAGCCTATTTCAACCTTGGAAGGTTTGATAGTAAGTCCAAAGAGAAGGATTTGATTAAAGACTTGTTGGAGTGTACGTAAGTGAGAAGTCATGTCTGAAGAATGGATACATATATCATCAATATATGATTGCACGTCCTTGATGCCGTGCAATAGCAGTCTAGTTAACCTGACAAATGTGGCGGGAGCGTTCTTGAGACCAAATGGAAGATATCTCCATTCGTACAGCCCAAGTGGTGTAGCGAATGCTGTTATATGCCTTGAAGAGGGAGATAGTGGTACTTGCCAGTATCCTTTAGCTAAATCAAGGTTAGAAAATAAAGATGATTGAGACATATTCAAAATGAGGTCTTCACAGCTGTTCATTGGCTCAGCATCTGTCGTGGTTATAGTATTTAACTTCCTGTAATCTATGCATAGACGAATGGTTTGGGCCTTCTTTTTCACCAGAACAATTGGCGAAGAGTACTGGGACACAGATTTCTGTATTATTTTATTTTTCTCTAAGTCCAAAATTTCTTTATCTAAATTTGCCCTGTAATGTAAAGGAATTGAATATGGTCTACATCTGATAGGTGTTAAATCTGTCAACACAATTGAATGTGTTATTTTGTCAGTCTGTCCAGGTTTGTTTGAGAAGATAGTTCTATAGTCGTTAAGAAGAGACAAAATGTCTTGTCGCTGCTGTTGTGTCAAAGTGTCAGAGATTTGTATGTCCTTCATCGTACTGTCGTCGTTCATAATTGGTACTGGAATTTCTGTATTGTCTACGTCCGTCTGATTTATTACTGAAGCTACTGTTTGTAAATTGTCTTCAATGTCATTGTCGTCGTCGTCGAGACTAATAGTTGTCAATGTGTCGTTAAATTGGTCGTCCATGTCATTATCCCATATTGTCGGTACTGTGAATCTGTTTTCGTCGTCTTCGCTGTCACAAGAATGAGTCGTTAATGATGCTTCGTTTGTCGATGTGTCATTCAGTTGGGTAATTGTCGTTTCGTTTTCGTTGTCCTTATTGTCGGTCTGGTTATTGTCATCTGTTATCTGCGTCTTGTTGTTCGTGTCATTGTCCTTTCTAGAATAGTACGGTTTTAACATATTTACATGGAATATTTTCAACTTTCCATTCAAAGAAATTTCGTAGTCAACTTCCGAAATCCTTCTTACAACTTTAAATGGTCCCTGCCAAGAGGTTGATAGTAAATCTCTTTTGTCAGGTAGTAATAGTAAAATATCTTGATTTGGTTGTAATACAATCGTTTTTGCCCCTTTGTTGGCGTACTGCCTGTACCTAAAACCTTTCTCCTGTAATGATGTTCTGGCCAGTATACAGGATCTAATGATTTTGTCTCTGGTGTCAGTGACCAAATCATAGGTGGAAACTGGTAATTGGGTGTTTACGGGTTGTGATATTATACTTTGTAAATAGTTAGAGGTCCTCTTGGGTTCGCTCCGTATATCAATTCAAATGGAGAGAACCCCGTACTTGATTGTGGGACTTCTCTGTATGCGAACAGCACCGTTGGGAGAATTATATCCCAATCGGGTGGATTATCCGCTGTCACTTTGGATAACATATGTTTTAGGTCCCCATTTAATTTTTCGCAAATTCCATTTGCGGCCGGTCGATAGGGACTTGTAAAACATTGTTTTATGCCTAGTAACTTAGTTACCGATTGAGTGGCATAAGATATGAATTGCGTTCCTCTATCCGATATTATCTGCTCCGGAAAGCCATAACGGGAGAATATCTGTAATAATACGTCCGTCACATCCTTAGAGGAGATAGATGTTAATGGAATCATTTCTGCCCACCTCGAACACAAATCAACGAGTGTAAAAATGTATCTATTTCCTTTGTTTGAGATGTGGTTCAAAGGACCTATTAAATCAACCGCCACGATTTGAAATGGTCTCGAGGCAGTTGTGGTTGATTGAATTTCTGCCGTAGGGTTTTTCCCTTTTTTGATTAGTTTCTGACAGGTATCGCATGATTTACAATGGGGTTTGATGTCTTGGAAAAATTTAGGCCAATAAAATTGACTCAGGACTCTGGCCCTTGTTTTTTCGTAACACATATGACCTCCGAAAGGTGAGTCATGGGCTATATGTAGCACTTTCTCACGATGTGACTGAGGTAGAACCACTTGCTGTATCGTGGTTTGATCTCTGGTATATAATCTAGTTAGAATATTATTATTTAGTCTAAATGTCCAAGAAGCATTTTTCGTCAATTTTGGCTTTAATCCTACTAGCCGAAAGTATCGCGAAAGAGTTGGATCTGATTTTTGTTCTTCTATAAGCTCGGTGGTGGTAATATTGGGTGAAATGATTTGTAGCGACTCCTGAAGTTGGTCGTTGTGGGTTTTGTGTGTCATTTGTCTTGTTACTATATTAGCGTATTGTGTGTGTTGTTGCTCATTTACAGGCTCAATATTTTGTGGATCGATGGCGTCCTCAGTTCGAGGTGTTAATTTGATGGTATCATTGAAAGATTCAACCGCCCCAGTATTCTGCACCTCTGTGAATTCGTTTCGAATTCCGTCATCGGTTGTCTCCCTTGTGCTTTTGGAAGTTTGAGACAAGCACGCGTGGTTTTTCATTTTGGAACCACTGTTCAGTTTTTGGATACAGTTTTTCTGTTCCCTTTCTCTGATTTCTTGTTCAGAGCAAGATCTTATGTTGGAAAGATTCCCAAGGATGATTTCAGCGGCAGGATTTTCTAGTACTGCGCATAGCACTTGTCCTGATATAAAAGGTGTCCGAATTTCGGCAAGTGCTAGGGGGTATCTTTCGATAGTGCCTGCGAATGTGCGACAAGTTACGTATTTGTGTGTGTAGTCTTTGTCATTAACTAATGTTTTCTTAATTCCACAAAGAGTCGCGCCGGAATCGCATATTAATGTACATTGTTTGTTATTAACAAAACCTGTTGCAAACTTTAACTTGCCTGTTGATGTTAAGGCTGCGTTGGCCATTTCGTTAGAAACTGGGATTGTGTGGCCGCATAGCAAAGTTGTATCAAGCTGAAATTTCCTACAGGTGTTACATGCGTTATCAGTGATGGTGTTAATGATTTCTACTGCATTACCTAACTCACTCGTACTTTCATTCTGGATGTCGCATTCGTTCTGTTGTTCAATTTCTTCATCTGAGGATGTGTCTATTAATGCGGCATTAGCCTGCTTCATCATCTTTCGTCCGTCACAGCGTCCTGAATAGTGCCCAAAGCTCGCACAAAAATAACATTTGACCGCTCTCTGATATGCGTTCCTTTTGTTCTTTTGCTTTTCCACCATCATTTGCAGATGATGTGGATAATTTGGTGACTTGTCACACATCGCGTACTCTTCGTGTCTCAAATGACAATACTGGCACATTACTGGCTTTGTGAACTTAGAGCGTTGTTTGAACCTATTTTCATTTGGTTTTGAATATTTGGTGTTTGTAACCGCTGCTGTTTCATTTTGGCTCATATTCAACTGAAAAATATCGCGGTTCGCTGTAAAATATGCGCTCCCCTTATTTTCTATTTCTTGAATAGTTTTACAATCCATTTGTCTCAAAAATTTAGAAAAAGGTGTTGGTATTGTGCTAATAATTTTGTCAATTATAATTAGCTCCTTCAGTTTATCATGGTTGTTATTTGTTTTTGCTGAGGTTATCCATTTTGTACAAATATCTTGGACTGTAGACACGTAGTCTATGAAAGTTTGGTTAGGCAATGGGGTTAATTTGGAGAACTGTAGTTGATAGCCTGCTGTATCTAGTGAAAAATGTTGTAGTATTCTTTGTTTCAAATAGTCGTAATCTTTCCTCATGTCTTGTGGAACTGTTTCTATCACTTTTAAGGGCTCTAACGCTAAATTTCTCATCAGGATAAATGACCAGTCGACTTTTGCGACGTTATGATAAGTCATCAAGCACTCAAAGTTCTCTAAGTATGCGCTGATTGAATCTCCTGAACAAAACGGCTTGACCAGGCCTTTATATTTGTTGTATTTTTGTTCATCTTCTTTACTTCTAATTTTGTTTACTGACATTTCTAAGTTGGAATCAATTTCCATTTGTTTCAGTTTTATCTGTGTTTCTGCACTTAATTGGGCTTGCTTGGTCGCAGCCTCGAGCTCCATTTGCATCTTCTTCTCTTGAGCCTGCAGTTGCATTTTCTTTTCTTCCGATTCCATATGCATCTTTCTTTCCTCAGCCTCAATTTGCATCTTCTTTTCTTGAGCCTGCAGTTGCATTTTCTTTTCTTCAGCTTCCATTTGCATCTTTTTCTCTTCTCTTTCTGCTTGCATCTTCTTCTCTTCTCTTTCTGCTTGCATCTTCTTCTCTTCTCTTTCTGCTTGCATCTTTTTCTCTTCCCTCTCTATTGCTCTGTCTTCTCGTGCAATATTTTCTGAATGTGTCTTTTGTGCCCATTCTGAAAGTTTTTCCTCAATATATCCTAACTTAATACCTAATTCGATGCACTGTTCTAATGTTGACATCTTGTATTTTAGTTATTGTTCACTTTCTTGAAATTAAATCCCTTTGAAATTAGTTTGGGTATACAAAAGTTGGTTATCCCCCTTAATGTTTACATTCAAATTTACACGCGCAGGTTTACTTGGTTATGAGATTAGCATATACATAAAAATCAATACGAAGAAAAAATGTTACATCAATGAATCATGGGTGAGTATCGCTTAGGGACATAATGAGCATGAAATGAAACTCATCTTATTTTTCCTGATCTCTCGACTGTAGTCTTGTTGTGCTTTCCTGTTATCTCGCCACTGCTGGAGTACAGGTTACATACACACGATATTTCGCGGAACAATCTGATGTTGGAATCAAAAACAATTAGTAACGGTCAATGTAATTGTCACAGTCATGTCAATGTCAAATTTTATGAGCATCAGCATAATTTCAAACCTTAAATATTTTTGTAGCGGGACTATAATAGCTTATTCACAGATAATATGATGATAGCTGCAAAGTTTTTGACTTTGTCATGTATGATATATATATATATATATATTTTTTTACTTGGCAAAACCAAGAGCTGTCTGGAAGTAAAGCTTCTGATTGCCAAAACCGGCTTACCCCCATATAGCCTGTCACCGTCCTAGATCTCTAGGGGAATGAAACTCGGGCTCATACAGGCAACAAACTCCGTTCATATGCAATCTAACATCATTTATTATTATTATGTTACAGTAAGCTGGCGAAGAGAGTTTTCGCAAGCCAGCAATCTGTAAGTTGCATATCACAGGAGTTTACAATAAACATAATTATCACAACAACTCTATCAGCTATCTAACATATGCATAAGACCCCTAAATACACTTGGGTCTAAACTATCAAGTCCCCCTTAAGGTAAGCCCTGTTGCTTCCTCGATGTCCAGTCCGTGTCTGCCTTTCCACACGTGTCGCAATCCGACACGGGTGGTAACTCTCTCTGAGTCTCTCGTGGACCACGCAATCGGCGGGCCCCATCGGTGTCCACGGGGCTGTGGACACACTGACCGGTCCTTCGAGAAGGCTCTGGATTCTTTGAGCCTTCGAGTGACTCGGTTCTTTCCCTTTAGCTGGAGTTCTATCCCTTCGCTAGTCTCTCTTACTTTTCTGTTGGTACCGCCCCTATGTGAGGCTGTGACAGAGTACGACAGGGGTGTGTCTTGTCACCAGATCTTTTCTCCCTATATAGCGAAGTAATAATGAGAGAGATCAAAGAGATGCCAGGAATACTAGTTGGAGGTTATAATATAAATAATATACGCTATGCAGATGACACAGTATTGGTGGCGGATAATTCAACAGACCTACAGCAATTATTAGACGTTGTAGTAACAGAGAGTGCAAGGAAAGGACTCTCCTTGAATATCAAGAAAACAGTAACAATGGTAATATCAAAGAAAATGGTGACACCAAAATGTGACATAGAAATAGAAGGAAAAATCCTTAGCCACGTGGATAATTTTAGATACCTAGGGGCATTTATAACATCAGATGGAAGGTGTACAACAGAGATTAGGAGCAGAATAGGGCAGGCAAAAGCCGCATTTCAGAAAATGA
Organism: Cepaea hortensis; assembly: GCA_963921405.1. Lineage (NCBI taxonomy): Eukaryota > Metazoa > Mollusca > Gastropoda > Stylommatophora > Helicidae > Cepaea > Cepaea hortensis. The sequence goes on along the minus strand of OY992876.1, from coordinate 130,364,176 downwards.
AGAGTATCTTGTGCAATAAGTCACTATCACTGAATGTAAGAAAGAGAGTGCTGAAATGCTATGTAGAACCAGTTTTGCTGTATGGCAGTGAATCTTGGAATGTAAATGAACAAAGTAAGAAGAAATTAGAAGCAACAGAGATGTGGTTTCTGAGACGAATGTTGCGAATTCCTTGGACTGCCAGAGTAACTAACGACGACTGCCTGAAACAGGCTAATGAAACTAGAACATTATATACAACAATAAGACAGAGACAAACATCTTTCTTCGGTCACGTGATGAGAAGAGAGGCATTGGAGAACATCGTAACAACTGGAAAGATCGAGGGGAAGAGAGGCAGAGGCAGACCAAGAGAAATGATGCTGGATGGATTGAGACGGTGGCATGGAGGAATATCAGCAGCAGAGTTGATCCAGAAAACCAAAGACCGAGATCTGTGGAAAGCCATGAACGCCTCCGCCAGCTGGCACGGCACTTGATGATGATGACCTATCGCTAGTGACAGAAAGTAATGTTATTTCTAATGACCCCAACCGACCTGAGCTGCTGTGACAATCATCTTCTTTTGCCCTGCCAATAAGCGTGGGCTGTCATGTTTCGCCATCTCACACGATCACCAGTCATGGATTAGCTCTGTGTTCTTGTCTCGGCCATACCATGTGGCCAAGCCATCCAGGTATTTTGTAATCATATACAACTAGTGCTCCCACGATCGGTTCCGACAGACCGGTCGTAAGTTGAGTACGCTATGTGTACAGTAATGTGAAGTGATGTTATAAAAACATTTAAGTTAAATTATATCATAAATTTATTTTATTATTGTTATAAATCATAATTTTCAATGTTCATTTTGTGCCATTTGTATCATCTCTACACCATTTTGTTTCTTATTTTTACATCGTCAGGTTTAAGAAAAATACTGCATTAACTGTACATGTACATCTGGTTTAATATGTGCAAAACATACAAAATACAGGTGTGGAAAATAATATATAGGAAACATTTTCCCAATCGCAAAACACATCTTATTGTCATTAACATCAAAATATATAAACATGGAGGCGTAAGAGGCGACTAAGGAGGCTATGGTTCCGTCGCCCTGCTACTGAGTGAGTGCGTGGCGCGACACTGTGAGCTGTGAATTTCGCTTGGAATGCTTTTACATCTGTCCGCGGTTTTTCGCGTGAACTGCATGTTCGGAACGATGACGGCCGGCTGTTGCTGGATTGACTGGTTTGCCTTTTCGGTTCACGAGTGCATTTTTCAGGAGACTCCTGGGAGTCGTCGCTGTAGCTACGGAGTTCGTGCTTTGTGCGGCGCTTTCGGTGGGTCGCCCTGCAGAAAGAGACCAAACCATATGAGATAAAACCCCGGTCAATGAAGTCTTTCTGGTGACTGCCGTTTTCATCGACGATAAACTGTATTTTTCGTGGAGGACTTTTGTGTTGGCATTCTGGCGGCGGAATTATGCACAGTGTACCTGTGCGGGCTGTTGGCTTGCCGACACTCCTGTCTATTCCATTGTTCACATGGGGCAGTGAGGAGCATTTTGTGATATTCACTGGCACAGGAACTGAGCAATATGGGGACAACCCGTTGCCGTGAAGTTGGAACCGCGACTAACTAACTAACTAATATATAAACATGTACGAAACATTTTATTGGCCACTGGTGCTTGGCTGCAGATCATGTCGTCATCTAAGGCAGCAGTTGGGGGTACCGGAGTTGGTTTTTTCGTAAACATGGTGAGCTTTGTCTGAATTGTATGTTTCTTTTTTTCATCATAAATTTCACGATACGGACGAAACACATCGTGCGCCATCCGTTCAATCCTTGCAAATCGTTCGATGTTTGGGTCCATTGCTTCGAAATGTATAAGAAGTTTATTCAGTAAAGATAAACCTTCTGATAATCCCTTAGTGGTGAACTTTCTTTCTGGCTCATCTTCTTTCTTGGCTTCTCTTCTTTCTTCTTCCGCCACTCTTTCTGCTTCCAGTTCGATTAACTCTTCATTTGTAAGTTCTCCGGATTCTTTGTCTAGCAACTCTTCGACATCTTCAATTTCACACTCCAAAGAAAGGTCTTTGGCGAGTTTTACTATTTTTTCCCGAATCGTTTCAAGTTCGTGTTCACTGTCAAATCCATGAAAATCATTAACATAGCGCTTAACACATTTTTTCCAGATGCCATTCATGCACTTTGTCGTCACAGCCTCCCAGACGGTAGCGATATTCTTGATACACATTAAAATGTTGTAGTGTTTCCAAAAATCTCGCAATGTTAGTTCTGAGTCAGCATCTATTGCGGATATTGCTTGAACGAAGGTGGTTCGGAGATAGTTGGCCTTTACGGTCGCAATCAAACCTTGGTCCATAGGCTGGATGAGTGGAGTCGTGTTTGGCGGAAGAAAAACAAATTTTACATCTGGATGGAGATCGCCTAGATGTGGTGGGTGTCCAGGCACGTTATCGAGTAGTAATAAAATCTTGAAAGGAATATCTTTCTCCAAACAATATTCTCGAACTTGAGGAATAAAACAGTTCATAAACCAGTCTTCAAACAACCTTTGCGTCATCCATGCTTTACGTTGAGAACGAACGTAGACGGGAAGTATGTGCTTGTTAACATTCTTGAACGCACGCGGGTTGCCTGAGTGATAAATTAAGATTGAGACAGAAATAAATCTAAAATCTAATATGGTTGGTGATTGTGGTCGTAAAGCCGAATGGTCGTAAGTTGCATAGGTCGTAAGTCGATCAATGCCTGTACTGAAATTAAGGCGGCATTTCACAAGATGAAAATTACTCTCTGCAATATACCCGTTTTAATGGAGGTGAGAAAAAGAGATTTAAGAGCTATAAACAAGTCAATGGAAGCTGCGGTAGCTTAATTGCTAGGCACTCACTTGCCGACCTGGTGGTCTTGGGTTCGATCTGCAACTGACCAGATTCAGATTTATTCAAATTGACCTTGGCTTCCAGGCTGAACCAGCCTAAAATGGGTACCAAGAAAAATGTTGGGAAGTCGCTTAAAAGTCGACATGGGCGACTTCATTGTACCTGGTTTCATCCCACATGGATCAGTCTCTTTCCACAGCGTGTTAAGCGTCGCACAAAGCATGAACTCCGTAACTCCAGCGATGAATCGAAAGATGCGGCCCAGAATTGAACCATCAACCTTCAAAGCCTAAGTCAGACAGATGTTGGGAAGTAAAGGCAGTAAGCATAATACCGATCACTTTACCCACCGAGTGTCGGCTGGTCTTTAAAAATATGGATCTATAGTATGTCCCGAAAAGAATGCCTTCATTCACGATCAATTATTTTGAAAACTGTCTGTTGCATCGTTATGAAATTTTTCCTGCCGTCTTATATTTACCCCCACCCAAGGAATATGTCTTTGATAGGTCCAAAAGCAACTTAAATCATCGAAAGCGGCGACATTTCTTTGATGTTTTGCTGAAAAACTAGTGATTTCTCGCTAACAAATTTGTGTTTACAGTAATGGGCGCTCCTCCAATTCAGATGACACACAAGGCGTATCCGGATTCGTATGGGAGTGGGTGCAATGAAAGAAGTAGCTTAAAGGTCTACAGGGTCGGCTGCATTGCACCGGGTTTTTATCCCATATGGCTCGGTCTCTTACCGCAGCGCGGAAAGCGTCGCACAAAGTACGAACTCCGTAGCTCCATCGACGACCCTCGGGAGTCTCCGAAAAAATGCACTTGTGAAATGAAGGACGCGGCCCGGAATCGAACATACAACCTTTGGAGCCCGAGTCAGACGGCTTGACCACTTCACCATGGAGAATCCCGAGAGGGATGCAATGTGTAATATTAGTAAAGACAGAGAATTTACAGAGGTATTGGGTAAATAATTTGTAAATTAACAGGAAAGTAGAAGGAATATATTTCTTGCCTTATTTTTCATTTCCTTCTTGTTTCTTCAGCTGCTGGTTAATAAAGTGTACACAAGTGTTCATGTTAGCTTTTTATAATGAGTTCGTGAAAGCTTCCAAATAGCTGTGCGTTAATGTGCGTATGGAGTGACCAGAAATGATACCGCAATTTAGTCATCATGTTTCAATTTTTAAGGATCTGTTCAGCTGTCTGTGTAGTTTGTTCACACTTACACATGGGTGACAGACCCTCTTTGAGTCTTCGTGAAAGATTGTCTACTCTGCTGTTTACCGTTCAGAGACGGAACATGATTACCTGTTTTGCACTATGAAAATATTTGTCAGTGTCTCTGTAGTGGGCTTTCTTCTTAACGACCAAGATGTTGGTCCTCTTTTCATTGAAGTTTATAGATTGATTCGTATGTGCGTGTGTTGTCCCCTAATTTGACAACGTGTTTGCTCTCACGTTTCTTGTTATGCCACACTATGTCAGTTTCCACCGCAATATTACTCTTCTGTTGGTATTCAATGCGTTTAGTGTGTGTGTGTTTTTTTTTCTTTTTCTTCAATACAGTTGTTTGTCACCGCTGAGGGCTTGCGGAATTGAAAATTCATCACTGTGGAATACAAACTGTTGCCATTGACATTATGCTGATGCTGTAATGTTTAGGGCCTGCAATTCGTCTGAATAGTTGGAGCAAAATATCCCAGTAAGTGTGTACATAGATTAAGATCTGCGATCTGCTCAGACCTTAATCTGTGTTGGACGATTCCAGTAGGTTGATGATTGCTCTCGGTTGCATAAAATTCAATCCATCCTTTCTCCAATAGTCCTCTTCCTCTTTCAACACATGGTCCTCACATTTTTTCCAGTAACTTTTATCAATATTTAATAGCGCGGACTGGTTGATAGATAGACAGACAGACTGACAGATAGAAAGGTAGGTAGGTAGAAAGGTAGGTAGGTGGGTGGATGGATAGATAGGTAGGTAGATAGATAGATCCCCGCCAGGAGCTGGGCGAAGCCGGGCCGAGTCAGCTAGTTTATTTATATAATCACGTTTCATGAAAGAACCCCCATTGGAGACACCTCTGAACAATACCATTTAACTCTGCGCTGTTTGTGCCAAAACGAAAACCGCGAGACAATTTCAAAAAAAATCGCGGATGTGTCTTGCTAAAGCTGTAATACTTTTAAAATGATGGTATTAATCCCTGAGCCGTAAATTATATACCGCATATAAACAAACATTGAAATCTGCCGTACAATCTCCAGAACAAAATTTTTTTTGTTGGGTGGACATAATGATAAGGTTATATGCTAAATCTCATCATTTTCCCTCAGTAGGTTACTGAGATATTGGATTTTATATTGGGGCAAAAAAAAAAAAAATAAACACACTATAACAGTGCATGTCCCTTAAAGCGTATAAAAGGGTTCTTTATTTTCACTTACTATATCAAGTCAGTTCTGGTGTATTGTCACAGTCTTAGATCGCTAGGGGATCTGGACTCGGGCTCATACAGGCAACAAACTCCGTGAGATACAATATAGCAACATTTATTTATATAATATATACAGTGCGCTGGCGAAGTGGGTTTTAACAAGCCCGCACTCGACAAGTTGCGTATCACAGAGGTTGTACATCACACATGATTATAACAAACAATTCTAAGCAACTATCTAGCATATGTCTACGACCCTTAAATACACATGGGTCTGAACTATCAAGTCCCTCTAAGGTAAGCCCTGTTGCTTCCCCGATGTCCAGTCTGTCTCTGCCCTTTCACACGTGTCGCAATCCAACACGGGTGGTAACTCTATCCGAGTTTCTCGTGGGCCCCGTAATAGGCGGGCCACATCAGTGTCCACGGGACAGTGGACCCACTGACCAGTCCTTCGAGAAGGCTCTGGATTACTCAAGCCTTCGAGTGACTCACTTCTTTCCCTTGAGCGGGAGTTGTAGTCCTTCGCCAGTGTCTCTTACTTTATGTCGGTTACCGCCCCTATGTGAGGCTGTGACATGTATGAATGCGAATCACAGACAGTTGTCAGACTAGTTATGCATTTTGTGAAAGCTGCTGAGATCTAGTTTTAAAGAAGAAAGATAACATTGGCGAATATAATGTATAATGAAGGTATCGTAAAAAAAAAAACAAAAAAAACGGAATATCAATAACTAGAAATATCGAGACTTTGTAGGCTAACATCTGGTTGAGATAGTGGCTGCCACTTCCATCAAGGATGAACGGTATGTTCGTGGAGGACTTTTGTGGTGACATTCTGGTGGCGGCATTATGCACAGTGTGCCTGAGCGGGCTGTTGTTTGTCGAGACTACCGTCTTTTCCACTTTTCACATGAGGCAGTGAGGAACATTTTATGTGATATTCACTGGCACAGGAACGGAGCATAATGAGGACGACCCGTTGCTGTGATGTTGAAACCGCGACTGAACTGAAGGTACCGTAAAAGAAGTTAACTCGCAAAGTAAACAGTAATGGTCCCTTGTAAGGCACGTTGGTCATATGATGTTAGACATATTTTGTGTGTGCAAAGAAAACTGATTATTCACGTCAGAAGTAGACAGACCACAACCTTTGGGCAAGCTGTAAGAAGGGGAAAACTTAAATGCGTCACGACAATGAGAAAGCTGGAAGGGAGAAGAGTCAGGGGTAAACATAAAGAAGAAGTTTGACATCATGATGTTGGGGGACGTCGGTATAAACAATTTATTGCCAGTACGCGAGACACACGGCATGGACTGTTAGAAGAATAATATTGAAATAATATGATTTGTAATGAATAGAAAGACAAATCTAAATCAGATGTCAAAAGACAAGTGCACTTATATATCAACTATCTCCCACACTGAAGCATCCACATATACATATGCCCGCAAAACGACAGATAATAAATACAGTGCAGACCTGATAAGGTGAACTCACCTGGGACAAAAGAAATAGTTCTTCTTATCAGAAATTCCTCTTATAAGAGTTCAAGCATATCGTAATACATTTACAACGTACAGTACAATATTGTTCTTCACAACAGAAATTCGCCACATCCTAGATCGCCTTAAGCGGTTTGTACTGTAGTAAATTCACACCATCCTTATGCTACCAATGTCAAACTTGGACATTATCCAAATAACACACACAATCAACACCTGCAAGTTGAGATGCTTGAGGAGAGCTACCAACTTATCAGACTGACAGTGGGATTAACACCTTATGCAACATATTAAAAGACAGATGATCAAATGGTTCGGCCGTATCGAAAGAATGCAACATCATCAACTACCACTACCAGCACTGTCGCTACATCAAAGATCTGATACGAGAGCAAGAGAAGGTCAGTGAGGAAAATGGATTGACGACATCAAAAACATTGTACAAACACTTGGAACAACATTAGCCAGTGCCACCCATCGGGCGTTGAAGCGTCTACTATTCCTCCCCACGACCCTTGGCGGTAAAAGTGGGATATGATGATATGACCGATAAGTGGCTTGAAAAGATCATTCTGGACAAGAAGGTATACCAGGGAAACGGAGAAGTAAGGACCACAACATAATTGGATTCAAGATATGATAAATAATTTACACATGATAATAACTGGGGCATGACTAACAGCTTATGATAGAGAGTATTTCGAAAGAATGTAAAGTTCTACGCAAGACAAGCTAGTGTATAGTGATGATGGTAAATCATATACAGTACTGAACATATGAGGCACAACTGAGAGGTTAGGTATCCGCCTCAAAAGTTATTGAGTTTGAATCCCACCAAGGACTAACAATGGCATGACTGCGGTCTGACAAGCGTTTGGTGCCAACTCTCATCGTTCGCTGTGGAAGGGAAAGACTGGCCACTAATTTATCCGTGAATTCAGGCCTAAACCAGGACTAATCAAAGTGGGGGTATTGGCAGTGCTATGTTTCATTAGACAACAGGAAGTGAAATGGTTCGGCCACACAACTAGGCTACCAATTGACAGTATTGAACGTTTATGCGCGAAATGCGAAGGTCGACGTGCGACAATGGCAGAGTTTGTTCAATATGGATAAAAGGCATATCATCTACTGTGGAGACTTCAATGCCAGAAGCAGTCAATGGGGGAATTGCATCACCAATAGACAGGGAGAAGATCTGGAGGACGCTCTGGCGTCTGCTGCCCTAGTCTGTCTGAATGATGGGAAGGTCACGAGAATAGCCACTCGACCAGGTGACTCTGAGAGCGTCATTGACTTGGCTCTGGTGTCGCCCACCATCACACCAAGGTGCCGGTGGGGCACACTGGGATACCACGACAGTGACCACTACTCTTGTATCATCCTGATCGAGAAAGACAGGGCCATGAGTCAAAGAAACAAGACAAATGCCTTCCCGTACGACAACACTGGTCAAGATGCCATAAGCAAGATCAGAAGAAGAAAACTAACTTCCTCCCGCAGGAGACAAGAAAGATGGTTGCAGCCACCATGGTGGAGTGGAGAGGTCGAGAAGGCATGGCTGAGAAAGAGGCAGGCTGTCAAATACTGGCAAAAAGCCAGAAAGGCAAACATGCTACAGGTTGAGTTGGCGGACCTGAAGACTGAGGTCCATAGGACGATGGCTGTATTTAAATCCTGCGCCAAACAGGCCAAGGCCGAGAAATGGGACGAGTTCTGCAGGAAGGTGTGCTCCGAACGATCTCTCACGACATTCTGGTTCCTCCATAAGAGCATGAATGGCGCTGCACAACGTAGGGGTATTCGATACTTTCAAGGTACAGACCTCACACGGAAAAAGTCGGACGCGGATAAAGGTAAGGCCTTTCTTGCACGCTACATAGAGCAGACTGACTAGAAAGACGAGCCCGCCAGACAGAGGACCACAACGACACTCTCTCAGCTGTGTGAGGGGGTCGGGACAGACGAAGAATGCGTAATCACAGCTGAGACAATATGTGTGATGCCCAGGAAATCACCTAACACCGCCCCAGGCCCAGACGGCATCCGATATGGTGACCTGCTGGTGATGTCAGATGATGACATGGAAGAACTGGCCAGAGAATTCAACACCAGTATTCAGATGGGTCAGATCAAAGAGGAATGGTTACACAGCTACTTGCTGCCGCTGCCAAAACCGAACAAAGACCATTCCAAGATAAGCGGCTACAAAATAATTACGATGCAGAACACTGCTGGCAAGCTACTGGAGAAAATTGTAGCACACAGACTTGCTTGTGACTTGGAACAAATCGGCTGCTTCCCGCCCACACTTGGAGGATACAGAAGTAACAAAGAGTCATGGCTGAATGCGGCGGTCTTTGCTCAAGATGTCTACGAAGGATTTCAGGTCAGAGAAAAGACATGTGCGGCCGTCATAGACTTAGAGAACGCATACAATAGAGTATCCTTCGAGCACTTGATGCAAACCCTCCCCAGACTGAAAGTGCACCCTCACCTTATACGATGGATAGCTGCAGTTCTGCTCCAAAGGAGGGTGGTGCTAAGATGCGGGAGTTGGTCTTCTGAGCCGATAACGATATGTCCAGGATTGCCGCAGGGTTCACCACTGTCACCAGTACTATTCAACGCGTATACGGTGCCGATCACTGAACAACAGTTGGACGGGAGGGGTAGGACTCTGTCATTTGCTGACGACATTCTCGTGTATCGACAGGGTCGAGATAGACAGGAGGTTGCCAATGATATGCAGGGCGAACTAGATCGAATTTATTCATGGTGTGCTGATGCCGGCGCCCTTGTCAACCATGCAAAGGCATCGGTTACATGGTTCTCCCTAAACAACCATATTGTGAACACAGACCTGCCGGCAGTAAGAATGGATGGGAGCATTTTGAGTAGAACCCAGTCGATGACATATCTTGGCGTGAGACTTGATCGTAGCCTGTCCTTCAGAGATCATGTCGATTATGTCACAACGAAAGCTCGAAAAGGTTTGTCAGCAATGAGAGTCATGGCGACTGCCAATATCGAGCAAAGACTGCTAATACTTCTGTTCCAAGGACTGGTGCTTTCACGCATCGAGTATGCCCTGGCCATCCTCACTGTCAGCCCTACACAGATTGGAAGACTTGAAAAGGTACAAAACGAAAGTAGTAGTATACAATGTTGTATTTAAGTCGGAAATGGGGTTTCAAACCCACGATAAATCATTCTTTACGCCATCTTGTTTCGTCACAAAAGCGGACCACATTTTTGAAAAATTGGCGGGAATATACTTTTGGTTACTTCCGGTGTCACTTCCGGTTGACTACTTCCGGTCCCTGAGTACCCCCTACCGACCGCCCCACCCATAGGTGCCCTTGCCGGTCGCCTCGGCTTCCCCCGACCGCTTCCGTGACCATTCAAAGACAGCGAGGTAAACCCCGGGCATGTGGAATACTTATATAGATAAGTAGACCAAATAGTTGCCGGACACCTGGGTTCGAGTCCTAGTGTGTGTGTGTGTGTGTGTGTGTGTGTGTGTGTGTGTGTGTGGTGCGGTGCGCTCTAGCCCCAGTCATGTAGATATCGACCTCTTCGCTCAGGAGATTGAAGACAATATGACAGATTGGAAAAATGATTTATTCCATCACTCGAGTTAACTCGAGTATTCAAACTTGGATTGCATGAATAAACTTTTTCCACGGCTCAGTATGATAGCTTCGGCAGGTGTCCATAGTGGGCACCCATGGATCAACTTTACGCGATTGATGAAAATCTGGTTTAAAAATATACTAGAAAGGCATACATTATTATTAAAAAATTAAGCATAATAAAATAATAAATGGCTAAATGTCATGTATGTATAGCGGAGAATAGTGATGGCAATTAAAAAAAACTACTATTCTCAATTAATATAAGGCGTAATTTACTAAGATAATTATAAAAATATGTAATATTATTAAACCCCACGATTATATCCCCTTAATACACGAAATAAAATTAACCAGGGGAGACTAGTCATGTCTGTTGACTCAACCAGAAGTAATATGCTCCCTTTCCACAACTAACAAATGTTACTACCGACATGTAAAGGTCATGCACTGACCCCCAACACGGCCTGCGAGAAACAGTACAGTGGATAGCGATCAATGGATTGATAAACTATGAAGATAATACACCGGACACCCTAGTCGAGTTATGGTCGGTGGAAAATATGCAGTGGTCAGTCATGCAAGAATTCAGCACAAATATGTATTTCTATTTGCTGTAAATCTCTCTGTCTCTGTCTCTCTCTTTTCTCTCTCTATCTCTCTCTCACTCTCTCTCTTCTCTATTCTCTCTCTCCCTCTCTCTCTCTCTCTCACTCTCTCTCTCTCTCCCTCTACCTCTCTGTCTCTCTCACTCCTCTGTCCCTCTATCTCTTTCTCTCTCTCATTCTATCTCCTTCTCTCCTTCTATCTCTACCTCTCTAGCTCTCTCTCACACTCTCTCTCACAGTGTGTATATGTGTGCGTGCGTGCGCGCGCGTGTGCTATCAATTACAGGACGTTGCAGTCAGCCCCAACATTGTTTGGTTGGTCGAGTGCAATCATGATGTGCCGTTACATCTCACGATCAAATGTATCCCTCATACTATAGCTATGTGTCTATCTATTACATATTACAATCAAGCTGGAATGCATTGCATTACAGGACGTCGCAGCCAACCCCAACATTGTTTGGCTGTTCGTGTGCCATCATGATTTGCCGGGTCATATCATGACCAAATATATGCCTCGTACTATAGTTATGTGTCTATCTATTACATATCGCGGTCAAGCTGTAATGCATTGCATTTACAGGACGTCGCAGTCAGCCCCAGCATTGCTTGGGTGTTCGTGTGCCATCATGATTTGCCGGGTCATGTCACGACCAAAGCTATGCCTCTTACTATAGTTATGTGTCTGTCTATTACATATGGCAGTCAAGCTGTAATGCATTGTATTTACAGGACGTCGCAGTCAGCCCCAGCATGCATGCTTCCTGGGCAAGGTTGCCGTTGTCTTTCTGACGATCGGCAACCATGATCTTCTGTAGTGGCTGTCATCAGGATTACCATCAGCATCATCACCCACCACCACCAACAAAAATCATTATCATCATCAGCATCATCAGCTCATCATCATCAGCATCACCTGAGGGTGACCGACTGGGTGACTAATCACGGGGCTATGTCGGCGGAGTGAACGTATGTGAACGTGTTCAGACATGTCTTTGGGGAAAACTGGAGGATGACTCAGCGCGTACTGACACCATAACGATACAGCCGAGACACTTGGATAATGGTCACTTCGGAGCAAATATGGCTCTGCTTCCGCGTTCCTGTGTAATGGCGACAACCAGGCCACGTGGGCAATAGTTACAGCCTGTCAAAGATGGCACCGCATCCGGTCACATGTGGCAAGGGCAAAACCAGACCACATGCTCGTTGACTAAAACCGTTCAAAGATGGCGCTGCATCCGATCACCCATGGGTAATGGTCCCATCCGATGAAATATGGCACTGCGTCCGGTCGCCTGTATGATGACTACAACGAGAGCACATACTCTCTGGCTACAAGTGGTCAACGATGGCCTCGCATCCGATCACATGGGGTAATGGAGAAACCAGACCACGTGGCTAAAACCGATCAAAGATGGCGCTGTATCCGGTCACGTGTCTTATGGGATACAACCGAAACGCGTGCCTAATGACTCAACCGGTCAAAGATGGAGTCGCACCCGGTCACATGACCAGAAGTGTATAATATTCTACTGAGTCATTCTACGTCAGCAAATAGCGTGTATAAGACGGCCAGCATTCGTTGAATAGAAGTACCGGTCTCTGTGAGCAGCAACCAGAGCACCATGTGCCAAGTCTCTAATGGTAAGTTGGCTTTTTTGATACATCTTTCACATTTTCGTTGTGTTTCTCCAATTAGGCATACAGTTAACCTAACAATACTAGTATAATAAAGAGATATATGTGCTAATCGTATATAACTGGAGTATGTGCTTTGCTGGCTGCGATACCAATCAATACATGCACATGGCTGATTCATTAAGCCTGAATATTTGTATACATGTGGCCTATTCTGAGATGCAGAATAATTACTTGTCCTGATCTGTCCATAACACGGTAGTCACCTTGAGCAAGTACTGTGGCTTTCTGGCTGACTTCGTCATTCATTTCTTTTGGTTGTATGTAACGGGTGGATCAGACTTATCTTATTGCACTCCTTCCGTAACCAATCAAGCAGCGCTGGCGTGTCTGGGTACTCCACAGTGGGATGACAACCTTTGTATGGTGACCTTATGCCTACTGCTAGGTTCAGAAAGTAGTGTCCTTAGTACCGACAATGTCCCACAACGGCGCCTTGAGCACTGATTTTTGCATTTGCCAATAGCAACTAATGATACCACCGAGACACGAGTGTAATGACCCAGTAGGTCAAAAACAGCGGTAATGGAAGAAACCAACGTGGAAACTAACCCACATAATAGCCCAGAGAGGGATAGAAATTCGTTCGCGAGTGCCGCGACTAGAGATTGTCTTCTTCTGTCAACTGGTTGTTATATACACAGTCATTGGCGTATCACTATTTAATCTGTCTCGAAACAATGTCGACGCGGTCGAGGGCAAGTTGTGGATCGCTCTTCTAAGCAGCTGTCTGGGTTACATGCTACCAAACCCTAAAATATGATCTTCTACGTGATATTACCGAGTAATGCTTCGCCGAACATGTTTCCCAAGAACTCACCAGGCCACTATTTCGTCAAGTTACCGCAGACTATTGAGGTGAGTCAACATTTCGAAGTGGGTCTGGCCGAAATTCAATTCCCCAACTATTACTGCAATGTGCTAGAGAATGAATTATGGCTAAGATACATCCCACCAAACGGTAGAGTGATAAGAAAGGCGTGTCCCCCGGGCCTGTACAGTTCACCAGATGCGTTTATAGCTGCACTGAATCGACTAATGAAAGATCGGAAGGGGGACGATCAGCTCTGTGTTCTATTCCATTTCGATAATGCATCAAAGAAAGTCATCGTGAAAATGCTCGAACCCGGGGCCACTATTACATTTAGTCAGAAGTTGCAAGAGATACTAGATACAATTGAAGGTGAATGTGCGATAGACCTGAATAATGACCTGCAAAATGTCTACGTATACTGCGATCTCATTGCGGCAAGACCAGTCGGAGATGTCATGGCCCCACTACTAATGACGGTTCCTGTCATGAATCAGCGCTCGACCTCAGTGTTTCGCGCCTACGAAAAACCTCACTACATACCGCTGAGTCGTTACTCCTTCGACACGGTGGAAATACTTTTAACCACTGATACGGGCACAAAGGTCACATTCACTACCGGGACTTCAGTGCTGACGTTACATTTTCGAGTTCGGAAGAGATCAGACCTAGAATAATGGTGAAATAGGTGGCGTTACATCGAAACCCCAGACTGGCCGAAGACATGATGTGCCCGACACTCAGATGATTGATGCCTCGGTTATCTACAAGACTCAGATATCAGCCCACCAAGCAGGAGACCAGTTTTATGACTACATGCTAAGTGCCATGTACATACCAGGCTACCAACCGAAAAAAATCAACCTACTCAGACAATGGTGTGAAGAAATCCAGAAACAACATACAATGTTGCTCTGTATGTGAAAATAAAATGTTGTGATGATACTATGTATACCACCTCATATCACATCATCCATTTCGTATAATGACATTATGCATTTTTATTCTTGAAAAATGTACTGACATGCTGTAACATGTACTGAAATACTGTAAAATAAACAGGCATATATTATAATTACGTCTTGGTTGTTGAATTTTTTAGTGTTTACGGTGTATATAGTTGTCATGTGATGAGAGAATGAAGAGCAAAAATCTTGGTCAAGTAATACAATTTGTTAGCCAAAGAAGAAACATTGTGGCTACATTTCAACCAGACTTATAAAAAAGCTCACCCAAACTTATGAAAAGTAGGAAAGTTGTTAATCAAAGTGAAAAACTGTGGTCACATTTCAACCAACTTATAAAAATCTCAGTCAAACTTATGAAAAGTAGGAACATTTGTTAACCAAATGTGAAAAGGTTAGCTGAATTTCAAACCAAACTCATTCTCTCATCACATGACAACTATATACACCGTAAACACTAAAACATTCAACAGCCAAGTCGTAATTATAATATATGCCTATTTATTTTACAGTATTTCAGTACATTTTACAGCATGCCAGTACATTTTTCAAGAATAAAAATGCATAATGTCATTATACGAAATGGATGATGTGATATGAGGTGGTATACATAGTATCATCACAACATTTTATTTTCACATACAAAGCAACATTGTATGTTGTTGTTTCTGGATTTCTTCACACCATTGTCGGCCAGACCCACTTCGAAATGTTGACTCACCTCAATAGTCTGCGGTAACTTGACGAAATATTGACATGGTGTGTTCTTGGGAAACATGTTCGGCGAAGCATTACTCGGTAATGTCACGTAGAAGCTCATATTTTAGGGTTTGGTAGCATGTAACCCAGACAGCTGCTTAGAAGAGCGATCCACAACTTGCCCTCGACCGCGTCGACATTGTCTCGAGACAGATTAAATAGTGATACGCCAATGACTGTGTATATAACAACCAGTTGACAGAAGAAGACAATCTCTAGTCGCGGCACTCGCCGACCACACATGCACCAGAACGAATTTCTTTCCCCCTCTGGGCTATTATGTGGGTTAGTTTCCACGTTGGTTTCTTCCATTACCGCTGTTTTTGACCTACTGGGTCATTACACTCGTGTCTCGGTTGTATCATTAGTTGCTATTGGCAAATGCAAAAATCAGTGCTCGAGGCGCTCGTTGTTGGACATTGTCGGTACTAAGGACACTACTTTCTGAACTTAGCAGCAGGCATACGGTCACCATACAAAGGTTGTCATCCCACTGTGGAGTACCCAGACACGCCAGCGCTGCTCGACTGGTTACTGAAGGAGTGCAATAAGATAAGTCTTATGCACCCGTTACATACCACCAAAAGAAATGAATGACGAAGTCAGCCAGAAAGTCACAGTACTTGCTCAAAGTGACTACCGTGTTATGGACAGATCAGGACAAGTCATTATTCTGCATCTCAGAATAGGCCACATGTATACAAACATTCAGGCTTAATGAATCAGCCATGTGCATGTGTTGATTGATATCGCAGCCCGCAGAGCACCTACTTCAGTTATATGCGATTAGCACCATATATCTCTTTATTATACTAGTATTGTTAGGTTAACTGTATGCCTAATTGGAGAAACACAACGAAAATGTGAAAGATGTATCAAAAAAGCCAACTTACCATTAGAGACTTGGCACATGGTGCTCTGGTTGCTGCTCACAGAGACCGGTACTTCTATCCAACGAATGCTGGCCGTCTTATACACGCTATTTGCTGACGTAGAATGGCTTAGCAGAATATTATGCACTGTCTGGTCATGTGACCGGGTGCGACTCCATCTTTGACAGGTTGAGTCATTAGGCACGTGTTTCGGTTGTATTGCATAAGACACGTGACCGGATACAGCGCCATCTTTGATCGGTTTTAGCCACGTGGTCTGGTTTCTCCATTACCACATGTGATCGGATGCGAGGCCATCGTTGACCACTTGTAGCCAGTGAGTATGTGGTCTGGTTGTAGTCATTACACAGGCGGCCGGAAGCAGCGCCATATTTCATCGGATGTTACCATTACCCATGGGTGATCGGATGCAGCGCCATCTTTGAATGGTTTTAGTCAACGAGCATGTGGTCTGGTTTTGCCCTTGCCACATGTGACCGGATGCGGTGCCATCTTTGACAGGCTGTAACTATTGCCCACGTGGCCTGGTTGTCGCCATTACACAGGAACGCGGAAGCAGAGCCATATTTGCTCCGAAGTGACCATTATCCAAGTGTCTCGGCTGTATCGTTATGGTGTCAGTACGCGCTGAGTCATCCTCCAGTTTTACCTTTGATCGTGAGATGTAACGGCACATCATGATGGCACTCGACCAACCAAACAATGTTGGGGCTGACTGCAACGTCCTGTAATTGATAGCACACACAAGCGGGCGCCAACATATACACACTGTGAGAGAGAGAGTGTGGGAGAGAGAGCTAGAGAGGTAGAGATAGAAGGAGAGAAGGAGATAGAATGAGAGAGAGAGACAGAGAGAAAGAGAGAGACAGAGAGAGAGGGACAGAGGGAGTGAGAGAGACAGAGAGGTAGAGGGACAGAGAGAGGGAGAGAGAGAGAATAGAGAAAAGAGAGAGAGAGTAGGAGAGAGCGAGAGAGAGAGAGACAGAGAGATACAGAGAGACAGAGACAGAGAGATTTACAGCAAATAGAAATACATATTTGTGCTGAATTCTTGCATGACTGACCACTGCATATTTTCCACTGACCACAACTCGGCTAGAGTGTCCGGTGTATTATCTTCACAGCTTATCAATCAGTTGTTCACTGGCCATTGTACTGTTTCTCGCAGGCCGTGTTGGGGTCAGCGCATGACCTTTACCTGTCGGAAGTAACATTTTTTAGTTGTGGAAAGGGAGCTTATTACTTCTGGTTGAGTCAACAGACATGACTAGTCTCCCCTGGTTAATTTTATTTCGTGTATTAAGAGGATATAATCGTGGGGTTTAATAATATTACATATTTTTATAATTATCGTAGAAAATTACGCCTTATATTAATTGAGAATAGTAGTTTTCTTTTTATTGCCATCACTATTCTCCGCTATACATACATGAAATTTAGCCATTTATTATTTTATTATGCTTAATTTTTTAATAATAATGTATGCGTTTCTAGTATATTTTTAAACCAGATTTTCACCAATCGCGTAAAGTTGATCCATGGGTGCCCACTATGGACACCTGCCGAAGCTATCATACTGAGCCGTGAA
This sequence comes from Cepaea hortensis, assembly GCA_963921405.1. Classification (NCBI taxonomy): domain Eukaryota; kingdom Metazoa; phylum Mollusca; class Gastropoda; order Stylommatophora; family Helicidae; genus Cepaea; species Cepaea hortensis. The sequence goes on along the minus strand of OY992876.1, from coordinate 130,346,367 downwards.
AAAAGTTTATTCATGCAATCCAAGATTGGATACTTGAGTTAACTCGAGTGATGGAATAACTCATTTTTCCAATCTGTCATATTGACTTCGATCTCCTCAGCGAAGAGGTCGATATCTACATGACTGGGGCTCGAGCGCACCGCACCGCGCACACACACACACACACACACTGGGACTCGAACCCAGTGCCCGGCAACTATTTGGTCTACTTATCTATATAAGTATTCCACATGCCCGGGGCTTACCTCGCTGTCTTTGAATGGTCTCGGAAGCGGTCGGGGGAAGCCGAGGCGGCCGGCAAGGGCACCTGTGGTCGGGGCGGTCGGTAGGGGGGTACCCAGGGACCGGAAGTGACACCGGAAGTAGCCAAAAGTATATTCCCGCCAATTTTTCAAAAATGTGATCCGCTTTTGTGACGAAACAAGATGGCGGGATAACCCCGTAAAGAAGGATTTATCGGGGTTTGGAACCCCATTTCCGACTTAAATACAACATTGTATACTACTAACGATGCCATGCGCATCATTTTGGGCTGCACGAGAGACACCAGCTGTGTAGCAATGAGATACCTCCTTGACTTCCCGACAATGGAACACAGGATCAAGATCTGGAGAGCTCGTGCATACTTAAAAATAAGTGCAGATGAGCAGCATCCTCTGCATGATGCTATTTTCAGAGAAAAGGGTAACAGGCTAAAGAGGGAAACACTCAGATAGCCCCGAAGTGCTGATCTATACAGATGGATATGTTGTAAAGCAGCAGAGAAGTGCGTGGGCATTTACAGCCCGTTCAGCGGGCCGAACCGTTGAAGAATCCAGTGGTGCCCACTTTATGACTACGAGCAGCCTGACGATGGAGGTGATGGCAGTTACACAGGCTTTCATATGGCTGGAATCTCAGTATTATACCAACGTGTGTGTACAAAGTGTCTCAATGAGCATGATTCAGAAGGTCGAAGCTAGAGCTGTACGCAGACAGTGGACTGAGTCGCTGCGGAAGCCTGTTGTCCGTAAAGTCACCTTCATCTTCGTCCCGGGACATACGGGAGTCGAGGGAAATGAACGAGCTAATAAACTGGCTGGCTCTGCACCCCCTGTAGATGGCCTGCCCGTGGATCGTGCCGGTGCTATAATTAACGCCCTTAAAGATATGGCGAGAACAGAGGACTTTGAAGTCAGTGAATCCACATCGCTGTCCTGGATGAAAGACTTGGAAGTAAGAATCGGCACGGCCAAGCGCGAGAGGTACTTTGGGAAAACGAGGTGCCTCGTCAACCAACACAGAACTGGCACTATTAGCCACCGGACGCTGATGCATATGCTGGGGGGGGGGGGGGGAGGATCTGAGGACCTGTCCGGAGTGCAATGAAGATACCCCAACTGATAACTGATAGTATGACACAACAAGCAAAGATGCACAGACCAAATGAAACCAGAAGAAGAGGCCAGCCATGTAAACGCTGGACAGCGGGAATAAAAGTCCATGGGAAACTCAGTATATGAAGCTCATAAATGGACACCCTCCCGATATTTATGCTTCACGTCGACACGGTAAAGTGCGAGATGAGATTATGCTGAGACTCAGGCCTAAAAAATGTGATGGTACAAACACTGCACATACCCAAAGCAGGTTCCTGCTATGGGATTTGATACGGGAACCATTGTTTCTAATATTTCTCAACCCCCAGATCCCTTGCTAGTGAAATCGGATATCCAGTCACTTCGGCTTAAGAGTGGAAAACTGCAGGTCCCGTGTGCAATTTGTGCACTGTTAAATCCTACATCAGCAAGAAATTGAAAAGAAACGACGTGTTCCATCCTCATCTGCAACAGCCAACGAAGAGTCCCAGTACTAGTGTAGCAATCTCATTATGTATCCGTCTGGCCTTTCCTCAGAGTCCTGATTATCGGCCAGATCCTCTGGTCACTTCCTAACATGCCATTCTCTCCAAGCCGTGATGATCTAACTGTTCTTCTGTACTAATCACTCGATTCCAAAGGGCCCCGACCATGTCTGCCTTATCAATACTTCACCAAGTAGTGCAGACCCGACCAAACTGTCTGCCTGATCGTTTCCCACCACACCAGCGTGTCCTGGGTGAAAAATCCAACAGAAGCTCTCTATTTTTGCTGAATTGAAGCCTGCCATATTGCCTGCGCCTCCATCCTCAGCCTAGACGTTGTGATATCATATGCCAGAATCTCTTGTACCAAATACCATTCATCAGTCTTCCCCACGAACCCCCAGGAACTTCTTACCTCTTAGCCCAGAGCCATCCGTGCAGATGAATGATGGTCGGAAATTGTCCTGGATCAAGTGTTGCACTCCTATTCAGAGCAGCCTGCTGGCCAATACTTGCATTCTCAATCCAATGTTATTATGACTCTGCACATGTCTGACTTTTCCTCTGGCATTCTGAACCACTCTTCTGTTCTCCAAATGTTCTCAAGCATGCCCCATTCTCTGATTGTGTCCTCTCTCTCCGGGCCATCCATGATTTTCCCCTGCGCAGCCTGTGGTCCTTAACTGTGTCCAGGACTCCATGCAGGGGTGTTCTGTGTCTGCAGCTACTCGGAGATATGACTTAGCCTGTCTGCAATAGAGGGTAAGGCTGGGATGCATCTCATATACACTACTGGTGTGTTCCTTGTGCATTCCATTATAACCCGCACAGCATCAATTTATATGTGCTCTAGATTCACCAGCTGACACTTTGACACTGTGAGCAGTCCCAATCCATACTCAGATACTTACAGAATCAGATGTTGATAGAGTATGAATAACATTCTTTGCTCCATGTCCATTGCTGCCGTACATTCAGCGCACCAATTCCCTTCTTAGATCTCGTAACAGATATTTTCACGTAATCCATGAGTGACACGCTTCTGTCGAAGGTGATTCCCAGGTACCTCAGTTTACTCTCTCTCTCTCTCTCTCTCTCTCTCTCTCTCTCTCTCTCTCTCTCTCTCTCTCTCTCTCTCACTCACTCACACACACACACACACACACACACACCCTGCTAACATTTCTGTCATTTATTGTAAGACTTGGGACGTTAGCCTTAACAATCCTATTGTCCAGAGAGCATCATAACATTGATACCTTATCTGAAGTTATCTGGGTTAATGACACTACACTATCCATCTCTGTACACCAGCCTATCACTTTGTTTACTGTCTTCTGCAACTCTTGCGCTATTTGCGTCCTGTCTCTACCTGCCTATATGCAAGGACAAGGACATCATCTGCCAGTGTCATTATCCTTCCAATCACCGGTACTTGAAAACTTGCAATCTGGCTTGTGTATACATACATTGAATAGCACGGGTGATATTGCAGATCTTTGTGATAATCCCAGGATAATCTGTGTATTGCGTGTACAGCACTAGAACCGACCAATCATATCTCTTCTCTAAATGTTGGTTAACATATTCAGTGCCAAAAAACAAAAAGGTTTGGACCAAACAAAAATGGATGGCGGAAAATTGAAAGTATGGGAGGATCACAGCTATTTTGAATAGCGAAGACACAAACAATAGATTGCACGATTTATTGTCTGGCATATTTCGCTGCATCTCGTCAGGTACATACTGCAGAAATCACACAACGTAAAGTAAATTAACTAGATAAATCCTTCAACCTGAAATATACACATGTTCGCACAGTAATGTCACTTGTCTACCACGGTAATTTTAAGCTGACTAACATGTCTTTCTGTTTGCACAAATCTGGCTTGTATAAGCGAGTATTTTGTGTGTTAAACAGCACGCGAAAGACAATGTCTCTGTCAACCACATGACCGCTTTCGATAATTTGCCTACCACTTGAAGACGCGGGGAGCTTCCGATGTGTCGGCCCCACTAGGCTAGCATCGCCTGTGTGGCGTATCTTGTCGATCCATTCAGGTATGTGTTCTGACACTCTTTTGTTCAGATGTCTCTCTGTTCTACCGATGTAGAAGGCCTGGCATCTACATGTGAATTGGTAAATACAATTGTTTTTGGTATACAGAGGAACAGGCTCTTTGATTGCTGGTGTGGGAATCAGTGTGGTTCTATACCTAATGACTGGAGTTGCAGCACAGAATGTTCGGCCTACTGCTGTAGTACTATAGTAAGCCGGTCTTGTAGACCTTGCATTACGTCATCCCATCGAAAGGTTAGCTGGATGAATACCTTGAGTTTAGGGACTGTAGTTACGTCTGGTTTTTGGTTTGGGCTCACAGACACACAGCTATTATTTAAACATTGTTAATATATGGTAGCAGGCATGTATTATATGTGAAATTAAAGGGGGCCGCATGGGGAAAACTACTGTACATAACCCCATTGCAGGTACGGGAAGTCGCTTAAGATGATTAATCATCCCATGGCACTTTATCAGATAATATACTAGACACAGGATTACGGTCTGATGACTGATGTGTTGACTGTTAATTATTTGACCTATGCTGGTATACTATAAAATTCTGAGATCTATGGAGCTGTTTCAATGGCTAGTTACGAATTATGTCCATATTCCATAACTGTGGCTTCAGGAAGTTGATAATATAGACGTTGCTATTGAAGACACCTTTTTAAGGGGTGTCTAGTTGACTATGCATTGATGATCGTAGTACAGTGAAACTTCGATTAACCGTCACTCGAACTTTACTAGTGTTGTACTCTCTTGTCAGAAAGTTAAATATGGCGCGGTATTGAAAAGCTCTAACAATGAAGTTACAAACCTTGTACCCGTCTGTTTGTAAAGCTAACGGAATTGTGTTGACTTCGGGGACATGGACACTATTGGACAGTGTTGAACACCTACGGAATTTCAAAATAACCAGTTAGGTATTTTTATTTTAACTCATCTTTTTTACGTACATTAACATGAATAATATTTTGTTAACAATACTTTTTTTTTGGGAGAAAAATTTAATGGCTATTCTGAGTATAAATAAAGTATTAAATTACTATTAACTATTTTAACTATTACTCACTATACTATTCTAACATCGCACACTCGGAACGTACCGTACACAATCTCAATCAGGCAGGTTCTTCAGTTCAAGTTCAGTGAACCGTTCACTATACTATGCTACTATACTCATAGATCATTAGATGCTCCGATCCGGGAAGGTTAATCCTGTCAACAAATGCCCGCAGTCGACCTAACGTCGCAAGAACGCAGCTCTGCTGTAAACGGGCACAACGCAATCACGCCCGAAAAAAGACTCCGCATGAACGCAGAAGAAGAAGAAAGATGCTCCGATCATTATCATCTTAACAGTATTATTATTATTAGTATTAACACTAAACCGGCATACGGCTTTCATGAAAAATGAAATGAAAGAAACTTCAAAGAAAGGCACAGCACACAAAATAATTATAATAGTAGTATTAGTAGTATATATAGTATAGTCAATATTAAAAAATTGGGTTTTTTACTTATGAAATAAGCACAGTTGGATACAGCTTGATAAGACGAATCCAATGGTATCTCATCTCAAAGAAGATTGTACATCAATTCTAAGCAGAGCTATTAATACTTTTGTGTCATGATTTACAACCAGAAATCTACACCAATCTGTTAGTTCTTTTCACGGCATGTAAATTGGGAGCTGAGAAATTCTGTCTTCTATTACTGTGGCTTGTTTAATTTTAAACAGACAACATAGACCCATATATCATTGTGTCCAGGGTGGCGAGACCTAGCCTGATGTATTATCTGTTTTTCAGTAGGATGTGCCGTGACCTAATTAACAATTAAAAATGGCCACCAATTGTTTATTATTCATTAAAAGTCTGTCACATTGCTAACAAACCTGGCAAGATGTATATATTGTTGTGCGTTTTGGTAACAGGAAAGTAAAGGTCACATTCCTCTTTCGATAGAATGTAGAGAGGATTGACTTCATTGCATCGGATTTTACCCCACATGGCTCGGTCTCTTTCCGTGCGACTGCCTGTCGAAAGCATCGTACAAAGCACGAGAGTCTCTTAATCTCCGACAAAAATGCACTCTACTTTCAAGACTTTTCATATTAATTAAATGTCATGTGAAATGTTCGTCGTTAGTGAAAGAACAATTCATGACAATGTACTCATATTGTCTTAATGTACCCACTGCATTGTGACAGCTTTTTTTGTTGTTGATTAAATATCATGCATTAATGTAAGTAAATAAGTTATTTTGCTAATAATTGATTTCTACTTCTGCTCTATAATTACTCTGTTCTGTATCTAAAAGTGAGCAATTAATAATTAAATACTAACTTAAAAAAAAAACACCCAACTAATTTCACTGTATTGTATTTAAATTTAAATAATTATGTACTGCTGCTCTGCTAAGAAAACAAAAAGTACCCCTTACACTATTTACAGGTTTACAAACGGGTCTGAAAACTGGCTTTCAAAATTATTTTCAGGCCTCTGAAAGAAAATATCAAAAATACAAGAAGAAAGAGAAAAGACAGAAGACCCTCTTAACTGATTGCCTGCCGGAGACCGAATGGTCGGTTCTAGAGCCCAAATTTGGTACCCAAAAACCGACTCATCGGTTCCATATATATAGTGCTTTAATTGGTCCGTTTCTCCATTTTAGTCCACAATTTTTAGTGTCCCATTGAATTAAACTTCACAAGGAAAGATTTCCTTTCCGTTCGTGTGCACAATCACGCATGGCCAACAAGATTAACACGCATGGCATGAGATTCCAAATGATTGTTGTGGTTCGAAATTCGAAGTGCAATACCTTCTGGTTATGGACCTCATATATTTTAATAAAATTACCATTTTAAACATTTTTATATTATAGTTGTTGTGATGTAAAGGACTTTGTGAAAGATTCTAAAACGAACCTGTGCAGTTGTCAGATAATTATTTAGAAGACGGTCATAATATAAAAAAAAAAATCTAACAGTGAAATTTACTAAGAATATGATGGCTTTTCCATTTTGTGTGAAAATTATGTGCTTCATAATTTGATGATTTCATTGTGGTTTATTCGTGTTATGGAGCAGTTCTTGTGATATTCTTGAACACAACTGGTGTGTGTAACATAATTCACTAAATTTAACTGGATTAGCGGCTTCGGATAGAAAATAACGCCTTGGTAAGTGAATTTTTTTCATAATTTTTAACACTTTAATTTCAATTGTTATTACTAAAACTCTCATTATTGTCATAATATTTGTAACCTATCAATTAATTATTAACACTGTCAGATTCCCTGTGCAATTCTCTTTAATTTGATATGTAATACAATGCATCTGCTACCATTTTAACCATTTTAAAAGCATTATTGTGACAAACCCCTACTTCAAATTTTCTGCCTTGAATTTCTGTTTGGGTATGACCACTTTTTTTTTTGGCAGGCAATCAGTTAATCATATCCAAGAAGAAAGAGAACAAATAGAACTGCTCAAGTCAAAGAAAGAAACATTTCAACCAGAAAGCACAAAGTCCCAGACAGAAGAAGAAGCAACAGAAGAAGAAGTAATAGTGGAGGAAGAATACAACGGCTACCAAGACCAAGTGTGTAGGGAGGTCATGAATTGGCATTTCTCTGCACCAAGATCAAACCACAGAGCCGCCTATGACACACAAAACCAAAGAAGACGTAGAAGACATGAAAACAGACCACCAATATCAAGAAATAGCTGGAGGAAGGAAACAACACCATATGACTGGGGGGGGGGGGGGGTGTACACTATTACGGCAGGCCTTAACAAGTGTATGACTCTGTCCAGATATGTAAAACCACAAGGATGAAACGAACACAATTGAAGCCATTCAAACTTTCTCAAGGAAGCAAATATTTGCATCTATATTCACGAAAGAAAAACCACTAGATACACTATAAGGTCCCCAAATACAGCGGAATCGATAAGTCGATGGTTGAATGGGGGAGGGGGGCGCATTCATTTCAAGAGCAAGCAAGGTGGATTCGGGAATATTACAAGCAGATAAGCATGCTAACACGTTATGAGAAGAAATAAATTGGAGAACTTGATGACAACTCGCAAGATTGAAGGGAAATGAATAAGGGGAAGGTAGAGAAGTAAATACCTGGATGGCTTGGTCATATTGTATGGTCGAGACAAGAACACAGACCTGATCCATGACTCTGGTGATCGTGTGAGATGGCGAAACATGACCGCCCACGCTAATTAGCGTGGCACATAATGATGATGAAGCATACTATCCGCCGCACTATCACGGCTCCTATGCACATATTTACTTTTTGTTGATAGCATTGTGTTTGAATAAACACATCACTTGTACATCTATAAACAATAATCATAATGTAAACGTATTACTTTCCCCAGATACGTAAAACGACAGCGTTAACAAAGCCAGCTCCGCCTCCTCCACCATGCATTCAATACAGCTGACATGGTGGACTGTGAAATCAAACATTAAAAAACGAAAAAGACTAATTCTGTCTGGCTTACTAGTGTTTGGTTTTATCTGGTTTATGTTGTCGCAAACAACTGCCCACATTCGAAAGGAAGTAAACATGCTTACAGCTCAGCCATGTTCAGATAGAGACTCGCAAGCGGTTGTCGAGAAAATTGTAAGTTTATTTGTTTCAGTCTCAAAGCTATTTCATTTTATGTTATCCAAGGACAAGTTGAGAAAATTGCAAGTATAAGGGGCGTTCATTTGAAATCCGTTCATGCCGCACCACGCATAATTGCATACATTGAACATGATCATGTCATAGTCATGTGATAAGTACTGACCAATGAATAAAAAAGCACGTGCTTATCGTCCCATGATGCATAGGTTCTGTTTCTGACCGTTGAAAAAATGGCTGGGTTTATCCAAAATCCGTCCAAAGAAGCTCAAAGAGCGGTGATTCAGTTTCTTTCATTTGAAGGATGCTGACCAGTGGTCATTCATCAAAGAATGCAGGCAGCGTACAGTAACAAATGTGTGTCGAAGACAACAGTAACAAATGTGTGTCGAAGACAACAGTAACAGACTGGGCACGAATGTTTTTTCGGAAAGGGCATTAGTTCACGACAGATCTTCGACAGCCGGGTCATGTGCATATTGTTGCAACAGAAAAAACCATCGCCAAAATTGATGCAGCAGTACAGATGAACCTTTGCCGAAGCATACGTTCACTAGTGAAAGAATTTGATGTGTCAGTTTGGACAATTCAAAAGGTCGTTCGTAAGAAACTGAAATATCGGAAGGTGTGTACACAGTGGGTACCATGGATGTTGACCGACCACCAAAAAGAGGAACGCATGGGATGGTGTTTGAACTACTTGCTGCGTTACAGAGTGGAGGGTGATGCATTTCTCTTCCGCACAGTGGCAGGCGATGAATCATGGTGTCACCACTTTGAGCCGAGCAGCAAAAGACAGAATCATGCTGGATCACCAAAAGCCAAAAATTCAAGTTACAGGTTTCCGCTGGTAAGGTTATGCTGAGCGCATTTTTTTTACCATGAAGGGCTGTTGTTGGCCAACTTTAAAGAACCTGGTGTCAACATCAACTCTATCCACTACTTGTAAACACTAGACACGCTGCAAAAAGCCTTAAAGAATAAACGACCCGGCATGCTTTTTTGCGGTGTGATTTTGTTGCACGATAATGCTCGTCCGCATGTCACAAAGATTGTGCAGGAAGCATTAGTAAGGAATAAGTGGGAAATTCTGCAACATCCAGCCTATAGTCCTTATTTGTCACCATGTGATTTTCATTTGTTCGGACCTCTAAAAAAAGCTCTCAAGGGGCAACGATTTCACACAAATGCAGACGTAATGAACACGGTAGACACTTGGTTCAGTGAGCAACCACAATCCTTTTTTGCAGACGGCATTCACCGCCTACCTAAGCAATGGGATGCTTGCCTGAATGCCTATGTCGACTTCTTCTGACCAACCCATGGTGTATAATTAATTCAAAATGAATGCTTTGTTTAATTCTACCACACCAGTTAATGTTTCCTTCATGCTTTTGTAATAAAGCCATTGGAACGGGTTTTAAATGAACGTCCCCATTAAAATTTATTTATTTTTGAAAAGTTGGTGAGGAAAGTTGTAAGTACATTATTTAAAGTTTGTTTCTTTTCTCAGAGTTATTTTTTTTTCTATCCATATGTGGAGAAAATTGCAGGTTAATTTTGTTTCATTCTCAAAGTTGTTGCCTACTTTTTATGTTACTCATATTTTTCAGTCAGCATCTGTGGCTTAGGGGTTAGTGAACTCATCTCATCTTGTTCCTCTTGTTCCTTGCGGTGTCGAGGTGAAGTATAAATAGTGGGAAAGTGCCTGCTTATGGGTTTTATGTATCGATATTCTCATGGACTCTGCTATTCCCTCTGTCCATCGTTTACGTGGTCGGCCTCTTCCTCTGCTTCATGGTCTGTACATCATTGCTTGTTTTGGTATACTGTTAGTTGGTAATCTAGTTGCATGGCCAACCATTTTACTTGTTACCTTCTAATAAAATCTAGCGCTGCTATAAACCCCACGTTAGTCCTGGTTTCTTCATTTCTGATCTTCTCTGTTCTTGATACAGTGAGTATTCTTTTCAGGAATCTCATTTCTGTTGTGATTTTTCTTTTCTCTTTTTCTGTCATTGTCCAGGTTTGGCATTGATAACATAGAGTTGGTAGGAAGATTGTGTTGTAGAGTGCTTTCTTAGTAACTATTGATACATGTTTGTTCTTTAGTATTGGTGCCATTTATCCGATGAGTTGGTTCACCTTATTGCATCTATTTTCGATCTTGATTTCTGATTTTTCAGTCGATGATATACTTCTGAGGTACTTGAAGCTCTTTACTTGTTTCAGGGGGTGTTCATTTAGGTAAATTGTCATTGTTTTTTCTTCTTTGGTTACAGTCATTTCCTCTGTTTTACGTGTGCTAATTTTAATGTTATGTACCTTGCATATTTTGTTTAGACTGTTCATGTGGTCTTGTAATTCTGCTTCTGATTTTGCTATTAGTGCTTGATCGTCCGCAGATATAAGTTCTTTAATGGTGTAATTTGCCAATGGTTCTTTTTCTGTGTTCTGTTTGTCATGCGGTGTTATGAACAATAGAGGGGATAGGACACAACCTTGTCGTACTCATGATCTTATGGTGAAGGGTTCTGAGTGTTCTCCAGTTGTTCTCAACTATGCATTCACTGTTGTTGTATAAGCTTCTACATAAGTTTGCTAGATGTGTTATTGTTGTTGTTTCTTCCACTTTTGCCGTTAGGCGTCGTGGGGAGGGGTCATTGAAGTTCCGGCGCCTGTGACTAGCGCCTTTCCTCCAATTTTCTCCATGAATCTTGAGCAGAATTTTAGGATCAAGTAAATTCCCAACTGGTTTGCTAGACCAGTTGTAGGTTCCTTACCTACTGCTAGATGTGTATTCACTCCATATTGTTTAAGGATTTCCCACAGCTTGTTTCTATCTACTCTATCAAATGCCTTTTCTTGGTCAACAAAGGCTATGTAGAGTGTTTCATTAAATTCAATTGATTTTTCTATAAGTTGTCTAAGAGCAGAAATGGCATCTGTGCATCCTTTGTTTTTCCTAAATTCTAGTTGTGTTTCTATAGTAGTTCATAATCTTTTCTTAAGAAGTTTGCAAAATATTTTCCCAGTATGACTCAAAAGGGAAATGCCTCTGTATTGTGTGCAGTCTCTTTTACTACTTTTGTTTTTCCAAACTGGAATAATTATGGTGTATCCTCAGTCTTGTGGTGTCTGTTGTTCTACCCAAACATGGTTAAACAGTGAACAGTTTCACAATTTCCCACATAATGGGTAGAGAGTTCAAAATCAGACGCATGCGAATTGGAAGCAGATCAATTTGTGTTATTTTTATAGTATGAACATCAGCCATTCAGAAAGCAATGGCAAACCACTAAACATAATCTTGTCTAGTAAATCACAAACATGTTGTATATTTCAGCATGAAGAATTTACCTCAGTGCTTTAGTTCTTGTGTGAATTCTGCATTATGCACCTGACGAGATGCAGCGAAATATGCCAGGCAATAAATTGTAAAATATATTGTTTGTGTCCTCATGATTCAAAATCACAAACAGCCAATAAATGCTGGGGTTTATTGCAATGTCCTGTAAAGGACACGTAGCTAACTAACATGTTTTTCAGCTTCCTGGACTAGAGCAGGCATCATATAGCAGGTAGTGTCATGACTGGGAGTGTGAGCTTTTGTCAGTCTTGTCATGGTTGAATGTGAGGATCACCTTGAGTGAAAAGCACGCTTTGGACTGAGTCCAAGAGAGAAAGGTCTCTCAAAACACTGGACAGTTGAGATGAGACCATGGTAGGGAAAATGGCCAATATTTAGAGTGTCGCCATCTGCATAGAGTTTTAATTATTGTTGATAGCATGTATTTTACTGTGATTATAATCATCATCAGTCAGTGATAATAATGATGTAAAACTGCATGGCATCCTGTTAAGTGCTTATAATTAGTGTGTTATTTGTGGTTCCGGTATGTGAATGGTAATTGTAACTAGAACATCACTCAATAAGAGATTCAACTTTAGAAGACGAGCAGAAACTCAAAGAAGACTACACCACCAACAAAGAACAGATGTTATTACCAGCTGCAAGTTGAAGGCGATAATGATGAGGAGATCCAAGCACTCATGAACAGAATTAGTTCGATGTGCAGCTAGGATAATCTGACAACTAACTATTCACTAGACCACGGTGACTCATTATGTAAGTACACTCCATATTTGTAGTTACTACATCTCTATATTTGTAGTTACTACATCTCTATATTTATAGTTATTACACCTTACTTTCATGAAGTATTTATTCTTCCACAGTGCTCTTTGTACAGGGACAAGGAAATCACTGGAAATCTGTGCAAACCTTTGTGTGACCAGCAGCTGGTCAAGTTTGTCCGCTGTCTCAACTACAAGCACGGCAAGTATGTGATGCAGGTCAGGTGCACAAATACCTGCACACCTGATGAAACCGTCACTGCAGTTCTCAAGATGACTCATGAGAATGTCTCGGAACTTCACCAGCATCTCAAGGACATAGATAATGAGATGTTGGTTAAAATGCATCTGCAGGAGAAGATGGATAACATAAACATTCAGGAATATGCTATAGCCGCAAGAAGTATGTCCCTCCTTGCACAGGATCTGATAGAAGCTGAGTATGGGTTTACCCCTAGAGATGGACAAGACATGATCAGTCTTCTATGGAATAACAATTATGGCGACTACTTTCAAGAAGCCAATACTAATTTAGTGTTTGCAAGGTCGTTTTGGTCTGTGGCTCGCCAAAACGAATACAGGATCTCAAAAGTGTTCAGCGACTGGGATGTTTTTCCAAAGATATATGGAAGCTGTGGTTCTTTGTACATCGCGGAAAACATTCCAGGGCTAATGCCTTTCAATAAAATTTTATCTTATTTCATGTCTGGGTATCCAACATGGAAAAGTCGAGCACAGGCAGCGATTGCCGTTCTCCATCTGATTCAGCGAATGGAAACAATGGAACATCCTCTGCATCTTTGTGATGTGAAATCACCTCACTTTGGCATCACACCTGACAACAGCAAGGTCAAGTTCATAGATGCGGACACTGTGTTTGCGGATCAGACGTTGAGTCGAGATTTGGGAGTACCAGGATGCTCTAAACACGAAGATTGTGCTTTCTTCGATTGTGAGGGTTGGTGCAGCAAAGAAGCCGGCAAGTGCAGTCCAGTGAGAACAAATAATAATTTGCAGGTATTTGTTTTTTAATTTAAAAAATTTTTCTTCATCATCATCTTGATAATAAATCTTGCGAATGATAACCCTACCTTGCTTGGTGAAACTTCAGGCATTACCATGTCTCTCCACAAACTGGTTTCCCAGTCTGGCTAACAATCGAGGCATGGCTATGTTTCTCCACAGACTGGTTTCCTAGTTTGGCTAAAAATCGAGGCATTGCCATAATTCTCCACAGATTGGGCTCCAAGTGTAGTTAACAATCAAGACATTGCCATGTGGACTCTCTCCACAGACACGAAGCTCAAGTACTAGTCACGACTTTCAGCATGAGAATGGAGGTGGAGGTTGTAACGCAGTGTTCTGCTGGCTTGGGAGTAGTGCAGCAAGACATGTGTTTGTGACAGAAGCTGTATGTTCCACATTAAAAACCACCGCAGGAGATCCTCCTCCTGGAACGTCAAGCATTCTTTGCCCACATTGTCAAAGAACATTTCGAGTCAAAACAGGCCTTATCAGCCATTTAGAACTCACGGCTCCATACTTTCAACCCCACTGGATTAAATGAATGGTCATCATCATTCTTGATGGACAAACAACATAGAATGGCTTGCATTGCTTGAAACGACAAAGGTCAAGAGCACATGGATATTCTGCCCAGGACATGCAGGTGTGTGAGGAATTGAAGGGGCTGATAAACTGGCTACTCCTGCTCCTTTGAGCTGTGGGCTAGATTATGACAAGACTGATGTGGTGATGGCTGCCTGGGATTGAGCAGAAAGTCCAGTAAAACAATGAGGCTGATTCAGTGGGCAGCGAGCAGAGAGTTTGGACGGCACTCAACACATAAAGGAGAACAGTCGCACATTCAGCCAGGCCGCCACTAGTACCATCAGCATAGGAACTCATCATTGACTTCTACAGAAGGGGACAGAACACGTATGGGAATGCCTCAAGTGCAGTGATGTTAATTCTTCATTTCATAGGACATACATTGAGAAAAATCTGTCACTAGTATAACTAGTAAGTCCTTCCTCTGGGACCCACATAGGACATACATTGAGAAAAATCTGTCACTATAACTAGTAAGTCCTTCCTCTGGGACCCACATAGGACATACATTGAGAAAAATCTGTCAATAGTATAACTAGTAAGTCCTTCCTCTGGGACCCACATAGGACATACATTGAGAAAAATCTGTCAATAGTATAACTAGTAAGTCTTTCCTCTGGGACCCACATAGGACATACATTGAGAAAACATGTCACTAGTATAACGAGTAAGTCCTTCCTTTGGGACCCACATAGGACATACAATGAGAAAAATCTGTCAATAGTATAACTAGTAAGTCCTTCCTCTGGGACCCGCGTAGGACATACATTGAGAAAACATGTCACTAGTATAATGAGTAAGTCCTTCCTTTGGGACCCACATAGGACATACATTGAGAAAAATCTGTCAATAGTATAACTAGTAAGTCCTTCCTCTGGGACTCACATAGGACATACATTGAGAAAACCTGTTACTAGTATAACTAGTAAGTCCTTCCTTTGGAACCCACAGGGTAACATAATTAGAAGAAGACTTAAAAGCACACAGAGAAGAGAATTAGAGATTTCACCTCAGGTGTTATCTCCTTCTGCCTTTCACATCCCAGTGGCGTGGAGAATTAGAGATTTCACCTTAGATGTTATCTCCTTCTGCCTTTCACCTCCCAGTGGCTTAGAGAATTAGAGATTTCACCTTAGATGTTATCTCTTTCTGCTTTTCACCTCATGTTATCTCCTTCTGCCTTTCACCTTCCAGTGGTGTAGAGAATTAGAGATTTCACCTTAGATGTAACCTCCTTCTGCCTTTCACATCCCAGTGGTGTGGAGAATTAGAGATTTCACCTTAGATTTTATCTCCTTCTGCCTTTCACTTCCCAGTGGCTTAGAAAATTAGAGATTTCACCTTAGATGTTATCTCTTTCTGCCTTTCACCTCCCAGTGGCATAGAGAATTAGAGATTTCACCTTAGATGTGATCTCCTTCTGCCTTTCACCTCCCAGTGGCGTAGATAATTAGAGGTTTCACCTTAGATGTTATTCTGCTTTTTACCTCCCAGTGGTGTAGAGAATTAGAGATTTCACCTTAGATGTTATCTCCTTCTGCCTTTCACCTCCCAGTGGCATAGAGAATTAGAGATGTCACCTTAGATGTTACCTGCTTCTGCCTTTCACCTCCCAGTGGCGTAGAGAATTAGAGATTTTACGTTAGATGTTATCTCCTTCTGCCTTTCACCTCCCATTGGCATAGAGAATTAGAGGTTTCATCTTAGATGTTACTTCTGCTTTTTACCTCCCAGTGGCATAGAGAATTAGAGATTTCACCTTAGATGTTGTCTCCTTCTGCCTCTCACCTTCCAGTGGTGTAGAGAATTAGAGATTTTACCTTAGATGTTATCTCCTTCTGCCTTTCATCTCCAAGTGGCATAGAGAATTAGAGATTTCACCTTAGATGTTATCTCCTTTTTTTTCACCTCCCAGTGGCGTAGAGAATTAGAGGTTTCACCTCAGATGTTACTTCTGCTTTTTACCTCCCAGTGGTGTAGAGAATTAGAGATTTCACCTTAGATGTTATCTCCTTCTGCCTCTCACCTCCCAGTGGTGTAGAGACCATCACACCAGACTCTTTGTAAACATGTTCATAATTTATTGGATTTTGCAGTTTTCTACAGGATGAGATTTCAGTTTTATGCCAACCTCCCCAATCGCCTCTTACAACATGCATAGTATGTTACCTCTCTTTGCTTCCCTTTGGGCTCCAGAAACACATGTGCATTCAGATGTTATGATTTGGCTTTTTCTGTTTCAGATGGTGTGTGCAAAAGTCTTCAGAGGGCCTTTGTTTTCCAGAAACACTGGCCTTTTGTCATCACCTCCATCTGGGGTTGCGGAGAAGCTCACCAACTTAGTGAACAGCTGTGCCGACGATGTCACTGAGGTCAATCAGGCAGGTGTCCAGATGAAACGACCTGATCTTGGACTTCTTTCCAAAATGATTGACCTTCTAACGGAAAGTTTGGCTTCATCTGTTTAAGCCACAAACATTTACACACATATATGCCCAAACATGCATATTTACTCGCACAGCATTCTTAATTGAAAGACTGGATTCATCTGTTGAACTGTTTAACCCATGCATGGCTACACACACATACTCACACAGCATTCTTAACTGAAAGTTTGGTCTGGCTTCATCTGTTTAACCCATGTACATTTATACGTTTACACACACACAATGCCCACACACGCACACTTACTTACACAGCATTCTTAACTGAAAGTCTGGCTTCATCTGTTAATATATACACAGAAACATGCACACACACACTAGTATGAGCACCCACACTTTCACATAGACATGTGTACAAGAGATTTGATCTATCTTGTCACAATGAAATAAACAAAAAGTTCACATATACAGACATTTCTACAAAATTCCAATCATCTTCTTCAGGTTAACACACAACAAACATGGCATAACTCTTGTGCAGAGGGCCACAAGTAGTGATTTGTGTGTTTTGTGTATGCCTGCCAAAGATGCTGGGAATTTAATGGAAATGTCCGCCATTTCAAGGTGCTATTGTTGAATCTGAATGAACAAATTAGGAGGAGCTTGGGGGAAATGGAAGTGGGTTTTTTAGATGGACTGCCAGGGTAACTAACAATGATTGCCTAGAAGAGGCTAATGTTAGTAGAGTATTACATGCAACTATAAGAAAGAGTTTGCACATTGTTGCTTTATTTTCATGTAGCAGACCTGCTGAAGAAACACCATTCGCATTTTTGCTGACAACTTTGCTGCTAGTAGTTCATAAAGTAGAGTTGCTGCTCACAAATTTAATACTCAAGAAATCTTGTAAAGACAACTTTAATGTTGGTAGTTCATAAAGTAGAGATGTTGCTCACAACTTTTATGTTGGTAGTTCATAAAGTAGAGTTGTTGCTCACAACTTTAATGTTGGTAGTTCATAAAGTAGAGTTGTTGCTCACAACTTTTATGTTAGTAGCTCATAAGGTAGAATTGTTGCTCACAACTTTAATATTAGTAGCACATGAAGTTGAATTGTTGCTCACAACTTTAATATTAGTAGCACATGAAGTTGAATTGTTGCTCACAACTTTAATATTAGTAGCACATGAATTTGAATTGTTGCTCACAACTTTAATGTTGATAGCTCATAAGGTAGAATTGTTGCTCACAACTTTAATGTTGATAGCTCATAAGGTAGAATTGTTGCTCACAACTTTAATATTAGTAGCACATGAAGTTGAATTGTTGCTCACAACTTTAATATTAGTAGCACATGAAGTTGAATTGTTGCTCACAACTTTAATATTAGTAGCACATGAAGTTGAATTGTTGCTCACAACTTTAATGTTGATAGCTCATAAGGTAGAATTGTTGCTCACAACTTTAATATTAGTAGCACATGAAGTTGAATTGTTGCTCACAACTTTAATATTAGTAGCACATGAAGTTGAATTGTTGCTCACAACTTTAATGTTGATAGCTCATAAGGTAGAATTGTTGCTCACAACTTTAATGTTGATAGCTCATAAGGTAGAATTGTTGCTCACAACTTTAATGTTGATAGCTCATAAGGTAGAATTGTTGCTCACAACTTTAATATTAGTAGCACATGAAGTTGAATTGTTGCTCACAACTTTAATATTAGTAGCACATGAAGTTGAATTGTTGCTCACAACTTTAATATTAGTAGCACATGAAGTTGAATTGTTGCTCACAACTTTAATGTTGATAGCTCATAAGGTAGAATTGTTGCTCACAACTTTAATGTTGATAGCTCATATGGTAGAATTGTTGCTCACAACTTTAATATTAGTAGCACATGAAGTTGAATTGTTGCTCACAACTTTAATATTAGTAGCACATGAAGTTGAATTGTTGCTCACAACTTTAATGTTGATAGCTCATAAGGTAGAATTGTTGCTCACAACTTTAATGTTGATAGCTCATATGGTAGAATTGTTGCTCACAACTTTAATATTAGTAGCACATGAAGTTGAATTGTTGCTCACAACTTTAATATTAGTAGCACATGAAGTTGAATTGTTGCTCACAACTTTAATGTTTGTAGTTCATAAAGTAGAATTGTTGCTCACAACTTTAATGTTGGTAGTTCTAAGAAGAATTGTTGCACACAACTTTAATGTTAGTAGCTCATCTCATCAGGTTCTTCTTGTACCTTGCAGTGTCGAAGTGAAGTATAAACAGTGGGAGAGTGCCCGCTTATGTGCTTCATGTATCGATATTCCCATGGATTCTGCTATTCCCTCCGTCCATCGTTTACATGGTTGACCTCTTTCTCTGTTTCCATCTGGTCTGTACATCATTGCTTGTTGTGGTGTACTGTTGGTAATCTACTTGCATGGCCAAATCATTTTACTTGCTGCCTTCTAATAAAATCTAGCGCTGCTATAACCCCACTTTAGTCCTGATTTCTTCATTTCTGATCTTATATCTTCTTGATACATTGAGTATTCTTCTCAGGAATCTCATTTCTGTTGTTGTGATTTGGCTTTGGTAGCAAAGAGTTGGTAGGAAGATTGTGTTTTAAAGTGCTTTCTTAGTAACTATTGATACGTGTTTGTTCTTCAGTATTGGTGCCATTTGTCCAATAAGTTGGTTTGCCTTATTGCATATATTTTCGGAACTCTTTACTTGTTTCAGAGGATGTTCGTTTAGGTGAATTATTGTTGTTTTTTTTTCTTCATTAGTTATAGTTATTACCTCTGTTTTCCTTGTGCTAATTTTCATGTTATGTTCCCTACACATTTTGTTTAGAATATTCATGTGGTCTTGTAATTCATCTTCTGATTTTGCTATGAGTGCTTGGTCATCCACAAACAGGAGTTCTTTACTGTCAAACTGTCATTTTCTGCCAATGTAGTACCTTAGGGTGTATGGCAGAGGGGGTCTTTGAGCCCGAGGAATTAAGGATTTTCTTTTTGTCCCCGGAAGAAAAAAATCCCATACCTTACCGAGGGGTTGAACCCGGGTCTCTCGAAGGAGAGTCAGGCATTCTAGCCACTCGGCCAGCCGCTCCTCACACAGGAGTTCTCTAATAGTGTAATTTGCAGATGGTTCTTCTTCTGTGTTCTCATCATGCAGTATTCTTACGGTCTGTTTGGCTGGTTGCTTTACATATGTTGTCTATATAGGTTATGAACAAGAGAGGGGACAGGACACAATCTTGTCGTACTCCACATCTTATGGTGAAGGGTTCTGAGTGCCCTCCAGTTGCTCTCACTATGCATTCACTGTTGTTGTATAAGCTTCTACATAGGTTTGTTAGATGTGTACTCACTCCATTGTTTAAGGATTTCCCATAGCTTGTTTCTATCTACTCTGTCAAATGACTTTTCTTGGTTCATAAAGGCTAGGTATAGTGTTTCATTGAATTCAATTGATTTTTCTATCAGTTGTCTAACAGCAACTGTGCGTCCTTTGTTTTTCCTAAATCCAAGTTGTGTTTCGCTTAACTGGGGTTCTAGAGTAGTTTGTAATCTTTTCTCAAGAATTTTGCAAAATATTTTCCCTATATGGCTCAAAAGGGAAATGTCTCTGTATTGTTTGTTGTTGTTGTTGTTGCAGCATATCCCTTACAGGATGTTGCAGTCAGCATCAGCATTTTTCAGCTGCTGTCGATGTACTAGGCAAGATTACGCTCATTGACCGGCTCACATACCCCGTATTACCAACGCTGTGAGAACCGCTACCGATTCCCGCACAGGTTATGTTATTCACGAGAATTGGGATTACGGAAAAGACGGTAACTCCTAGGCCAGGGAGACCGGCTCTGTATTGATGCAGTCTCTTTTGCTGCCTTTGTTTTTCCAAATTGGGATGATTATGGCGTTTCCCCAGTCTCGTGGTGTCTGTTGTTCTACCCAAACATAGTTGAATAGTCTATGTAGCCATGTTATTCCTACTTCTCTTGCTGCTTTAATTAGTTCATTTGGTATTTCATCTTGTCCCGGTGATTTGTTCAATGTGGCTAATCTGACGGCTTCTATAATTTCTTCTTTAAGTATGTCTGGTTCTAGTTCTTCGGTGGCATCTGTATCGGTTTCTTGAATTCCTGTGGTATCTGATGGAATGTTGAGCAGTTGTTTGAAGTACTGCTTCCATCTTATTAGGATTTGTTTTTGTTCACTTATTGCAGGGTGTCAAACTCAATCACTCAGCGGGCCAAAACTCAAATCACACGTAAGGTTGCGGCCCAAACAGGATAAACATTCAATAAGCCAAAAATTAAACTTTTTTAATGTTAAAGAGCTGTGCAGTGTCAGTCATGTCATTACTTTCATCGACAGCAAGGGAGAATGCAACAAAGTCTTTGTCTTTTTTGATCAGCTGTGTTTTCACATCAGTGGCCATCTCACAAACCCGATCAACAACCGTATTTCTGCTAAGGCTTACCTTTACAAACATCTGCTTTTTGTTCGAACACAAGACGTCACACGCTTTCATCATGCAGCGCTACAGAAACTCTCCTTCTGTAAATGGTCGGCCTGGTTTTGCAATCTCCTCCACCACAATAAATCTTGCTTTCACAGCAGCTTCAATTTGTGATTTTGCTTTGGTGAAAAACATCTGCTGTGATGTTAGATGCCTATTCAATTCTTCTACCTTCTGTAGCTTCTGCTCTGCATTCAGGCTGTTTAACTGGTCTTGATGTTTAGTCTCGTAGTGCCGTCCCAGATTATAATCTTTTATCACCGCCACATTATCTCAGTAAATTAGACACACAGGTTTACCGCCAATATCAGTAAACATATATTCAGCCACCCAGTGTCTTTGAAAGGCTCTGTTTTCAGAATCAACTTTTCTGTTGGTCATTTTAAAGGCTAGGTTTGATTTTTTTTAAAGAGTGTGCATCTACTGACAGACACGTGATTGATATCAGGTTAGCCTTAGAGGGAAAAGGTGATGTAATATTCGGGCACTATACTACTTTCATTACTTATGCGCCAATCCAAAATGAGCAACTGAACATTGCCAGGTCACTATAACGACAAACATCCACTCACTACACTACCACTTTTATTTTCGCTTATTCTGATCAAAGCGAGATCGCTCTCAGGTAGCCTATCATACAGCAAGGCTGCTAATTAGGTAGGGAATTTTATTTGCACTTTATTTTGCGGGCATTAGAAATATTTTTGCCTAAAATTCTCTCTCGGGCCGGATATATTTGTACGTCGGTTGAGACCTCTCGGGCATGATATGATTGTATGCCGGGCGTGGCGTGGCCCGTGGGCCTAGAGTTTGACACATGTGACTTACTGGTTCTCCATTTTCGCTGTTAATTATTTCAGTTGGGTCAAAGGGTTCTCCACTGGTTCTTATTGCACTTATCTTTTTGTAGAAGTTTCTAATTGCCTCCTTGTAGTTTTTAATTTACGGTTTCTCCATACTCCTCCCAGTCTTTTTGTTTTTGTCTCTTTACTATTCTATTCACATGTGTTCTCGATATTCTATATTGTTTATAATCACGTTCCTGTTTGCTCTTCTACCAATTTTTATATTTTTTGTTTTTGTCTTTCACAGCTTTCTTTACCTCTGAGTTCCACCAACCTGCTATTTTCTTTATCCGTGTTTTGCGTTTTTTCCGTGGTTCCACGTGTTATTTTTGCAGTATTTAAAATACTTGATTTGAACATCTCCCATTCTTCTTCCACTGTCTTTCTTTCTATAGGTAATTTTACAAAGTTAAAAGTGGATCTTTCATGGACAGGGAAACTTGTGGAAGTCAAGTGAAATGGAAGTGACTTTCCAATATTTAACTCTAACTTTGGGTGGCAGTGCAGACAAAGATGGGGCAACAAAGGGTTAGGGTGGGAATATAATGATATAAGCTGATGGGAATATGAGGGAAGGATGTTGTCGCTGGGTTTAACACACATTGTCTGAGATTGTGAAACCTGAGAATAGTATAACTAGAAATTCCTTTCACTGGAACCCATATTGCAAATAAAATATAGGGAGATCTAAAACTACATTAGGAGGAGAATTGGAGAAGAAATCAGATTTAAAAAAAATGTTCACTCACTTTGAACTCTGAATTTTTTTGTTTTTGTTTTTGGCATTCGCTTGCTTTGAACTCAAGCATAGTCCATTACGTGCTACTACTTCTAATGCACTGGATTAGCTTTATCAACTACCAGTGTCCTTTACTATCTGGTGAACTCACTCCATCTTCCGAGGTACTTGTAATTTATGTCCCCAACTCACTGCCAAGTCAACATTTTAGTTCAACTGACCGGTGTAGGGGTTGAACCCGCTACCTTTGGCATCAGCACACCAGATGTTTAAGATGGAGCGTTCTTATTCATTCGGCCATGATTAGCTCTGAGATGAATCATGTGGGGGAACATGGAAGGAGCTGCATGTGACAGGACATCTTGGTGTGAGTTGGTTAGCAGGCCAACTCTCCAATAGGGATAAAGAGCAGCAGAAGAAGAAAAAGAAAGCAAGTCTTGGTCATGACGTATGTATATCTAATTGTCCTCAGTATGACTGAGAGCAAGTCTCGGTCATGACGTATGTATATCTAATTGTCCTCATTATGACTGGGAGCAAGTCTTGGTCATGACGTATGTATATCTAATTGTCCTCAGTATGACTGGGAGCAAGTCTCGGTCATGACGTATGTATATCTAATTGTCCTCAGTATGACTGGGAGCAAGTCTCGGTCATGACGTATGTATATCTAATTGTCCTCAGTATGACTGGGAGCAAGTCTCGGTCATGGCGTATGTATATCTAATTGTCCTCAGTATGACTGGGAGCAAGTCTCGGTCATGACGTATGTATATCTAATTGTCCTCAGTATGACTGGAAGCAAGTCTCGGTCATGACGTATGTATATCTAATTGTCCTCAGTATGACTGGGAGCAAGTCTCGGTCATGACGTATGTATATCTAATTGTCCTCAGTATGACTGGGAGCAAGTCTCGGTCATGATGTATGTATATCTAATTGTCCTCAGTATGACTGGGAGCAAGTCTCGGTCATGACGTATGTATATCTAATTGTCCTCAGTATGACTGGAAGCAAGTCTCGGTCATGACGTATGTATATCTAATTGTCCTCAGTATGACTGGGAGCAAGTCTCGGTCATGACGTATGTATATCTAATTGTCCTCAGTATGACTGGAAGCTGCTGTCATGTAGTGGATAGATGCTCGCCTGCCAACACCGAGGTCATGGGTTTGTATCCTCACCACGGTGGATTTTTCAAATTGAGCTGGGACTTAGGGAATAGTGAAAATGTGTTTCACAATTTCTCAACACATGCCAAGTCCAGGGTTCAAAATCAGCCACGGGTGATTTGGAAGCATTCCGCACTGCATTGATTTAGAGGGGATGAAGCTTTGGCTGTTAATAAAGCAAATGACTGAACTACCATATCTAGTAAATCACAAACAGTCAATAAATGCTGGGGTGGATTGCAACATCCTGTAAAATACATATGCAACTAACTGTTGTCCCAAGTCAACCCAGCAGAATGAGTACCAGGAAATGTCTTATAGTGTGTTTTTTGCCTCAATATAAAATTCAATATCTCAGTAACCAACTGAGGGAAAATGATGAGATTTAGTATATAACCTTATCATGTCCACCCAACAAAAAAATTTTTGTTCTGGAGATTTTACAGCAGATTTCAAAGTTTTTTTTATATGCGGTATATAAATTACGACTTAGAGATTACGTCCATCATTTTAACAGTATTACTGCTTCACCAAGACACGTCCCCGCATTTGTTAAAATTTTCACGTGATTTTCGTTTTGAAACAAACAACGCGTAGATTCAGAGGTGTCTCCAAATGGGGGTTCTTTCATGAAACGTGATTATATAAATAAACTAGCTGACAAGGCCCGGCTTCTGGCGGGGATCGATCTTTCTATCTATCTAGCTAGCTACCTACCTACCTACCTATCTATCTCCTGCCGGCCGGCCGACCCACCCACCTACCTTTCTGCCTACCTACCTACCTGTCTGTCTGTCCGCGCTATTAAATATTGATAAAAGTTACTGGAAAAAATGTGAGGACCATGTGTTGAAAGAGGAAGAGAACGATTGGAGAAAGGATGGATTGAATTTTATGCAACCGAGAGCAATCATCAACCTACTGGAATCGTCCGACACAGATTAAGGTTTGAGCAGATCGCAGACCTTAATCTATGTACACACTTACTGGGATATTTTGCTCCAACTATTCAGACAAATTTCAGGCCCTAAACATTACAGCATCAGCTGAAGAAACAAGAAGGAAATGAAAAATAAGGTAAGAAATATAGTCCTTCTACTTTCCTGTTAATTTACAAATTATTTACCCCGTGCCTCTGTAAATTCTCTGTCTTTACTAATATTACACATTGCACCCCTCTCGGGATTCTCCGTGGTGAAGTGGTCAAGCCTTCTGACGGACTCCGAAGGTTGTATGTTCGATTCCGGGCCGCGTCCTTCATTTCAAGAGTGCATTTTTTTTCGGAGACTCCCAAGGGTCGTCGCTGGAGCTACGGAATATGTGCTTTGTGCGACGCTTTCCGCGCTGCGGAAAGAAACTGAGCCATATGGGATAAAAACCCGGTGCAATGCAGCCGACCCTGTCGATTGTAAGCTACTTCTTTCATTGCACCCACTCCCATACGAATCTGGATACGCCTTTGTGTGTCATCTGAATTTGCAGGTCCCCATTACCGTAAAGATAACTTTTTTAGCGAGAAATCACTAGTTGTTCAGCAAAACATCAAAGGAATGTCGCCGCTTTCAATGATTTAAGTTGTTTTTGGACCTATCTGAGACATATTCCTTGGGTGGGGGTAAATATAAGACGGCTGGAAAAATTTCATAACGATGCAACAGTCGTGAATGAAGGCATTCAAATCGGAACATACTATAGAAAGTTGATACTGACATCACCCACTAAGTGCTCAGTGGTGTATACAAATGTGGTTATAGCACCATATGCCTTTGTGCCTTAAAGCATGTAAAAAGGGTAATTTAACCTTTTCTCTTAACAATATGACCATATCGGCCGGCATGCCTTTTGCATATTTAATGAAACAACGACAGCAATTTCAAAAACTATCATTTAAATGCATTCAAAATCATATAAATCAATCATATCTGTACCACAAAGTTACTATGCAATGCACAATTTGTTTATATGTGGGATATTTGTAATAATTTGAACTATACATATCACAATGCAACATTTCATTTTGTAAAATTATTTCTTTCAGTTGGTGTGCTTATTTTTGAGGTAGGCAAAATTGTGCCGGAAATTTACTATGCATTTTGTGTACTTATTTCTTGCTTTGTGTGTTTGCCAGACTTCATTGTGGATGTGGCACTTGATTGATTGGTCGATGGTGATCAAAGTTGTTGCTGGTCTGGTGGTCATCTGTTGAAATCCCTGTTGAGCGAGGGGATCTGTAAAATTGACCTGGCCTCCCAAAAATATTTTAAAACAGGACCATTTTACATGCGATGTGATTAGGGTAAATGGTGATGGCACCATGTATTTATAGAGGGAGGGGGGCAGGACATTCCAGAGAAGTAAAGGTAGTCGGTATATATTGACCACATCAGCCATGAGTGGTGATTTTTTTTTTTTCGCGTTTCCCATCCTGTTTCAGGATATTGTGGTCAACACCAGCATCTTTCAGCTGTATCTTGATTCCCAGGCTAGATTACGCTCATCAGCACTCCACGACTTTCTGAGCGACTGGCTCCATACTCTCATAGGTCAGTGGCGCGACTCGAACCATTTCTAATTCTCGTGCGCTGTCACGAATTGGCCGCCTTAACATCCCAGAATATTTTTCTCGGTCTCCAAATTTGAGAGGCCAAATTGAGAAAGAATGAATTACTCACACTACTCCAAAATTATCTAGTCGTGAGGTAAGATTATTCACAAAAAGCCTCTAGCCATGACGTAAGCTTGCAGATGGCAAGTAAAATGGCAACTAGATAATTAGTATACACCTTGGGAAACTGCTGACCCAGACATGCTGAATCAACAATGAACTGGGCCAGTGGTTGAATAAAGGCAATTAACGCCAGATGGAGATAATAGCCCCAGGGCTATAAACAAGCCCCATCCACTCTGACTGGCAGACCCAGGTAGGTGTGAAATCACTGATAAGACTGTGAAACTGATCTGGGGCTGGCAACGCAAAACCATCCAGGTGTGACACTATGGTGAGGGTTAGTGGTTAAAAGAATTTTTATGACTGGACAGACTTGGACTTAATTGCAATTACTGTCAGGAGGAGATAAGAAGAATTTATGACGGGACTGCCAAAGAGATAATAGTGTCTCAGATACTGTCTGCTTGACTCAGCTTAAATAAGGGTCCCTAGCCTGTTTTAAGTTAGATTAAGTTTGACTTCAGAACAGGTGAGAAGAGAGAGTAAATGTAGATTTCTTAGTAACTAAGTATTTTAGGTGTATGTACTGAATTCCAGTCTATATCTGATCTAGGTTATTGCAAGAACTATCATTGTCATAGATTACTTGAGTGTTCTTTCTAAGTTCTGCGTTCAATATCATATTGCTTTAAAGTGTTATTCTTCTGAGAAATAGAGCCTTATGTGAGACAGATCTTGTCTGGGTAGACTTTTAGGTGTCTTGGTAGATGCTTGTCATTTCTTTGTACACTATCCTAGTTGCCTTTTGGTGTGTGCATTTGTTGTACAGAATATAGTCAACTGACTATTTATTTAATTCTTACGACAGCAGTAACTCGGTGGTGATTAAACCGGGCAGCTCAGCAAATATAGCTGGTCTGTTTGGTCACTTCAATTAGACTTGTTGTATATCTCATTTTGTAGCTATACAATATTAGTACTCATTAATAATGCCTGATGCTATTATGTGAGTATCATTAGATGTCTATCTTGAAGTAATATAATGTTTACGGATATGTTGGATGGATGTATGTGTAATTTCATATGAATATACGATGCTAGGAATATGCTTCGTACATATTCTTTTTGTGTATATACATCTCATTTCGTATACCTACAAACTAACTAGTGCATTATGCTATTATGTTAAAGTATCATAATATGTCTAGTTTAATTAATGTTTTATGTGTATTTCATGTTTGGTATATTGATTTGTCATATGCTAGCCTATCAATATGACGTGTTATATTATGGTGTGCACATTGGCACACTAACCATCGATTGCATTTGTAGCAGCGGTGTAATGGTACAGACATTACCCACAAGTGTTATGGGGTAGATGGTGCTAAACTTTCTCAGTGTATTGTGGGCGTGCGTCCACGGTAATGCACGGAAACCTGGCACAGCTACTGGTCACGGCTTGCAAGCCCGGATGATCAGGCATTGTTATAATACCCTTACCGACCCTGTGAGCTGCTAAACTAACATTGGACGGAGCGGCTGTACGACACAGAATTTCTGTATTAGCGACATGGACATGGGGCGGCAGAAATGTAATCATTACAGGCGTGTGAGACAATTGAAAAGCCCGTCCCAGACTGAACACAGTAGAGCTGGAAGATAAACTTGGCCAGACTGGTCATTGTATATGTTTGTGTTATGATATGTTTTAATTAGGATTGCGCTGATGTAGAACTGATATAACACATTCTTGACTTTCTTTCAAGCTCTCACAAGGAGCCCTATGTTATAGATCTCAAGACTAGAGACTACTGACTAGGAGTGTCAGGACTGACAGGATCTCAGAATACCGGCAAGCTGTTCTTTTTCTTTTGTTGAGTCTACTGGAGAGTGGGGATCTGGACCACAGTTCCAGATAGATGAAGTAACAAGTAAAGTTACGTAATGTTATATGATTTCATCATCCTCATCTTGAACCATCAGATGTCTATGATCATGATTAGTAAATAAATGTTGTAGTATTGTAACTCATAGTTCTGTCGTTATCTTTTAATTCCAATTGTGCATACGTGTTGTGTGTGTACATTGGTGGGGGTTCACTTACACACCAAGGAAGGGAGCAGTCAGGGAGAAAAACCTGTACTGAGAATAGTCGTCTATATTCATATATTTAGACTTAAACATCTATCTCAGCTAAACTTCTCTTTCCTGATCCTTGGCGAATATTCAGCACAGTTCATTTCAATTTTGTAACGAGCCACTAGGAACTGTACGTTGGATATTCAAGGGCTTAATCTGTAGTTCAGCCATATAGATTTTGTCCCTAGTCAGTTTCTGACTATCTGGGGTTGCTCGCCAGTGAATAATACATTCATCTAGCCGGTGGGGCACCCCGACTTCTGACAGATTGGGGGCTCGTCCGGGATCCTGAACCAGGATTCTAGTAATCATAGTGATTCTACTAGACCCTAGACAAACGATTTTTCAAAGTTAACTCTTGTAATCTTCAGTCATCAAAATAGACTATCATCAAATGTAGCTACTTTTAGTTGAGGAAGTTTCAGAGTACATATATAACTTTTCAAAAGTATAACAGATAAGAACTTATGAGAAAACTACCATCATCTATCATTTATTGATAACTGTTTGTAACTATTATCAATTAGTGTTACCATTAATCATTTATTGATAATTGAACACTTTAATCATATTTACATTGATGTGTTGATGATTTAACTGCTTGACTGATTTGCAATTTTATGCTAATATATGCCATGTTCATTTTGACATGTATGCAGTGCATTTTAATGTTTATTTAGATAAATATTACTGTTGATTACTGTGTAGTATATCTCTCACACTTACTTCACTGCTGTCGCCAGGTACTACTTGAATATTATTTTCAGTTGTCTTTCACTGCTGAGGCTAAACTATACACATTGGATAGCGTAGACTGTCAATAGTTAACTCTTGTCTTTCTAGCTTAGATCTGATTTTTGATATATACATAGGAGCTTACCTGAATATAGTCATTAGCAATTATGGCCTTACGTTACCGGAATCCCGAAGAGGACATGAAGGCGCGCGCAGATTTCTCAGAGTCCGCGAAAGGGTGGGGCATAAGAAAAGGCTTAAAGGGGGAGCAACTAGAAATGTATATCATAGCTGAGTTAGAATGGTGGGACCAAGAAGAAGAAATTATGTTTAAAGAAAATGATGAGTTCTTTGGAGCACAAGAGCGTAGCAAAACTGAAGAAGCAGAGATTAATAAACAGCATATTGAAGTAGTCAATGCAGAGAAGCTAACCTTTCTAGCGGAACATAAGGTAGGAGATATGGATGCTCATCCAACCAGGAAGGAAGGGACATCTTTGCCAACCACCGCGGAATCAGAGTTAGTGGACCGGGAACTACAGGTTCTCATTCGACCCAGTCCTAAACGGAAAAGAGGGAAGAAAAAACGTGCCAAGGGCATTTCAAACAGTCACAAACGTGATAACTGTTTGCACCACGGCAATAGTCGTTTGACAGTAGAGGACCTTCAGGAAAACCACTTGACTGCTACGAGAAATGAATCTCGAGAGAAAGAGGAACTGAAGACAACCTTTAATGAGGTCGCAGGCGGAGACCTAGCCGATTCTCACATTCCCTTCTGGTCACAGAATCATGAAGTGGAATTACATCTGACTGAAATAGGGAGGAAGGAAGGAACAGAATCCCAGGTGAATTTCACTGCTGCAACGCGGGAAGAGTCACTAATTATCAGTTCAGAGAATTTACCTAGTAACAGTTACCCAGAGGACAACTGTTTGCACTACGGTTTGCCAGTACAAGACTCCCAGGAATCTCATTTTACTTCAACGAGAGGTGAAACTCAAGAGGAAGATGACCTGAGGACATCTTTTAAGGAGGTCGGAGATCGAAAGGTAACCGACTTTATTATTCCCTTCAGCCCAGACGAGGAAGAAGTGGGATTAAATTTGACTGACAGTGGGATGAAGGATGACCCGGAACCCCTTGTGATCTTTGAGGCTGCAGCTCAGGAAAAGACACTAGATATCAGTTCAAATGATTTACGTAGTGTGATGGATTGTGTAGACACCAGCCCATCACAGGAGTTACCTCAACTGGACTTAGCCCATGAAAGCACGACCAGAGAGGAACATCCAGACCAGGAAACATTTCCAGTTGTTATCTCGGAGCATACCAGTTCGGAGACTCAGGAAACACCGGGAATTGTTAGGAGCCAGAATATGGACTCTGATATTGTGCAGACAACATTGTCTGTAGTTGCTAAAGAAGAAAATTCTTTGCACAAGATGGAGGAAGAAACGCCTATCATCTCATTAGCTGAAGTTATCAGGGAATTCCAGCAACAGGGACCCGAAGTAACAGAAGTCAAGAGTGGTTTGGAATCAACACGCTTAGGACTCAATCTACCCTTCAGTCAGGTCGATTTGATAGGAGTAGATCAGCTATTTGTGGATACTTTATTCAAAAGTAACACCACTTTATCGCCCTGGAGTAACTATGTTATTTCTCAAGGCTGGACAACTTGGCACACTAAATTTCCAATTTCTAGCACGGTTTTCACACGAAACTCTACTGCAGAGAAACTCAGCCCGTTAACTGATTATCAGGGGAAGAAACCGCGACACCGAGGAGGGAAAATTGTTACGCCCAACTTTGAAGGAAGAAAGCGCCAGTTGAATTTATATCATGGGACCATGATGTGTAACATTATTCCTTTCAAAAGGAAGATATTGATGAATCTGTTAAGGATCTATAAAGGATGGAGGAATATCACGGAGACAAGCTTTGCTGTGGCCAGCTTATGCAAGACCTCACTACGGGTACATCCTCGGCTGAAAGGAGTAAATCACGTGAGTGAATGGTGTAAAACAATTGCTGCCCAGAGGCGTAGAAGAATCCCGTTGATTGTGATCTTTCCCAGAGGGGTAAAATTACAACCTTCTGACAATTACCGGATTTTACCAAGCTATTGCATGGAATCCCGGCCTAAAACCAGGTACAAGGATCTATCCCGTGTATCTTTGGGTTATGGAAATGGAACGTCTTTATGCAGATGCAGGACAACCCACTGCCACAAGGAATATTGGAAACCTTTAGGCAGATACAGAACGGAGAGTGCTTAGGCATTATTCTGGGATGTACGGCGTGCTTTGACAAAAGATTTCTGGCAGAAACTTTTTTTTTAAGGGGAAAGCTCTGTCACGAATTGGCCGCCTTAACATCCCAGAATATTTTTCTCGGTCTCCAAATTTGAGAGGCCAAATTGAGAAAGAATGAATTACTCACACTACTCCAAAATTATCTAGTCGTGAGGTAAGATTATTCACAAAAAGCCTCTAGCCATGACGTAAGCTTGCAGATGGCAAGTAAAATGGCAACTAGATAATTAGTATACACCTTGGGAAACTGCTGACCCAGACATGCTGAATCAACAATGAACTGGGCCAGTGGTTGAATAAAGGCAATTAACGCCAGATGGAGATAATAGCCCCAGGGCTATAAACAAGCCCCATCCACTCTGACTGGCAGACCCAGGTAGGTGTGAAATCACTGATAAGACTGTGAAACTGATCTGGGGCTGGCAACGCAAAACCATCCAGGTGTGACACTATGGTGAGGGTTAGTGGTTAAAAGAATTTTTATGACTGGACAGACTTGGACTTAATTGCAATTACTGTCAGGAGGAGATAAGAAGAATTTATGACGGGACTGCCAAAGAGATAATAGTGTCTCAGATACTGTCTGCTTGACTCAGCTTAAATAAGGGTCCCTAGCCTGTTTTAAGTTAGATTAAGTTTGACTTCAGAACAGGTGAGAAGAGAGAGTAAATGTAGATTTCTTAGTAACTAAGTATTTTAGGTGTATGTACTGAATTCCAGTCTATATCTGATCTAGGTTATTGCAAGAACTATCATTGTCATAGATTACTTGAGTGTTCTTTCTAAGTTCTGCGTTCAATATCATATTGCTTTAAAGTGTTATTCTTCTGAGAAATAGAGCCTTATGTGAGACAGATCTTGTCTGGGTAGACTTTTAGGTGTCTTGGTAGATGCTTGTCATTTCTTTGTACACTATCCTAGTTGCCTTTTGGTGTGTGCATTTGTTGTACAGAATATAGTCAACTGACTATTTATTTAATTCTTACGACAGCAGTAACTCGGTGGTGATTAAACCGGGCAGCTCAGCAAATATAGCTGGTCTGTTTGGTCACTTCAATTAGACTTGTTGTATATCTCATTTTGTAGCTATACAATATTAGTACTCATTAATAATGCCTGATGCTATTATGTGAGTATCATTAGATGTCTATCTTGAAGTAATATAATGTTTACGGATATGTTGGATGGATGTATGTGTAATTTCATATGAATATACGATGCTAGGAATATGCTTCGTACATATTCTTTTTGTGTATATACATCTCATTTCGTATACCTACAAACTAACTAGTGCATTATGCTATTATGTTAAAGTATCATAATATGTCTAGTTTAATTAATGTTTTATGTGTATTTCATGTTTGGTATATTGATTTGTCATATGCTAGCCTATCAATATGACGTGTTATATTATGGTGTGCACATTGGCACACTAACCATCGATTGCATTTGTAGCAGCGGTGTAATGGTACAGACATTACCCACAAGTGTTATGGGGTAGATGGTGCTAAACTTTCTCAGTGTATTGTGGGCGTGCGTCCACGGTAATGCACGGAAACCTGGCACAGCTACTGGTCACGGCTTGCAAGCCCGGATGATCAGGCATTGTTATAATACCCTTACCGACCCTGTGAGCTGCTAAACTAACATTGGACGGAGCGGCTGTACGACACAGAATTTCTGTATTAGCGACATGGACATGGGGCGGCAGAAATGTAATCATTACAGGCGTGTGAGACAATTGAAAAGCCCGTCCCAGACTGAACACAGTAGAGCTGGAAGATAAACTTGGCCAGACTGGTCATTGTATATGTTTGTGTTATGATATGTTTTAATTAGGATTGCGCTGATGTAGAACTGATATAACACATTCTTGACTTTCTTTCAAGCTCTCACAAGGAGCCCTATGTTATAGATCTCAAGACTAGAGACTACTGACTAGGAGTGTCAGGACTGACAGGATCTCAGAATACCGGCAAGCTGTTCTTTTTCTTTTGTTGAGTCTACTGGAGAGTGGGGATCTGGACCACAGTTCCAGATAGATGAAGTAACAAGTAAAGTTACGTAATGTTATATGATTTCATCATCCTCATCTTGAACCATCAGATGTCTATGATCATGATTAGTAAATAAATGTTGTAGTATTGTAACTCATAGTTCTGTCGTTATCTTTTAATTCCAATTGTGCATACGTGTTGTGTGTGTACATTGGTGGGGGTTCACTTACACACCAAGGAAGGGAGCAGTCAGGGAGAAAAACCTGTACTGAGAATAGTCGTCTATATTCATATATTTAGACTTAAACATCTATCTCAGCTAAACTTCTCTTTCCTGATCCTTGGCGAATATTCAGCACAGTTCATTTCAATTTTGTAACGAGCCACTAGGAACTGTACGTTGGATATTCAAGGGCTTAATCTGTAGTTCAGCCATATAGATTTTGTCCCTAGTCAGTTTCTGACTATCTGGGGTTGCTCGCCAGTGAATAATACATTCATCTAGCCGGTGGGGCACCCCGACTTCTGACATGCGCTCACGCCGACCACGAGAATATTCGGGGTTAACTGAGAAAGCTGCTAACCCCTCTGCCAGGCAGCCGGCATGAGTGGTGAATGGTCTATACAAATATGGGATTAGCACCATATACCCTATTTACTTCAGGCTTGTATAAAGGTTCTTTACAGATACTTGAATGCATGATATACTGTTGAAGATGACAAACTACAGTTTGTGATTTCCATTTTTTCACAACTCAATTTTACCCAGTATTTGGAGACCATATCATATTTATTTATTATGTAGGAGAATTAACCATTTATTTGTTATGTGGGAGACTTGTCCATGTATTTTATATATGGGAGACTTATCCATTTATTTATGTGTGAGAACTGTTGTGTGAGAGAATTGTTCATTTATTTATGGGTGAGAATTTTCCATGTGGGATTCAGATTTACATTTTATTGGGCAAAAATTATGCTCCTGGTTTTTTACTGTTATCTGTGGTTTTGAAGATTTTTACTTTTGCATGCTATCTTTGTAGATGTTAATTTTCAATGGCTAACTTTGAAGATGCTATTTTTCGATGGTGAATTTTGTAGATGTTAATTTTACATGGTTAACTTTGTGGATTTCAATTTTGACATGGTTAAACTAACTTTATGATTCTTACTTTTTAATTTGTACCCAGTTTTCTTTGAGATGTTAATTTTACAAGGTTTTCTTCTTCTTCTTCTTTCGTTCGCTTGAAATATGTCTATAACTGCAATGTTGTCTCTTGTATGAATCTAACAGTCTTTGTTAGTTCACTCAGCAGTCCATAGAGTTTATCTTCCACTGTTGTCTCTCTAGGCCAGAAGGTTCGCCTGGATATGTTGTAGTTTGGGCAGTCCTGGAGTATGTGCTCTGCTGTCTGCGACGCCAAACCACATGTGCACATGGCTGAGTCACCAATCTTGAATTGTGTATACATGTGGTTGCGTAATCTATTGTGACCTGTTCTGAGGCGCAGAATAATGACCTGTTCTGGTCTGTCCAAAACGTGGTAGTCGTCTTGAGTAGGGTTTGGTGGCCTTCTGACTGATTTGATCATTCTTTTCTTTTGGTGGAATATAATGGGCACATCAGGCAGTTCTTCTTTTGCTCCTTCCTTAGCCAATCGATCAGCTGTGTCGTTTCCAGGTACTCCACAGTGGGATGGTATCCACTGTATGGTGACATTATGCTGACTGCTAAGTTCAGAAAATAGTATCCTTAGAACTGGTAATTTCCCAGACAGGAGTGCCTCTATTACTGATTTTACATCTGTCAACGCTCCTCCATTTCGAACATCATTTTGCGCTGACCCATCTGTGTAGACTCATCATCAAGGAAGCTGAGAGTGGCTGTTCTGAGCTGTACACTGTTCTGTTCTTCCTTGTCAAATATTCCTCTCATGTTGTCTGGATTTGCAGTGATAGCATATGTTCATCTTTCCTTCGCTCTGGAATAGTTGTCAGTGGGGTACCAACTGTGGGCAGATCGGTGGTTTCTCTGCAGAGTCATTTGGCCTGGTGGATAAAACTACTTCTTTTCAACTGCCCCATAGCTAAGCTCTCAAATCAGTTCTTCATAGGGTGGCCTGCCAAGCTGAGGAATTTGTCTGCTTGTATTAGTGTTTTTGTATCTCTGCATTCTCTCAGTGCTTATGTCCTCCCCATTTTCTCCATTGCTACTATATGGGTTGATCTCATCCCTCCTGTGATGACTCTTAGAGCTTGATTTTGCACCTTGTCAAGTTCTTGTAGTGTGGTTTTTTATGCTGAACACCACGCAGTTGACCTGTATTCCAGATGTGGTCGTATGCTCTGTTGATAAACTTTGCTAAGTATTTTCCCACTGGCTCCCCATGTGATTCCACTTAGCTTTCTCAGGATGGCTATTTTACTTCTGGCTTTTGCTACAGCTTTTAAAAAAATGTGTTTTCTCCATGTCAGTCTGTCATCAAATGTTACACCAAGGTATGTTGGTTTTTTATCTTCTCTTAGGGGCGTTCCATTTATCTGGATTATCCGTCTTTTGTTTCGGAGAGAGGGTAAATAGAGTGGTGCTGCACTTGTCAGTGTTTATGTTGACACACCATCTATCCGCCTATGCAACAAATGTATCTACAGCTCTCTGTAGCAATATGCTGGCTAATGATGCATGTTCATTTGTGCTCCACAAAACCAGGTCATCAGCATACATTGCCGCTTTAACTCTATTGGGTAGATTAGCAATAAGATCATTGATGAAGATTAGAAAAAGTGTGGGGGACAAGACTCCACCCTGCGGAACACCGTGCCGCAATAGTACTTTCTTGCTCTTGAGACCGTCAATCTGTACTCAGGCTCTTCTGTTGTGCAAGTATGCTTTTACCCATTTGTACATTCTTCCATTGACTTTGCAGTTTCTCAGTTTCTACATAAGACCTTCTTTCCAGACTTTGTCAAAGGTTTTCTTCAGATCTATCCATGCCGCAAGTACCAGTTTCTTCTCTTGGAATGCATCCTCAACTTCTTGAGAGAGATAGGTTGTTTGATCTTCCGTAGAGTAGCACTGCCTAAAGCCAGCCTGTTGTGGCACAATGATGTTTTCACTTTCAATGTACCACTGTAGTCTGTGATTGATGATGCGTTCCAGTGTTTGCAGAGACAGCTGGTAAGGCTAATTGGTCTGTAGCTGGAGGCAATGGAACTGTCTTTCCCAGATTTTAGGAGGGGTATCATGATTGCTTCTCTCCAGGCTTGTGGAACACTGCCTAAGTTCCAGGTGTTATTGAAGATCTGTAACAGCTTTGCTTTGGCCTCTGTTCCTAGGTTTTTGATCATTTCATAATTTATCCCCCATAACCTCATGTACTATTTCCTTCTGTCCTGTATGTTGCCATTTCTCTCGAATCTCTTGTTGTTTCTCTGGACTAATTTTGATATTGTTATCTTGTGCGAATGAGTCCGCAAAATGGTCAACTGCTTGCTTTCCTGTTAAGATGTTTCCATCTTTATGTAGTGCAATTTTTGAGTTTCTCCCTGAACCCTCATCGTTAAGCTGTTTTATTAGCTTCCACAACTTCTTTGTGTCTCTTTCAAAGTTCAGTGACTCTGTTTTTTCCTGCCAGCTTTTCCGTCTAGCCTGCAGCTTGGCCCTTTGAAATTTGGCTTTTACCTGCTGGTATTTATTGTGGTGCTCTTGACAGAGGTTGGCTTCTGGTTGCCTTCTACACACTTCCACATCATTATGCAACTGTTCCAGTTCACTACTCCAGTAAGGTTTATAATGTTTACGGGCTCCTCTTGGTACTCTTTCTCGTGCTGCCTGTAGTATGCATTTCCCAAACTCTTCAACTACTTTATTTATGTCTTTCTCAGTGTTCAGGTTTCTAACCAGTATGCTGGTGCGAAGCTTGTACATTGCCCAGTCTGCTTTCTTGTAGTTCCACCTCGAGAGAGTGCTGCTTTCACTTACAAGCTCATTTTCTACAGTTAGAAAGACTGGCCGATGGTCACTGTCACCTAGCTGTTTCCCAACAATTCGTTTAATGTTCCACTCCAGGTCTGGTGAATGAAAAGCCAGGTCAGATGTAGTTGCAGTGTGCCATGATCTCGAGTAGAAAGTATGTGGGTCAGACGGCTTGTTAATCAAGATGAATCTATTCTCATCCTGCCAGTCTTCCAGTCTCTCTCCTCTCTGGTCCATGTGATCATAGCCCCAGCTCTGCGAGTGGCTGTTAAAATCGCCACACACAATCATTTTTTCTTTTAATGGTAGTGTGTCCAGTGCCTGTGGGCGGTCATTTGGATAGTAGTAATTGATTAGGTGAGGGTCTGTATTGTCTGTCTTAAGTTTAAGTGCCTGATACTCAGCCCCTTCCATGTAAACTTCAATTTGGGAAGCTGGGAATGTTATTTTTGACAAGGGTCAGTATCCCACCCTTTCGCCTGTCCTTTCGGTCAGGTCGATAACACTGGTAGCCTCTGATATTGAAGGCTATATTTTTGTTGAGGTGTGTTTCTTGCAAGCAGCATACGCTTACATTTTCTTGGGCTAAGATGTTTTCTAGTTCTATTCTTTTCTTGTTGACACCCTCTGCATTCCAGTGCATTATTTTAAGTCTTTGTGTGGTACTGCCAGACGCTCTATTGTCAGACCCCCCTGGCTGCACAGGACATCTGAGAAGAACCTCCAGTAGCTGTGGTTAGACCCTTAGGAGGCATAGGTCCCGGCACTGCACCTGCCTGGGGGTCCAAGGCAGGGCTAGTACCATAACATGTAGCAGTAGTCGACATATTCCATTTTGCGTAATTGCGTGGCTGCCTGATTTCTGTGGTGCGCCTCCTGGCTAACTGCCTCCGTCTTCAGCACCTATCTTTTGCAAGAGCAGACTATGGTCTTACTCGACACAAACTTCTCACAAGGTTTTCTATTTAGATGTTATTTCTTCGTGGTTTTATTGGTAAATGTTAATTTTACAGTTTTCTGATAGATGTTAATTGTACATGGTTATCTTTGTGGATGTTTTGATTTTAATTGTTACATGGTTATATTCACTCAATGGTTGTTGCATTTTAATATTTACTTAGCTACAATTATCTCTTTAACTTATTGATATTAGTTTTCAAATTTTAAGTTGTTTTTCTTTGGGAATCTGACATTGTTGTTTTAACATGTAAAATTTTAATGAATTAGAACAATGTTTGTAATTGACCATTCTTTACGAGGGTGTCATTATGGTAGGGCAATAGTTCAGCCATCTACTGCGATTGAGATTCAGTTCTTTCTGAGGTTTTTCCACTGGCATTGGTTTCTTATATCCAGAGAGTATTGCATCATCATCATCATGTGGCATATCCATTGCTGCATCATCACTATGTGGCAAGCTGCATCATCACAACGTGACATATCATGGCCCACCTGAAGGACATCAGTCATTCAAAGTTCCTCTGATGTCCTGTGTCTACTGTCATCTTGGTTGACTCCTGTCCTGACGGCTTCCATTACTCATCGCGAGGTGAAGCATAAACAGCGGGAGCATGCCTGTTGTATGGGGCTTAATTATTGAGATTCCCATGGACTCTGCTATTCCCTGTCCTTCGTTTACGTGGCTGGCTTCTTCTTCCATTTGATCTGTACATCATTGCTTGCTGTGGTAAACTGTTGGTTGGTAGTTATATGGTCAAACCATTTCACTTGCTGTTTTCTTATAAAGTGTTGCGCTGCCATAACCCCCACTTTAGTCCTGATTTTTTCATTTCTGATTTTCTCTCTTCATGATACATTGAGTATTGCTGTTGTTGTGATTTTTATTTTCTCTTTTACTGTCATTGTCCAGGTTTGGCATTGATAGCATAGAGTTGGTAGGAAGATTGTGTTGTAGAGTGCTTTCATAGTAACTATTGATACGTGTTAGATCTTTAGTATTGATGCCATTTTCCAATGAGTTGGTTTGCCTTATTGCATCTATTTGTGATCTCGTCTTCTCATTTGATTATATTAAACTTCCTAAGTTTCTTGAAGCTCTTTATTTGTTTCAGGGGGTGTTCTTTGAAATGAGTCTTTGTTATTTTTTTCCTTCGTTGGTTACAGACATTCCTTTCCATTACTGCTCATTCTTAAATCTAAAGATGTTTTATATGGCCAAAGTACTTGTATTTTAGTTTTTGCGGCATGACACTGTTTATAAGCCAGCTATCTTTTATGTTCCATCCTCGTTTTTATACTTTTGAAAATCCACTTAAAAACTTTTATATGTATTAGTTCTCACAAATTCACAAATTAAAACATATTTTTGTACCGTTTCAAATGCCTTGTTTTTATGTTACCAAGAAAGACATGATGTGGAAACTGAAAGTAGTGGAGATGTGATTTTTTGTTTAAAAAAGAATATTGAGGTATTTATAGCTGCAGGTGTTACAAGATCAACCATCAAAGCTATAAGAAAACGATAAACAATGTTGTTTAGGGCATATCACCAGATGTGGTGGAACAGAGAAGTTAGCCTTATGCTAGAAAATATCAGACAAGAGAGGCAGAGAACAGAAAGAGTATGCATTCAGCTGGGCAACAATTAATAATACAGTGCAGACCTGATAAGGCATCACCTGGGACCCAAGAAATAGTTCTTATCAGAAATTCCTCTTATAAGAGTTCGAGCATATAGTAATTGCATTTACAACAGACAATACAATATTGTTCTTCACAACTGAAATTTGTCACATCCGAGATTGCCTTAAGTGTTTGCGCTGTATATACATCACTCCACCTGGCACATGCTGAGGCATACTCTGTGAATCCACTACAAATACATCATGTTTGGCAGTTCTTCACTCCCGCCATTAGAAGACTGTCAGTCTCAACTTCCATTCTCTTGCTAGGCGTTCTAGTAGTATGTGTCAAACTCCCCTGGAATTTATAGAGACAACAAATAAAGTGGTTGTGACATCTTGTGAAAATGAAGTCCAGTCAGTTATCACTTTGTACCTACAGTCCAAGAGGGTCAAGGTGTAGTGCTAGAGCAATACAAGTATCAGATGGTTTAACTCTGTCAAGTATGTAAACAGTTGTTGCTGTCCTACACAGGACGTGATCAACCCCAACTCCAGGCTGATTTACTAGGAAAAATTATACATTAGAAGTTTGTCATTGCTTTCTTAATGAGAAGTCAATGATAAATAACTGGACATACATAATAGATACATATAATACAAGAATAACAGTCCACTGTGTGTTTAATTTCACATGCACAAGAACTCCCATCAAATGTTAGCTATATTCACATTCTCTCATGGATGTACCATAATTGATGACCAAGACAGGATACAGAGTCATTTTGTACAAATAGAAATAAATAAAATACTTGTACAAAGCAATAAAATCAACTTGGGATAATAGACTATGAAATAAAAGAGCTGCAAAAACAAAACTTGTGGTCATATCTTTACAATCGTCAAGAAAGCAAAATATTTGCCATGCGTTACATGAAAATCTGTCCAACATTGTAAATGAGATATAAATATCTAGGACGATTGTTTCCTATGAACATTTCCAACGAACAATGATTATTAAATCACTTGGCTTTTATCTGAATTGAACAGGCACTGCTTTCTTTCCATTCAAATCACTATAATTGGTTCAGCACACATAAATCGGCAAGTATTTCAAATGGGGAGACTAAGCACAAGGAATGAATAAATTATAAACAAACACATCTGACATACTGATGAGAGTACGTCACTTGTGAGAAAACAACAAACTACAATGCCAAGGACACAACACATAAACATATATATGTCGGAAATAAAGACAATTTCACGTTCAAATATTGCACATGATATTTTCCCCTTCCTATTTATCCCTATCCCCAATTTTTTTCCTCTTCCTATTTATCCTTATCCCCACACTTGTTCTTTTCCTATTTATCCCATCCCTAAACTTTTTCCCTTCCTATTTATCCCATCCTCAAACTTGTTCCCTTCCTATTTATCCCTTTCCCCAATCAAACATGTTAAGCTCACACTGAAGAATGCATAACCATCACTGGCATCTATATCCTCCAATACGAAAGGGAAATGCTGAGTATGAACCACAATCCCACCACATTTCATTCACTTGTGATTGCATAAGCCGTAGCGAGCACACTTGCCCGGTGGTCATGTGTTCAAATCCCCTATGATGGAGGGACTGTTTTTTTTCCACTGACCTTGGCTCCCGGGTCGACCCAGCCTAATATAAGTACCAGGAGATATTCTGGGAAGTGAAGGTGACTGGTGTGAGACTGACACCCATCAAGTGTTGACTGGTCTGTCAAAATATGGAGTTAGCACCATATACCCAACACATTTGACATGGAATGGGTCCTTGACTTCCCTTCAACAGATTGGTAAATATAAAGTGTAGTTTTAATGACTGCAGTGTTTGAAAATATTGCCGGTCCAATTTTTGTATTTTTCTTCTTCATTCTTCTTCTTCTGCGTTCATCTGGGTGTTTTTTTTCTCCAGACGTAATTGTGGTGTGTCCGGTTATGCGCCCTTAGGCCAACACATCCGACTTTGGTGGGCATTTGTTTTCCGGGTTAGCCTTTCTGGGTGTTTTGTATTCACCCTCTGTAAAGTTATGCAACATAACAGGTAAATACAAAACTTGGACCGGCAATATTTTCAAACAGTGAACAGTCATTAAAAATACACCCTGTACAACCCCTGGAACATTGAGATGGTTTGCTATCAAATTTCACTGCACACAAAATGATGAAAGTAGTCTCATAGTCAATACTGCCGCTGGAGTGGGCAGTTTTAGACCTTCACATTTCCTAGGCCACGACATATAAGGTGAGATGGTCACTTCCTCTCTTGTCTTTCCTTCCCAGACAATTCTGAATATTGTCTGGTTCCAGCTTTTATGAGGGTGGGACAAACCCAGAGTTGTACTGGAGGGAAAATACAACAGCCTCTGCTAGCGGTTGACCCTGGACCACTGTCTTGACAGGCAAGTATGCTATCCATCATGCCATTGCAGGCACTTGGTATAGTTATATTATTTCTTAATTTGTTGTATTTACTTTCGTGAAACGGTCATTTGCACTGCAAACACTTCTGTCTTATATATTATTAGCTTAAATTTGTGCTCTGGCTTGAAACCACACCCATCACACTGTCTTCTTTAACTCTACATTTCATTTGGTTTGCACGATCATAATCACTGCAGCCACATATTTGGTTTACATGATTGTTAGCACTCTAGTCACACATTTCATTTAGTTTACACGATCCTAACCACTCCAATATTTGGATTACAAGATCTAACAACTCCAGTCACATATTTGTATTACATTATTGTAACTGCCCTAGTCACTCTCTTCATTTGGTTTACATGATCATAACCACTCCAACCACATATTTGGTTTACATGATCATAACCACTCCAGTCACATATTTGTATTACGTGATTGTAACTGCTCTAGTCACACATTTCATTTAGTTTACATGATCATAACCATTCCAGTCACATCTTAATTGGTTTACATGATTATAACCACTCCAGACACATTTGTATTACGTGATTGTAACTGCTCTAGTCACACATTTCATTTGGTTTACATGATCATAACCACTCCAGACACATATTTGGATTACATGATTGTAACTGCTCTAGTTGCACATTTCATTTGGTTTACATGATCATAACCACTCCAGTCACATCTTATTTGGTGTACATGATTGTTAGCACTCTAGTCACACATTTAATTTAGTTTACCTAACTGTAACTGCCCTCGTCACACATTAATTTGGTTTACATTATTGTAATTGCTCTAGTCACACATCTCATCTGGTGTACATGATTGTAACCGCTCTAATCTAATCTCTTATTTAGTTACTTTATCTCCTTTGATTTACATGATTGTAATCACTCGTAACACTTTATCACTTATTTGTCATCTTCACAATTTCACTTGTCAGACTACGCTCTGGTGATTTTATAACAAAATCTCTTATGAAGTTCTTCTTCTTCTTCTTTGCGTTCATCCGGAGTGTTTTTT
Source organism: Cepaea hortensis (assembly GCA_963921405.1). Taxonomy (NCBI): domain Eukaryota; kingdom Metazoa; phylum Mollusca; class Gastropoda; order Stylommatophora; family Helicidae; genus Cepaea; species Cepaea hortensis. The sequence continues at coordinate 130,302,478 of OY992876.1, read as the reverse complement.
CAGATGTGATTGTGGTGTGTCTCGTTAGGCACCCTTAGGTCAAAACCCTTAGGCCAACACATCTGACTTTTAGCGTGCATTTTTGACCAGGTTAGCATTGCATACAGAAAAAAACAATAATGCAGCTACTTCTACCACATAAATTCATATTATTATTCCTTTGCATCACTTGTGTCATACAAGACCAGCCCTATACTGATTTCTATTCTCAAATATACTACACAATAAAGTTTCTCAGCCTTCTCTGAGTTCATTTTATTCTCCTCCTTGTCCTTATCTCATGTGCTTTGTGGGTTTCAGTATGTATGGTTCCTGTACAGCTATCCATTCTTACATCAATTCTGGTGGTGGCAAGGGACCACAAAAATCATAAACAACACCAGAAAACTACATAATAACAGATGCAGCACTGGCCATTGACAATCAACAAGTACAACAGACGCCACCAAAAAATCACAGGCATAAAGACAACACAAATTGTTTAAAATGTCATTAAAGTTACACACATGGTTCAAAGTGGATTAGCAGTATTCTAATAGGATCATAAATCACATCATTACACAACTGGACAATAGCTGACAAGTATGACTTTCACAACACATTAGAGAGAGGTTCAATATCAGCCCACACTCGTCATATTATCTGATGTGTGTGTGTATTTGTTAGCACTAGGAATTTTCTGGAAATCAAAGGAAGTTTGACCAAACTTAGAATTGTTAACTGCGATGTTAAATCAGTACTACTGTATGGGTCCGAGACATGGAGAACAACTAAAAGAATCACTAATACTACAAACATTCACTAATGGGTGCCTGCACAGAACAGTGGGAATAGAATGCTGTGACAATATCACCAATGTAGAGCTCAAGAAGAGAACTAAATTCTGGTGAATCAAGAGGTGAGAAAATGACAAAAATACAAGAGAAGAATTTGGTGAAGAAGATGACAAGACTACAAGACCACTTGAATAGTCTAAACGAGATGTGTAGGGAATATAACATGAAAATTAGCACAGGTAAAAGAGAGGTAATGACTATAACTAAAGAAGAAAAAACAATTCACCTAAAAGAACATACCCTGAAACAAGTAAAGAGTTTCAAGTACCTAGGAAGTATAATATCAAATGGCAAATCAGAAGACGAGATCGAAAATAGATGCAATAAGGCAAACCAACTCATTGGACAAATGGCACCAATACTAAAGAACATGTATCAATAACTACTAAGAAAGAACTTTACAACACAATCTTCCTACCAACCCTATGTTACCAATGCCAAACCTGGACAATGACAGAAAAAGTGAGAAGAAAAACCACAACAGAAATGAGATTCCTGAGAAGAATGTATACAGGAAGAGATAAGATCAGAAATGAAGAAATCAGGACTAAAGTGAGGGTTATAGCTGCACTAGATTTTATTAGAAAGCAGCAAGTCAAATGGTTTGGCCATGCAAGTAGGTTACCAACTAACAGTATACCACAAGCAATGATGTACAGAACAGATGGAAGCAGAGGAAGATGCCGACAACGTAAACGATGGACGGAGAGAATAGCAGAGTCTATGGGAATATCAATACATGACGCCCATAAGCAGGCACTCTCCCGCTGTTTATACTTCACCTCGACACCTCAAGGTATAAGAGGAACATGATGAGATGAGATGATGACAAAATTACAAGAGAAGAATTTGGAAAAGAATATGACAATATTACAAGAGAATTATCAGAATCTGTTGAAGACAAAAAGTGATTAAAAAGATATCTCTTTGACTGCTGAAGAGAAATGCCAGACGTAGGCATTAAACTTGTGTAGTGTAACTACTTCATGAGTCTCAGGACAAAGAAATTATAAACTTGTAAACAAAGGTGATAATCAAAATATCGGATTACAAGAAAAACGTCCACTAACACCTGCTGATCTAAAAATGGTTTTCATGGACAGAGGATCGACTTCATTGCAACAGGTTTTACTCCCTTGGCCCAGCCTCTTTCCGCACAGACTGCCGAAAGCATCGCGTAGCACTTTGTAGCTCCAGCAACGTCACACAGAGGTCTGAAAATACCAAACCCGTTAACCGAATGGAGTCAGAAGACGAATCCAGACCTTAGGATCGCAAGATATGTGGCTTGACCAATTGGCCAAGGATGACTCAAATCTGCAGATCTAACCTAGCTAGTGTTTCATTAACAGCAAGTGCAGCAGATGTAACAGAATCTGCAGAAATGAATTAATACAGCAACTTTACTTGATAAAAGAAGCAACCACCATCAACTGATGAATATATGAAGAAAATGTACCTCTTCATTAATTTTTTTTATTCTTCCTGAAATGTTCATTTTAAAAGTACTGGCTGAGAATTAGGAAAATCCATAATGGGTAAATCCCCAAGCACTTAAATCTTTATAACACATTTGTCAGTGTGTGTGTGTATGTGTGACAGAAGGTTAGGAAGAAATTACACAGGACTTAGTATTATCGTGTGTAAAATTGGTGATTTCAAGATTCGACACTTAAAGAAACGTGGATTTCAAATAAAAAGCGGCATGAACATTTCAGTCTTTAAATTATTTCCTTCGTATACTAAATCTTTGTAAATGTGACAATATTTAATTGGGACCACTTACTAATCAAAAATTGTACGCATTATCAAATAGAAAGTTCTTAACATTTATCATCCTCACAAAACCCCTAATATGTCAAGGAAATTTACTAAAATCTGGCCCAATAAGATAACCCTCGAGTTGTGCAAAGGTCAAATAGACAATAAAATACAGGTAAACTTTTAAAATCAGTCTCAATGGAGTAAGTAGTAGATTTGACTACATGACCACTGAGCTGGCACTCCATGAACAAACATCAGTTCTGGACAAAAATGATCGGGCATACTGACAACCAATTTTATGTTTGCATGTTTTCTTTATTTCAACATCTCAGAGTCAACTTTCATCTTGGTTTAGATTTAAATGATCTTTTACTGAAGACTGCCGGTGCTGTAATAAAGGAGTTATGGATGCAATTTTCTCATATCGCATTAAAAACAGCTGCGGCCGATTTGGCAGCAGACCGCCTTGCATTAGTTTTCATACAATGGTATGGGTGCTGGTCATTCAGAAAGTAATGGCAAACTATTGGGCGTAACTTGACAAGAGACTGCAAAGTCAAAAAATGCTGGGGTTGACTATAACATCCTGTGAAGGATATGCAACTAACTTTACTGCAGACTAGTGATTGGTGTTTAACAAACAAGAATGCTGGGAAATAGTGACTAAATTGGGGCTAACTTTATTAAAACTATAAAAATGAAAATAAAGAAAATCACAAAGTATTATTTCACTCTTAGTATATCAAACTCAGTGGGGGTCCTTAGGTAATGGTTGTACGCTGATGATGTCGTGAGCGCGGTTGGGCTAGGGTTCAACGCTTCAGCTCACTGTCCACTAAGAAAGGGAGAGACTAACCACTTATCTCTCATGCACTCAGGCCTACAAAATGTGATGATCCTAACACTTCACAGATCATAGCAGGTTCCTGCTTTGAAACTTTTTTTTTAAAAATATACCAAACTCAGAATATGTCAACCACAGAGATATAATTAGTTATAATTTCATCATAAAGTGTTGTAAACGTTAATTAATAAACATAAAATCATCAAGCATGAGATATGATAACTGCATTAAAATACCAGTTTAGAAAACTCTTCATTTTGTGTAAACTTTGAATCTTGTAACCATCTGTAAATTGTTTCTGAAACAGACGTCGCTTCACATGACCCACAGTACAGTCACATGACCCACGGTATAGTCACAAAGTACAAGTTTAAACAACTCTTTACATACCATGCCCTAAGACAAAGGTTGCCAGACCCATATTTATTTTATAGGCAATCGACATCCCAGGAGTGGTCAATGTCATGTGATGGCCTTTACTTTCCAAGTTGTTTGCTGGTACCCAATTTAGGCTGGGTCCAAATGGGTGCCCAATAATCTGCGAATTTGAACCTAGGATCACCAGGTTGGAAGGCAGGCATCTAGCTACTAAGCTAGCACAGCTCCCAGCCTTATCCCCTAGACACACAACTATACAGAACCTGAACAATCATTCCCTTGAACACTGACCAATTTCTGAGAGCTGTTACAAAACAAATTTGTTGGTTCTTGACAATTATCTATCTAAACCCCATGGAGAAAACATTGCAGACCTAGGCCCAATCCTAGCCAATCTGTGTGTCTTCTTCTTCTTCTTTTGTCCTACCACTTTTGCCATGAAACATCCCAGAGGGGATGTAGATTTAATTGTCTGTGTTTCGTTAGTCTTCTTGTTGTGCTAATGCCATATTTGATTTCTTCAATGTCTCTTTTACCCCATCTAGCCAACTCTTCCTGGGTCGTCTTCTAGCCTTGTATCCTGATGTTCCCATATAAAACACTCTAGCCACAGTTGATCTTGTTCCATTCTAGTTAAATGTCTGAACCAATTAACTCTCTGATGTTCTATAAAGTCAGTAAGAGTGTTATACCTACACTTGTTCCCAACTTATCTATCTTCTGTGTATGTTCTGTGCTGAATCATGGCCTGGATACATTCTAACCTGCCTCTCTGCAGATGTACAGTTCCAGCACTGGTCTTGCATACCCAGCTGGTTTCTAAGTGTGGAGAGGGGAAAGAGACATCTGCCATACAGTCCCATGGAAATGGTAGTTCGGTAACGAATAAAGAGAAAAATCTCTATACCAGCCTCACTCCGAGTGATGCAAGCTCTTTTTGGGATTCAGGCATCCTGATGCAATGGACTAGTTAAACCTTAGTCTACCTGACAATAAGAGTTAAAACTCAGTCTACCTGAAGATAAGAGTTAAAACTTAGTCTTTCTGACAATAAGAGTTAAAACTGAAGTCTTTCTGAAGATTCACAAACTACCTACTATTCTTTGCATTTATACATCTTCACAGAAGTTACACCCCTGTCTACAAACAAAAGAAACAACCAGGACTCTTAAATTGAAACCTATGAAACGTCACCCAATTAATTCACAAGCATGCACTGTATATTACTATAAATAAATCAATTGTTTACATCACATATATAAACAACAGGTAGAAAAATAAGAAATCACAATACAAATGTACAATAATGCAATGATTAAAAATATACAAATATGAACTGAACATCAAGCACTTAAAATGATTACATTAAAAAAAAAAAAAAAAAACAGAAGCAATACAGAAATTCTGGCAGTATTTCACTTTCTCTGCAGTTTTACACCTAATGACATTTCTGTCCTAATATCTCAGTATACAACCCCAACTTTGTGGTGTTTACAAGCCAATGTTACTGATGTTATTTAGTCTTAGAATGCTGAAGGATCTGGCCAGACCTGTCATACAATCAAAAGCATGTGTATTCCCAAAGATTGCTATATATGGGTCAATTATGCACGATAGTGCTCTGAAAAATGCGGTCAATATATAAAAACTATGTATGGCACTTTGAATAACTGCCAGTAATTCTTCAAGAAAAAATACAGACATTTTACAAGATCTGAACATGGAAGAAAACTGGCGCACAAACAGCATCAAGTCTGGTAAACTGAGATACTTTACTCACATTAAACGTCACAATAGCTTGGAAAGAACAGTGATGGAAGGCATGGTCTCCTGGAGAAGGCTGGGGTTGACCAGCACAAAGGTGGACATGAGGTGGGCGACATGGCCAGAGATTGAAAGGCTCTGCATGTTGTAATGAGAGCAACGTTCTGTAAAGAACCTGTTACACGATGATGAAGTTCAAATGTGCCACTGACAAAGCTTCTTTTTCACAAAGAGATATTAAAGTCTACTGAGGCATTACATACTAAAACAACTGGTTGAATTTGTCAATACATTCATCTCATCTTGTACCTTGCAGTGATGAGGTTAAGCATAAATAACAGGAGGGTACCCGTTTATCGGCTTCATATATCGAGATTCCCATGGACTCAGTTATTCCCTCTGTCTATCGTTTACATGGCCGGCCTCTTCTCCTGGTTCCATTAGTTCTGTCCATCGTTTATATGTTCGGCCTCTACTTCTGGTTCTATTTGTTCTGTACATCATTGTTTGCTGTGGTATATTTTCAGTTGGTAGCCTAGTTATATGGTCGAACCATTTCACTTGCTGTTGTCTAATGAAATCTAGCGCTGTAAATATTCAGACTGAAGTGGCCAGATAAGAGCAGCACATGAAGAGCACATCCATCAAAGCCAAACTGGCACAGTCCCCGAGAAGGTTAACCTGGTCAACAAATGCCCGCAGAAGTCAGATGTGTCGGCCTAACGGCGCAAGAACGCAGCTCTGCTGTAAACAGGCACAACGCAGTCACATCCGAAGAAAAAATAATCCGGATGAACGCAGAAGAAGAAGAAGAAACTGGCACAGTTAGTCGTTGTGTGCCGATGTGTGTATTTATATTGGAGAAGATTACAGTGTCTATGGACATTCCCAAAACGCCATGATAATCGATACATAACTGAACATTTTGCACAAACACACAGTATTTCTTCACCAGAACTTAGAAGAAGAGAAAAAAGACTAGCATGTCCTTTAGTAGACAAATACTAAAAACAGCGATAACTTAATGTCAAAGAATGCTTCTGTCCATTTACATGCTCGGCCTCTTCTTCTGGTTCCATTTGTTCTGTAAATCATTGCTTGTTGTGGTGTACTTTCAGTTGGTAGCCTAGTTATATAGCCAAACCATTTCACCTGCTCTTTCTAATGAAATCTAGTTCTGTAAATATTCAGATTGATGTGGCCAGATAAAAACAGCACATGAAGAGCACATCCATCAAAATCAAACTGGCACAGTTAGTCGCTGGGTGCTGATGTATTTATAACGGAGAAGATTACAGCACCTATGAACATTGCCAAAACGCCATGATAATCAATACATAACTGAACATTTTGCACAAACACACACACTGTCTTTCTTTGCCAGAACTTAGAAGAAGGGAAAAAAAGACATGGCATTATTAGATGCACTCTTTCTTAATGTGCCGAACTGTAACAAGTTAAAACTATATCTATTAAATAATTTTCAGAACATGGCAAAAGATTTGTCCTCTACATATATATAAAATAATTTTCAGAACACGGCAAAAGATTGTCCTCTACATATATCCACTCAATGAGTGATGCACTGATTGATGCTATGGATCATTCCTTTAGTAGGCTGATACTAAAAATAGCAATAACTTAAGGTCAAAAAATGCATTCGACACAAGCAAGAGTTGGTCAAGGAAAGGAAGAAAGAAAAAAACAAAAGTATTAAAAAAAAACACAGACTGCAAAAAAGAACTATGTTTTAATCATCATCATCATCAAGATCAATGCTGGCTGACTAGCGACCTTTAATTGAATGTATTAGTACATGTCATGTGCTGAATTTGTCCATGCCATGCTGTAACAAAAAGAATCGCTGTCTGCCTCTACCTTTCTGCCCACAAATCTTACCAGTTGTTATATGTTCCGGTTTTCTCTTCTCATTATGTGGCCAAAAATGTTGACTGCCTCTTTCTGATGTTTGTTAATTTATCTTTTTTCCCTTTCATAAAATTTAGATTACACAATTTGGTTGTCCAGATCTTTTCAGGATTTTTCTGTAAAATCACATCTCTATGGCTTCAAAGAATTTCTTTTGCTTGCTTACTAAATGCTCAGAAATCAGCCATTATGTTAACATTGATTTTATGTAACATGAAAGCCTTTTTATATCTAATTTCCAACAATAGGGACCTATTGCATAATACTGATACATAAAGCAAAGAGCTACAAATACATCATGTCTTCAAAACCACTGTGTTTCCATGCTTCCAATGTAAAAATTATTTTATAATCAAATCAACTTCATTCTACATCAAAATACATGTTCCTCTGTTAATATGAAACAGTATTTTCTTGGGAATAAAATAATTAACTTAGCTGTTATCAATACTTAGCAGGAAACAGAACAATTTTAACATAACCTAAACTATCATTCATTGGTGTGTTACCGCATGTATTGGGGGGGGGGGGGGGGGGGGGGGAAGAGCAAAGAACAGTAAGACTGCAACCAGCATTATTGCCATAAAAGACAACTAAGAGAGGTTGGGGTTGTTTTAACCCAACCAACCATGAAGTCTGACGAAGCAAAAAACGCCACAGTTCAGGTTGGTTGAGGAGCTATGCTCCAATAAGAGATAAAGGGAAGAAAAAGAAGAGGAGGAGGAAGGAGAAGAAAAAACAACTCAGTATTTAGTTGGAGAAAACATTTATACTGCTTTCCAGTTAGTATTTTTGGCTATTGTCTGGCACCAGATAAATGTCATTTCCTAATTCACACCTGCCATTATGTGGAGGTGAGTGGGAGCCTGAACCTGTATTTCAAAGCCAGGTGTGTTGCCTTGGTTGATCAGTATTTCATTGGAAATGAAACAATATCTACACTAAACTGTCAGTATTTCGGTGGAAACACACTGTTAATTCTTTGCAATCAGTACTTTGTTGGAAATAACATATTTTTAACACCAGACTATCACAATTTGAATTCAAAAATACTTTTAACACTGAGATTTGTAACATAGATAGATATTAGGCTTTGATCGGAAATAACACACTAAATACTTCATTTAAAAATTGACATCAGTGTACTCTGAACATTCCCACACATGCTCCTCATCAAAAGCCACTCTTCAACACTTTACAAACGGTTCTTGGAAATAAAACACTTTTAGCAATCACACTTTACTAACAAATTATTGTTACAATATTACCATCCACCTGCCAGTATTACTTTAATACTGCCACCAGTATTTAGTTGGAAATGACATAATTTTCACATGGCTACCAATATTAATTTGTAAAATAAAACAACCATGAATATCAATAGGAAACAAACACTTGAGAAATGCATCATATAATAGGATGTTCATAAACTGTCTTGAACCACAGAACCAAAATATTTATCATAGTTAGAATGGTGACTCACTAAAGTACTTATCTCACGAAATATAATATTCCCAGCGGTGCTAGCGGGATATCCTCTCAGCTTCCTGTAGGACGATGTGACTTGACTCCACTTTCTTTAATGATGGTGCTTTTCAGCAGCAGCTCCCTCCCTGGTTTCCTCCACTTCCTCCAACATTCAAGCTCTGATTGGCTGGTGAATGTTGTGGTCCGATTTTTATTCCATTGGCCTTCAAAACGGAAAAGATATGACATTAAGTTCATCTCATCTATATGTTGTAACAAAACAATAAAACAGGTCATAAATCAATCAGGTGCCGTCTCCACAATGAAGGTTGGCTGCAATGGATCTCCAATGCAGTCTCTCACCCTGACTGTACATTCTGTCAGATTGGTGTTATCTTCCCACTTGTATCGTCTGCCTCTTGCTTGCTTGCCTGCAACCTTACACTCCAGTATGGTTTTTATAAGAGTGTTATGGTTTTTAACGTGGCCAAATTATTTCACTTCCCTCTTTTTTTATTTTTCATCAATTTCATCAACTCTCTTTTCATTCTGTTTTTGCTCTTCAGTATTGAGACAGCTGACTTTGCATCTGTGAAGATAGTTATTTGCTTCTCTTTATTTTCCTCCATCAAGAGCATTTCTGCTGCAGTTTTCAAAGCCTCTAACTCCGCTTTGAAGTTACTTGAAAATTTTCCAGTTGCCACTGACTGTTTTTTTTACTCCATTTTTTAAATTTAGGAGAATTCCTCCTCCTCCATTTTCTATTGAATTTTTGGCTGATCCATCTGTATATGCATGGGTCCAATTGCTGCTTGGGTAATGTTCTTTTATGTAGTTTAGGGTTATTTTTCTTCTTTCGGTTTCATTCTGAGTGTTCTTTTTCTCAATACCAGGAATATTTTCTATCATCTCAGGCAGTTACTGCTGCCTCCAAGCTGGGAACTTGTGTGCATTGTAAATGGGTTTGACTGTTGATATGTTAAGTATAGGATCTGCCCTAATCTTTTGTTTTGCAGTTTCTACAAAGTTGCTATGCTTCAGTCTTCCCTTTCCAAAACCATTAAACCTGTTATACATAGGGTGGTCTGTCAATCTTCTAAATTTTTCTGCTTGTTGCTGGGCTCTACTATCTCTTCTATCCTGCATTGGTTGTAAACAAGTGATCTTTTCTAGTTCATTAATAGGCGTTGTCTTCAGGCTTCCAGTTATGATTCGCATTCCTTGATTTTGTACTCTACTTATTTTGTTAAAGTTTGACTTAGCTGCTGTTGCCCAAGCTGCGATGCCATATTCCAGTACTGGTCTCACCCGTCCAGTATATAACTTCTTGAGAACTTTCTCATCTGCTCCCCACGTTGTACCAGCAAACTTTTTCATGATTGCCATTCTTTGCCTTGCTCTTGTTTGATTTTTCTCAATCTGTGTCTTCCATGTCAGGTGACGATCAAAGGTGACTCCTAGATAGTTTGGATTTTCTTCATGGTGCAATATTTTTCAATTCAATACCAGCTTAGAACCTCTGTATTTGATTGTTTTTGTTTCCATGAAATGTGACATATTCTTCTGTATATCCACTCTCCAGGACCTCTTTTCGACTGAATATACTTAACATTTGACAATTATCATTTTTAATGCATTATTAATCTCTCTAGATGTTAATTCTGATTTCAGTATGCTGAAAGCATTTTTGGCCATTTCTATTCTCTCTTTGATTAGTTTCACTTCTGTCGGCATCTGTTATTACATGTCCAAGATAGGAGAAACATGTGAACTGTTCTAGTATCTCTCCATTGCCTGTAATGTTTAATGATGACCTCTCCCTTCCACTGAAGATTATCAGAGTTTTTGGTAATGGTTAAGGTAGTCCCAAAGCAGAGGCTGCCATTGGAGTTGAGTTGAGTCAAGAACTGAGATCACAGCACTTGGGACATTCTCATACATGCTCTGTCTTCATATTCAACAGCCAGCAAAGAGTCCCAATACAAATGGCACCAGTAGCAGTCTGATTAAATGTTGGGGTGTGAAGTGTTAGGTCTTCACATATTCTAGGCCATGATATATGAGGTGGGGTGGCTATGAGGTGGGGGTGGCAATGAGGTGCGGTGGCTTTGAGGCGGGGTAGGATATTCCACAGCCTCAGTGTGATATCATCTTCACCTGTCTATCTACAGGCCGTCCAGGACAGCTCCATGCATGTCAGTCAGCCTTCAAGGGAAGGTTGGAGCAGGACGTGGACAAACTGCCATCCAAGGAGGCTTCCATAAATGCAGTGCTGGCACACAATGCTCTGGTATACTGGAGTCACACAAGGAATCACCATGCCCTGCACACGGCTACTTAGCCTCACATATGTATATTAGGCCTCTGGTACATCACAGGGCTGTACTTTTAGAGACCAGAAATGTGCAGTTCACAACTTTGATGGTTTCTAATTTCTTCTTCTTCTCCAAATCGTCTGATATTTCTTTCTTGGTTATGGACGTGATTACATTGTGTCAATTTACAGCACAGCTGTGATATTTGTATCGTTTGGCCAACACATCTGCTTGCATCTGTGGACCGGGCTGACCTCCTCAGGTGTACTCATATGAGAGGCAGATATCTATGAACAGAGGCAAACAACTGAACCACTACCCAAAGATCAAGTGAATTCCTCTAAAGGAATTGCCATGAGAAGAGAATCCCTGGACTAGATTTGAACTGGGGCATTTTTAGGTTAGAGGCAACTATTATAGCAAACATTTAGCTGTCAGTTTACCAATTCCACAGCATACACAGGCTGGGCGTGACATGACAACCACAGATTATAGCGGCTGTTTCTGTGTATGGGAGAAAAATTCAGACCTGCCATCTTGTATGTGCATGTGTGCATACATGTCTGTGTGCGTTCAGTAGTTTGCCATTGCTTTCTGAATGAGAAGTCAACACAGAAGTCCAACTTAATGCCAGTGTAGGGGTTGAACCACCTATCCCACCATCAGCCAACTGAAAGTATTTTTTTGTGTGCGCACTCACTTTGAACTCAAGCGTAGTCCATACACACTATTTATAGTAGTGCTGGACTGAATTTTGTGTGTGGATTAGCTTTCCCTATTAACAGTGTCTCTTGCCATCAGGCGAACCCACTCTGACTTCTTCTTCTGCGTTCATCCGGAGTTGTTTTTTTTCGGACATGATTGCATTGTGCCTGTTTACAGCACAGCTGCGTTCTTGTGCCGTTAGGCAGACACATCCAACTTCTTCAGGCATTTGTTGACCAGGTTAACCTTCCCAGGGGTTTCTTAGGACGTTTACTCTCATTGTTGTGGTGTCATTCCCTATCCCAGATGGCCCATTTAGAACAGCCAAAGACATCCTGGTCAGCCCTCAAGGGAAGGCAGAGGCAGACCATGGGCATTCCCCGCCATCCAAGGAGGCTTCTATAATTGCAGAGCCGACACATAGCGCTCTTGTACTGGGCTCACCCATGGAATTGTCACGTCCTGCACATGGCTGCTTAGCCTCGCTTCCGTATATTGGGCCTTCCATTCACCACAGGCTGTTCCTCCGGAAACCAGAAGAATGCAGTCTGCAGATGACATCCACACAGTGAGCTTTCAATTCTGACTTTCCATGTAATGGATTTGCTATTCCAGCAATATTCCATTTTGTGCCACTGGGGCACTTTTTTCACCTTTGATGACGCTCACACAATGAGTTTTTGATTCGGACTTTCCATGTAATGGATTTGCTATCCAAGCAATATACTCTGACTTCAGAGGTAGTTGTAATTTACGTCTCCAAGTCAAGGATAATTGGTCAACATTTTAGTCCAGCTGTCCGGTGTAGGGGTCGAACTGCTTACTTCAGCATCAGCACACCGGATGTTTAAGAAAACACGCCCTTACTCATTCGGCCATGCTGACTTGCACTGAAAGTTTCAGATCAAGTGCTCTTATCTCTCCAACCACGTCAACATGTGTGTGTGTGTGTGTGTGCACGCGTGCACACACACACACGCATATACAGATATAAGATGGCATGGAGGTCAGCATGGCTGAATGGATAAGAGTGCTCATTCTTAAACATCCCGTGTGCTGACCATACACTGGTCAGTTGGACTAAAGTGTTAACTTCTCATCCTTGACTTGGGGACATAAATTACAAGTACCTCTGAAATCAGAGTGGGTTCGCCTGATAGTGAGGGACACTGGTAATAGGGAAAGCTAATCCACATTAAAAAATCAGTTCAGTGCACTAGAAGTAGTAGCATGTATGGACTACACTTGAGTACAAAGCAATGGCATGTCTGTATCTTCCGTGCTAACACAAATAAATAACATATAAAAGAGTACCATAGACAGAAATATTTCAAGCAGTTAAAATAAACACCAACAGAAATAGTTAAACAGTTAACATAAACAGAAGTGTTGAAGGGTCTTCAAAACTAGAGAAATACTGGAAGGCCCCGGTTAACATCGGGGTTACGTTCTTGGAAAACGCGACTCAGTGAACCGACGTATAGCGAAACATTATACAGGTGTATACACAGGAACGACATTATGGCGGAACCTAGCGTCGTAAATTGAAGTTATGTCACATTGTGACACCGACGTTATAATGAAATGACGTAAACCGAAGCAACGTATAGCGGAGCCTTCCAGTATGTGAAACTGTACAAACACACACAAAGTATTACCTCATTGTTAATGTCAAAGACACCATCCTGAATCTTCTGGTAAATCTCCTTGGCTGTGTTGATAAATGCCTGAAAGCAGACAGCACAACATGTCACAATTATAGTTAAGACATGCCATGGTTAAAATTGAGAGTCCTGTAGCTGAATGGTTAGAGGCTCACCTGTTGACCTAATGGTCATGGGTTCCATTCTGCTATTAAGCAGTGTGGCTGGATACTCACCTGGTGGTCTAGTGTTTAAAGCTGCATAAGTGCAGATGTGTTAAATTAACCATGACCCCCCAGGTCGACAGCCTAAAATACAATTCCTGGGAGGTAAAGACAGCGGTCACCATACTGACTGCGTAGCAGGTCAGCTTGGTCAAATGGATAAGAACGCGTGTTCTTAAACATCCGGTGTGCTGATGCCGAGGTTAGCGGTTCAACCCCTACACCGGACAGCTGGACTAAAATGTTGACCCGTCGTCTTTGACTTGGGGACGTAAATTACAAGTACCTCTTAAGCCGGAGTGGGTTCACCTGATGGCGAGGGACACTACTAATGGGGAAAGCTAATCCACACGCAAAATTCAGTCCATCACTGCTATAAATAGCGTATATGGACTATGCTTGAGTTCAAAGCGAGCAAGCGCAAAACAAAAAACTGACTGTAATCTATCAAGTACCACTTGGTCTATACCAATATGGGTTTCGCACCAAATAGTCAATGTGCCTTTGCATAAGATGCATATATAGAGAATATTTTTTTATGGGGTTTCTACTTATGAAATCATCACAGTTGGATACAGCTTGACAAGACAAATCCAACGGTATCTCATCAAAGAGTATACGTTAATTCTAAGCGGGGTTATGAATTTTTGTGTGTCGTAATTTACAACCAGGAAGTGCACAGGAATCTATTCCAATGTGTTAGTTCTTTTCGCTGCCTGTAAATTGGGAGCTGAGAAATTCTGCCTTCTATTACTGTGGCTTGTTTATTTTTAAACGGACAACATAGTACCATATATCATTGCGTCCGGGGTGGCGAAGCCTAACTTGACGTATTATCTAATTTTCAATAGGATGTGCCGTGACCTAATTAACAATTAAAAATGACCGCCAATTGTTTATTATTTATTAAAAGTCTGACGCATTGCTAACAAAGCCGGTAAGATGTATATTTTATTATGCGTTTTTGGCAACAGAAAGTAAAGGCCACATTCCTCTTTCAATAGAATGTCGAGAGGATTGAGAGGATCGAATTCATTTCACCGGGTTAACCCCGTATGGCTCAGTCTCTTTCCGCAGGGCGGCCTGCAGAAAGCATCGCACAAAGCACGAGAGTATCCGTGTCTCAGAGACAAATGCACTCGACTTTTAAGAATTTTCAATAGGATATGTTGTTACCTAATTAACAGTTTAAAATAACTGCCCATTTAATATTTATATTAATTAAATGTCTTGTGAAATGTTCATTGTTAGTGAAAGAACAATTCATGAAAATGTACTCATATTGTCTTAATGTACCCACTGCATTGTGACAGCTTTCTTTTGTTGATTAAATATAATGCATTAATGTAAGTAAATAAGTTTGTAACTGCTGCATAAATTAAGCAGCAGTTAATGAATTATTAAAATATTAAATAATTAAAAAATTTTAAAAATAAGTAAATATTCGCTAATAATTGATTTCTACTTCTCAATAATTACACTGTTCTGTATCTAAAAGTGAACAATTAATAATTCAACACTCACTTTTTTTTTTTTTTTTAAACCATAACTTATTTCACAGTATTTTATTTAAATTTAAATAATTAAGTACTGGTGCGCTGCTAAGAAAAAAAGTACTCCTTACAGGTTTACAGACGGGTCTAAAAACTGGCTTTCAAAATTATTTTCAGTCATGTCAAATGCTGAAAAATTATACAAGTATACAGATAAATTACTGCTACAAATGAAACTTGTATTCTGTTTAATTTCAGTAGTTAAATAAATTGCCAGTTATAATTATAAATAAATACAGGTCTGCTATAGTTTAGTTCTATCTATTGTATGGGCGTCGCCATCTTGAATTTTGTGTTATGACTGCCACATCTCATTTTCATGGTTGTGCTAAAAAAATTTTCTTAACAAAGTAAGAAGCGGTAATTGTTGAAACTCTTCACATATAGAGAAATGGAACTGACAATCCAAAAATGCAATAAAAAGTCTTTTAATATTTATGAACCGTGAGTTATAAGACAAATTAGCTTACCGGGCATCAACTATCGAATTTAACTCCGCGAAGAAATAACTTTCAGCGTCAAAGATATGCAATCTTAGTAGACAGGCCACTTATGCAATTTTTAGAGTGGTTTCCAGCGAAGTTCAACCGGTTATTTCCAAATACATCCAATCAAAAGCAAGCATGGGTAACCCCAGGCATAAACCAGATGTCGCAAGGAACTTTATGCTAATTAGGGTCAAGCCACCCATGTTAGGATATGCCGACCTTTGACATTGCTAGTATAAGAGTTCTTTATTTACCACTTATTTATTTACAATGGGTAAGATAATCACTTTTTCTTAGAATAATAAACGAAGAAAATAATGACTTTTATCAGATTTGAACATTGAAGAGAAACAGCTCAGTATATTAAACGTCGCTGTGGTTTAGAAAGAACAGTGACAGAAGCTTGGAAGAAGAAGCAGGGGTCAACCAGCATACAGGTGGATACACAGGACGTTAAAGACTGCATGAAAAGACAAAAGGCAGGGAAACTGGCAAACGACTGACAGGCTTCCGGCAGGTAATGATGACAGCAACTTTCTACAAAGCACCTGCTATATGATGATGATGATGTAAAGTTTGCATATCTTGGCTCTGTAATCAACAACAAAGGGGACTGTTCACAGACATCAGGCACAGGCTGGCCGCAGCACTATAGAGATGACATGTGATCACGTACCAATGACACAACACCAGCAACATTTCACAGACATCAGGCACAGGCTGGCTGCAGCACTGTAGAAATGACATGTGATTACGTACTAATGACACAACACCAGCAACATTTCACAGACATCAGGTAATGGCTGGCCGCAGCAGTGTAGAGATGACATGTGATTACGTACCAATGACACAACACCAGCAACATTTCATAGACACCATACACAGTGTGGCCGTAGCAGTGTAGAGACGACATGTGATTATGTACCAATGACACAACACCAGCAACATTTCACAGACATCAGGCTGGCGGCAGCACTGTAGAGATGATGTGTGATTACATACCAATGACACAACAACAGCAACATTTCACAGAAACATGCATCTGTTATGCAGCACTGTAGAGATGACATGTGATTACGTACCACTGACACAACACCAGCAACATGTCACGGAAACATGCATCTGTTCTGTAGCAAGATATGAATGTCAGTCGTGGACAATTTCGCTATCACTAAAGAAGACAATTGGGACTTTTGAACTCATATGTTACAGAAAAGTTCTAAGAATATCATGGACCAAGAAGAAGAAAAATGCTGCAATTCTACAAGACCTGAACCTCAAGGAAAACTGGCCCACAAACAGGGTCATGGCTCACAAACTAAAATACTCTGGCCATATGAAGTGTCCCAGTGGTTAGACAGAACAGTGATGGAAGGCCTGGGAGAAGAGGCTGAGGTCAACCAGCACATGGGTGGACACAGGATATGGCAGACACCTTGAGCCTGAGAAACAACAAGAGATCAAGACAGCCATCTTCTGCACATGACCTGCCACATAGTGATGATGAAGATTGTGACAATATCATATGTACTGTACTGTCACCTGGCCGTCTTGACAGACTTTAGTTTCTTATATTGTGTTTTTTAAAAAGGCATAACTACAACCCATTGCAGTGGCACAGGGATGGAGTTGTACCTCTACATAGCACAAAGCCTGGGCTGAAGTGTAGATATCATGTGTTGCCCATGTAGCATGATCCCTCTCTCGGCCTGCCTAGTTCACTCCAGAGGAAAGGTGACACCAATACATTTGGAACAAGACAAGCTGCAGAAGCTGCCGGATCAGCAAAGCAATGCTCTAAGTGTCTGCATGTCGGAGCTTTGATCCTAGACCAGTTGCCAACCAAAGCTTAGGGTCTAGAATGCATTTTTTCTCTCTAGGGTAAGGTTTGTACCCTCCTAATTGTGCTCCTCCACCCGAAGCTGTTGGCACAATGTAGGGTGTCAGGTTTGGTGAACGCCACCCAACATTCGGCGCTAACAGAAAGCAGGTAGTACTGTCTACTGTTATGCGGTAGCTCAGTCATATTTGACTACAACAATATCATATGAGTATATAAGAAATTCTGGCATACTTAGTAACAATGAATTCAAGCCACAATGAACTGAGACTGAAAAAGCTGAAAGACAGCAACAGCAGCAGCATGATGTTTAGTATACAATCGGAGAGATCATACAACATGAACACCTCTCACCTCTTCCACATTGGCTGCGGTCTTGGCAGATGTCTCCATAAATATCAGACCATGCTCCCTGGCAAATGCCTCACCTTCCTCTTTTTTGACCTCTCGTCTTGCCTCTAAATCACTGTACAAGAGAAGATGCTTCAGTTATTTGCCTCTAAATCACTGTATAAGAGAAGATTCTTGTGTTATTTGCCTCTAAATCACTGTACAAGAGAAGATTCTTCACTTATTTGTCAATGTGCTCACATTATTATGAATTTCTGCCACATCTTCACTATATTCTACAAAACTGTGTTGTTTTTTTTTACATAAAACAGTCATCTATACAGTATTCTTTATTGCATATATAATATGTAGATGTAGATTAGATGTAGACAGTTAAAATTTTTTGGGCATGTTATGAGAAGAAATGAACTGGAGAACTTAGTGGCAACTGGCAAGATCGAAGGGAAGAGACCAAGGGAAAGACCAAGAATTACATACCTGGATGGCTTGGCCACATGGCATGGTCGAGACAGAAACACGGAGCTGATCCACAACTCTGGTGATCGAGTGAGATTGCAAAACATGACCGCCACGCTTATCGGCATGGCACATGATGATTGGATAGATATATAATATCTGTCTGCTCTATGTGATACACGTCTCTTCTACATGAAACACTGTTCTGTAAATACTTTTGTTCCATGCAATAGATTTTTCTAGACCGAACTTGTTCTAAATGGCATTGTTTGCTCTATATAAAATTCTGTTGTGTGTGTGCGTGTGCGTGCGCACACACACACTCACACATATATATATATATATATATATATATATATATATATATACAGATAAAAGCAAAAGTCCACACGCAAAATTCAGTCCCTTACTACTTACTACTTTAAACAGTGTGTAAGGACTATGCTTGAGTTTAAGCGAGTGAACAAAAAAGAAAAGAAAAAAATCAACAGTGGCATAGTTGTTGGTGTGCTTGCCTTCCCACATTGGTCCGGGTTCAATCTATAAGAGGCAGAATTATGTTGTCATACCTCGGATTGATTCAGCCTTATACAAATGGATACAAGACAATTTTCAAGCATCTCCACATCTCATGAGATGATTCACCGAATCAATTCCTGTGCAGAAACCTCTCCATGCCATGACAAAAGGCTGTCAAGAATATTCTCATTGTCTTCCCCTATCTCCCCTTCCACAAATCTTTCCACTATTCACAATGTTTCAGTTTTTCCCTTCTCATAATCTGGACAAAAAATCGAAGACTGTCTCTTTCTGATGATTGATATTTAGTCTTAGCGTCAAAACAATGATCTTTTTTTGGCTATCCAGGATATTTGCAGCATTCTTTTGCAAAAACATCCGCCTTCTTGTGATGTCCTGTAAAAGATATACCACCATTGGCACCTTGCCGTCTTGACAGACGATAGTTTGTGCTTTAAAAAGGCATAATAACTTTTACCTATGGCGGTAGCAAATGTGACTGATAAGGCCAATTTGCGCTGTAAATGTCCGTTCACAGTGGGTGCATGTGAACACGTGGTCATTTCCACCATCATGCACCATCTTACGTCTCACACGCTCGGTGTGTGACTTATCTGCAATAATTTTCTCCTTTGTCTTTATTCCATTTCTGATGTTTGCCCTCCATGCAACACGTTCAGCTGCGACTTGTTCCCAATGTGCATTATCAATGCCTGTATCAATCATGTCCTGCTTACACACATCTTTGTATCGTAGTAGAGGCCGACCCTGAGATCTCTTACCCATCTGTAATTCACCAAAAAAGATGTCCTTTGGTATTCTACCATCATCCATCCTCCTAAGATGTCCTATCCATCTAAGTCTACGAAGACTGAGCATGGAATAAACCGTCACACAACCTGATCTTTCCAATACTTCAGTATTTGTGATTTTGTCTTGCCACTTAATACCAAGTATTCTTCGCAGACACCGCATATGAAAGCTGTTTAAACGTTTCTCTTGGTGTGAGTAAGTTGTCCAGGTTTCACTGCCATAAAGAAGAGTACTAAGGACACAGGCTTGATAGACAAGGACTTTTGTTTTGGCAGTAAGCTTCCTGTTCTCCCAGACTCTTTTTCTTAACCTGTTCATTGTTGTTGCTGCCTTACCAATCCGGATGTTGATTTCCTGATCTAGGGATAATTTGCTATTTACCACCGATCCTAGATATGTAAAATGGTCTACCATCTCTAGTTCGGCGTCGTCAATAAAGATTGATGGTACCCCATGTGCACCTTGTGACATAATCTGTGTCTTCTTTTTGCTAATTGTTAAACCAAATTCAGAACAAGCTTTGGAGAATGCAGATAGTAGACATTGCAATTCTTCCTCAGAGTGGGTCGTAACTGCAGAATCATCTGCAAAAAGCAACTCTCTGATCAGTACCCTCCTAATTTTGGTCTTGGCCTTCAATCTCTGAGTATTGTAGAGGCCGCCATCTAAGCGTGAGTGAATGTATATACCACCATCCTGATCACGAAAGGCATATTTCAGTAGAAGTGAAAAGTATATTCCAAAGAGGGTGGGAGCTAGTACACAACCTTGCTTAACTCCACTCTTGATTTCAAACTCTTCAGAAGTTGCACCATCAAACTTGATTATACCCTTCATGCCTGTGTGGAACGATTCCACAATGGACAGAAGAGTTGGTGGGCAGCCAATCTTCTTTAGTGCCTTGAACAGACCCTCACGACTGACCAAATCAAATGCCTTTGTGAGGTCGATGAAGGCAATAAACAGTGGTTGATTCTGTTCACAGCATTTTTCTTGCATTTGTCGCAATGAGAATATCATATCAATGGTAGACCGGTTCTGTCGAAAGCCACACTGTGATTCGGGGTAGACTTGATCTCCTAGGACTTGAAGTCTGCGCAGAACAATTCTGGCAAATACTTTTCCAACAATACACAGAAGTGAGATACCCCTATAGTTGTTGCAGTCGCTCTGATCGCCCTTGTTCTTGTACAGTGTTATGATGCTTGAATCTTTGAAATCCTGTGGGACTTGTCCTTCTCGCCAGCATAGCTCTATTAGCTGGTGGATCTGTAGAGTGAGTGTGTCTTGCCCACTCCTGATAACCTCTATTGGAATCCCATCCTTAAGTGCAGCCTTGCCAGATGCAAGTTCATTTATAGCACACTTAACTTCTGTTATGGTGGGAAGTGTGTCCAGGTGGTCAAGAGTTGGTAGAGCCTCTATGGCGTTGAGGGCATCATCCGCTAGTTTGGTCTCACTTGAGTAAAGCTCCAAATAGTGCTCTACCCATCTGTCCATCTGCTGTTTCTTATCAGTGATGATTTCTCCAGTCAAGGTTTTCAATGGTGCACTTCTTTTGATCACTGGACCACAGGCTTTCTTTATTCCTTCATACATGCTTCTTATGTTTCCGTTATCACTTGCAATTTGAATGGACTCACATAACTTGATCCAATAATCATTTGCACACTGCCTGGCAGCCTTTTGCACATCCTTCCTAGCTTGCCTTAGCTCACTCAGAGTGTTACGCGTTGGTCTTTCCTTGTTTCTTAAGAGAGCTATCTTCTTCTTATCAATCAAGGGCTGCAGAGTCTCGCTGTTGGCCGCAAACCAGTCCTGCCTCTTATGATCCACAGTGCCGTAAACCCCTACGGCAGTTTTATAAAGAGTTTCCTTAAGTTGACCCCACTTTTCATTTATTGTACAATTTTCTGGTGTATCAGTGAAAGCGTCTTCAAGTTGCTGTTGAAACTGAAAGCAATTTTCAGGATCGTGAGTGTTAATAATATTAATCCTGGGGCTAGATTTGTGTTTAGCTGTGTAGATTCTCTTTGGTCTCAGTCTAACCCTTGCAACAACCAAAGAATGATCCGTATCACAGTCAGCACTGTGGTAACTTCGAGTCAATGATACATGGTTCAGATGTTGTCTCCGTGTGATAATGAAGTCCAGCTGATGCCAATGGCCGGATCTTGGATGTTTCCATGTGACCTTATGCAGCTCTTTTGTTTTAAAAAAGGAGTTTGTAATACATAGGTCATTTCTGGTGCAATGCTCCAGCAGCATTTGCCCATTTACATTCATGCGACCGATGTTGTATTTTCCAAGGCACACTGGCCATGAACTCGAGTCCTTGCCCACATGAGCATTGAAATCACCGAGCATATAAATGTAGTCGGATTTTGGAACTGCCTTGATCACGGAGTCTAACTCCTCATAGAACGAATCCTTCACATCATCAGAGGAATCGAGTGTCGGTGCATATGCAATAATAAAAGAGGTTGCCAAGCGCAGGGATAATAGTCTTTCATTTCCGCCTGCTGGAATTTCAATCATTCCCAGTAGCGAATTCTTCACTGCAAAGCCCACACCGTGTTGCCTTTTTTCTGCCTGCCCTCTACCCTTCCAAAAAAAGGTGTAATTGTTTTCCCTGAATGACCCTTCCTCAGCGAGGCGAGTCTCCTGCAGGCCAGCAATATCAATGTTAAGACGATTGAGTTCGGCATCAATCACAGCCGTTTTTCTCACATCGTCAATATTGGTCAAGTCAGTGGAAAATCCTGGACACATGGTTCTCATGTTCCAGGTTGCAAGCTGTAGCTTGAGGTTTCTAATTTTATTTTTATTTGTACCTGGTGCATTGGTTTTACAGCCTGCGATTCAGATTTTGTCCTAGCCCCAAGCACCCATTGAAGCAGGCAAGCTGTGCCCGATCAGCACCCAATTGGCCGGGGGCTGCCCAGCTTGAGGCGGGCGGTAGCTGATTAGTGACACCTCTAGGTGTCTCCCACCGTCAGAGGCAACGTGTGGCGCCCCATGTCTACGCCAATTGACAGGGACTTATAACCCGTAACAGTTGCCTCTCGTTGTGATTCCGAGACCAGTTAAGACCAGGGATGGAGTTATTGCCTCTCCATAGCACAAAGCCTTGGCTAAAATATAGAGATCATGTGTTGCCCATGCAGCATGATCCCTCTCTCGGCCTGCCTAGTTCACACCAGAGGAAAGGTAACACCCCTACATCTGGAACAAGACAAGCTGCAGAAGCTACCGGATCAGCAAAGCAATGCTCTAACTGTCCGCCTGTCGGAGCTTCGATCCTAGACCAGCCACCAACCAAGGCTTAGGGCCTGGTCAGCCCTGCCATGACATTTTGTCTTTAGCTTGCATTTCCTCGCACCAGGGTAAGGCTTGTACCCTCCCAATTGCGCTCTTCCGCCTGAAGCCATTGGCACAATGTGGGGTGTCGGGTTTGGTAAGTGCCATCCAACGTTCGGCGCTAACAGAAAGCAGGTAGTACCGTCTACTATTATACGGTAGCTCAGTCATATCTGACTAAGACCTGACACACAGTAAAAGATATGCAACTAACCTATCCCCCAATTTTCTTATCATATTCCTATATCTTGAGGAGCAGCTGGTTGAATGGCTAGAATGCTGGATTCTCCTTCGGGAGACCTGGGTTCGAATCCTCAGTAAGGTGTGGACATTTTTTTGTCAGGGGCAAAAAGAAAACTTTAACCTGCACAGTTCGTGTCAACTGCACTAGCCAGGCAGCCTTAATTCCTCAAGCTCCTAATCTACTTATCATATTTCCATTTTACTTATCCTTTTCATATTTTACTTATCTTACTTATCCTAATCCTCACTTAATTATACTATTCCAAATTTACTTACCCTATTCTAAATTCGCTTATCCTATTCTTAACTTACTTATCCTATTCCTAATTTACTTATCCTATTCCTAAACCTATTCTGTTCTTTATTTCCGTGATACACCTTCAAACATGCATGCAGCTAACAAAAGCCATGTCCCATCCCCCTAGCCCTCACCTCTTGTTGCCAATAAGCATGATGACCATGTTGGAGTTGGAGTGTTGTCTGGCATCTTCTAGCCATGTGGTCAGGTGGTTGAAAGTGTCACGTCTGCAGACAGATCAAGCGCACGCACATATGAAGACACATAAAAACCACACCAGCAAAAACAAGAGCACACAGTCACATAATCAATTGCCTATGTATATATTTTTAAGTAGGCTCAGTTGGGGATGTGATGAGGTGGATTATTACTTTTGTTTTTAACATTCGCTCACTTTGAGTCCACACACATGCTACTACTTCTAGTGTATTGGAGTGATTTCTGCATGTGGATTAGCTATCCCTATTACCAGTGTCCCTCGCCATCAGCTGAACCCACCCTGACTTCAGAGGTATGAGGTAGATTGGAAATTCAACAGCTGCTTCTACCTCAAAAGGTCAGGGTTCAAATTCAGTTATGAACAATTTTGCAAAATAAATTACATGTCAAGTATTATCACAACAAAAATGGGAACTGAAGCAAAGTGACAAACAAAATTGATATCTCGATACAACAAAAAGCAAAGTGACAAACAAAATTGATATCTCAATACAACAAAAAGCAAAGTGACAAACAAAATTGATATCTCAATACAACAAAAAGCAAAGTGACAAACAAAATTGATATCGTAATAAAACAATAATGTTTTTAAAAACCGATACAACAGATATGGCAACAGATAAATTTAATCAACAGACAGAAATGAAAGAACGTGAGTAGTTTACAAAACATTGGTTGACTGTAAATGGACAACGGAAATTTGATGTCAAGTATATAAAAGTAAAGGCCCTCTTTCTAGACCTGAAGGTACAGTAGGCACATGGTTCTGGACCCATATGTGGACAGACCAACTGGCAGCACAAGGGTGATGTTGTCAGTATCACGCCAGTCGCCTTTATTTACAATTTCCAAGTACCCATTTTAGACTGGGCTGACCTAGGAGCCAAGTTCAATGAAACAACTTGTACTCCGTCCTGATGCAGAATCGAACCCATGACCACCAGCCTGACAGGCGAGTGTCTAGCCACTACAGGACCGCGGTTCCCTAATTAGCTTATAATAAATATTCAAAACACTGACCTTGTGATGTCATAGACGAGAAGTGCACCAGCCGCCCCTCTGTAATAAGATCTTGTAATGGATCTGAAAGACTCCTGGCCAGCCTGCAAACAAGAAATGATCCTCTTACTTCCACAAATACACATACAAATAATCAAGCAAATGATCCTCTTACTTCCACAAATACACATACAAATAATCAAGCAAATATCACAGGCATTTGAATTATCATCATCATGTGCCCTGTCAGGGCCGGCTGCCTGGCCAAGGGGTTAGCAGCTTTCTCCGTTAACCCCGAATACTCTTGTGGTCGACGTGAGCGCACGAGAATTAGAAGTGGTTCGAGTCGCACCAGTGACTTATGAGAGTATGGAGCCGGTCGCTCAGAAAGTCGTGGCGTGCTGATGAGCGTAATCTAGCCTAGGAATCAATATACAGCTGAAAGATGCTAGTGTTGACCGCAATATCCTGAAACAGGATGGAAACGCGGGGGGAAAAAATGTGCCCTGTCAGCTGGCATAGGCGTTCATGTTTCACATCAGGACTCCATCTTTGGTGTTCTAGATTATATTCTCTGTTGATATTCCTCCATGTCACCATTTCAGTCCACCCAGCATTATTTCTCCAGGTCTGCCTCTGCCTCTTTTCCACCGATCTTTCCAGTTGTTATGATATTCTCCAATGCCTATTTTCTCTTCACATGACCAAAGAAAGCTGTTTATCTCTGCCTTACAGCTGGCATGCTAGTTTGAGTGTTATCTGGCATCTTCTAGCTGTGTGGCTGAAAGTGTCACATCTGCAAACGGATGATGCACATGCACACAAGACAAAAAAAACCACATCAGCAAAAACATGAAAAAATAGTCCCACATCGACCCAGCATAAAATGGGTACCAAGATATTGGGAAATAAAGGCGGAAGGAAATGCTGCCGTTAGAATGTCTAGTGTTAAAAACAGAAACATTATCCAGAAGCAGTTTTCTGCTTTGGGTCTGTGATCTACAGTGCTCTCTCTCTCTCTCTCTCTCTCTCTGTGTGTGTGTGTGTGTGTGTGCGTGCTTGCGTGCGCGCGCGCGCATATGCGTGAGAGAGACCAGTGGTTGGGTATTTCACTACTAACAAGGGGAATTAGAGATTTTCATTACTCAGCGATCTTTCTCTATCTCTCTCTTTCTCTGTGTGTGTGTGAGAGAAAGAGAGACAGAAATACCCTCTGGCAAGGATTCCATCCTGAGGGTGATACCTCTGATTACCTAACCAATGTACTGTGCTACTTGCTGTATACACGATTATCCACACTCTACTTACTGTGTCCCATATCTGTAGCTTGATCTGTTTGCCATCAATGGTGATCATTCGAGCACCAAACTCCACACCTATAAAGACAAACACCAAATCATATCAGAATCACCAGCGATTCACAAATGTCTCTTAGGATATAACAGACCCCCTGGGGCACTGGACCCTCATTGACATACCTAAAGTCAATGGGGGGGGGGGGGGGGGGAAACATTACCATCCTTGGCATAATTCTCAGCCAGTCTGTACGTGCTGTACTGAACCAAGAACTGGTTACGTCCTGATATCATCATCATCAAGTGCCCTGTCAGCTGGCGTAGGCATTCATGGCTCTCCACAGATCTCGGTCTTTGGTGTTCTGGATCAACTCTGCTGATGATATTCTTCCATACCACCATCTCAATCCATTCAGCATCATTTCTCTTGATTTGCCTCTGCCTGTCTTCCCCTCGATCTTTCCAATGCCTCTCTTCTCATCACATGACCAAAGAAAGCTGCTTGTCTCTTTCTTATTGTTGTATATAGTGTTCTAGTTTCATCAGCCTCTTTCAGGCAATTGTTGTTAGTTAGCAAAACCTTTACATGGACCTATACACAAACCTCATTCTGACAGAGAGCAAATCTTTTCATGAACCCAAATGTCAGCACATCAGACTTGAGAATTACAACTCCGTCTCCCAGAGGATTTACAACCAATCAATAAATACAATGCTTTGTTTTCTTTATCAACTTCCATATTATAATCTGAAACACACATTTTCATTTGTCTTACACCTTAATGATTTATTCAGAATTGATGTTAAAGCATACAGAAAAAACACAAAGATGCTCCATTTCCTTCAGTAAACACAACCTGGCATAGATTCTTATAATCCCAGTACAAACTGTGAATCTTGATGTTCTAGTAGAAGGTAGTCTGCTATTGGTTTCTTTCCATATTGGTCAGTGACTGTAGCCCTTGCCTCCATAAAGAGATCCTGTGTCCACCGTAGGAAACTTCAGCGCATAACCAACAACTACCTCTGGACTGCTCTCAAATTCATTCCACCACATGCTCCCCATGATGTATGTGTATGTGAAGGGAGGGAAGAAATGTGAGAGAGAGAGAGAGAAAGAGAGAGAGAGAGAGAGAGAGAGAGAGAGAGAGAGAGAGAGAGAGAGAGAGAGAGAAAGAGAGAGAGAGAGAGGTATACACGCAGTCAATATTTTTTAGCACATAATGAGCAGAAATAAACATGAAAACTTAGTAACAGTTGGCATGTGCCATATGGTAAAAAGCCAGGAAAAGGCAATGAGATAAAGACCTGGATGGCTTGGCCACATGGCATTACTAGGACAAGAAGACAAAACTTCATTCAAGATTCTGGTCACTGTGAGATGGTGAACCGTGACTGCCCACGCTTCTTGGCATGGCATATGATAATGATGATGATGAACATGCTGAATGTAAACACTTAAACCCAAACTCAAGCATCCTTAAATAGGTTATTTCATCTGGTATTTTGTCCTTAAGCTGTAATTGTGGATAAGACTCTGGCACTAACCCAACTACCAGAATTGGAAGTGAAGTCTGGTCAAGTACGTCAATGCCCTCTTCGAGGTATCCCTCTTCGAGGTATCCCTCTTCGAGGTATCCATCTCCTCATGTGCTACTGGGATCCAAATGGAAGCAAAGAATATTAACACTGCGCCCTATCAGGCATGTCATAAGAGGCCATACATAGGGCAGGCTATCCCATGACGCAGAAAAATTCAGCCAGAAAATCCACCCAACCGTGAACAAGTCATATCATCATCATCATCATTCCCGTAACAGTTGCCTCTCGCTTTGATTCCAGACCGGTTAAGACCAGGGATGGAGTTATTGCCTCTCCATAGCACAAAGCCTGGGCTAAAATAAAGAAACCATGTGTTGCCCATGCAGCATGATCCCTCTCTCGGCCTGCCTAGTTCACTCCAGAGGAAAGCAGACACCTATAATCTGGAACAAGACAAGCTGCAGAAGTTGCCGGATCAGCAAAGCAATGCTCTAACTGTCCGCCTGTCGGAGCTTCGATCCTAGACCAGCTGCCAACCAAGGCTTAGGGCCTGGTCTGCCCTGCCATGACTTATTTTGTCTTTGGGTTGCATTTCCTCGCACCAGGATAAGGCTAGTACCCTCCCAATTGCGCTCTTTCGCCCGAAGTCATATATAGAAAAAAGAATGACTCAGCCAACCAAGAGGAAAGGAAGTTCTTCTAGAAGAGATATGACGTGCAGCTGAAATAATATTGGTAGGACATGGACGAACCTGCAGGAGATAGCAAAAGATAGGAAGTCTTAGCATGGGCTGGTTGAGGGTCCATGCCCCAAAGAGGGATAAAAGGAAGAAGACAAAGAAGAAGAAGAAGAAGAAGAAGAAGAAGAAGAAGAAGAAGAAGAAGAAGAAGAAGAAGAAGAAGAAGAAGAAGAAGAAGAAGAAGAAGAAGAAGAAGAAGAAGAAGAAGAAGAAGAAGAAGAAGAAGAAGAAGAAGAAGAAGAAGAAGAAGAAGAAGAAGAAGAAGAAGAAGAAGAAGAAGAAGAAGAAGAAGAAGCTGCTACATCAGAGGACTGAGCATACAAAGGAATGCTTAATGTACAGTGATGATATTCGATATGAAATAAAATAGTTGTTCTTCTTCTTCTTCGTTCATCCGGAGTTTTTTTTCCGGATGTGATTGCGTTGTGCCTGTTTACAGCAGAGCTGCGTTCTTGCGCCGTTAGGCCGACACATCCGACTTCTGCGGGCATTTGTTGACCGGGTTAACCTTCCCGGGGAAAAATAGTTGTTCAAAGATGGTCTATTGAGTTGTTCCAACAACTTACATCCTTGAAGCCATCAGATCCCCCTGCTTGTTGCCTCACAATCCACCATAATTCTGACAGTGTAGAATACAATCATTGCTATGACAAAAGAAGACATACATACCTATAGAAATGTTCAGAGACGGTGGAAAGAACGCAGGCAATGAATTACCTGGGGATACGGTTTGATCGAAGCCTTGCTTATAATGTGCACATAGACCAGGTGATAACAAAGGCCAAGCGGGGTTTGGCAGCGATGCGGGTGATGGCGGCAGCAAACTGTGAGCAGCGCCATCTGTGTCTTCTGTACGAGGGGTTGGTCATGTCTGTTTTGGAGTATGCAATGGCAATCCTGACTCTCAGCCATAAGCAGATAGAAAGGATGGAAAGGATACAGAATGAAGCTATGCGCATTATTCTTGGATGTACAAGAGATACAGCATGCAGGGCGATGCGCTACCTTCTTGGTTTTCCAACCATTGAAGAGAGAATACAAGGTTGCAGGGCACGCGCCTACCTCAGAATTAACGCAAACACACAACATCCACTGCATAGTGAAATTAGGAAGGTGAAGGGCAGCAGGTTAAAAAGAGGACGGTCGTGGATGGGTCAAGCCGAAGACATTCTTCAACAGGTGTGTTCACTTGAGGACTTAGAACCTGGCGAGGAGTGGGTGCAAGTGCCAACAGACTTCTGCACATCCTTTTCAGTTTGCATCCAACTAGATAGAAAATGCAGACATGAAAATCCGGCTGCTGTTGAGGCTGAAGTACAAGCGTTGATTTTCGAGAATTCGCTAGACGGTGACGCGGTCATCTACACAGATGGGTCGGTCGTCCGACATGTGAGAAGCTCATGGGCCTTTACAGCTCGGGCCGGAGGGAGAATTGTGAAGGAGGACTCTGGTGCTTTCACTGAAACCACAAGTAGCCTGACCATGGAAGTCATGGCAGTAAGTAAAGCAATAACATGGCTCGAGACACAGACATTCACTAGGGCTTGTTTCCTTAGCGACTCAATGAACATGATCAAGAGGATAGAGGAGGGGTCGATCCGAAGAGAATGGTTGCTGCCTTTGGAGCGGTCTCGACTGGCAAAGATTAGTTTCATCTTCGTGCCAGGGCATGCGGGAGTACAAGGAAATGAGCGGGCTGACAAGCTCGCAGGTGAGGCTACTGTGGAGGGCGGACGCGCCATGGACCAGGCCGACATTCTGAATGCTCTACGAGAAGTAAGACTTTTGCGAGAACCAAGTGATGACTGTGAATCTACAACAATGGCCAGACTGCGAGAGCAGCAAATTAAAAGAGGGGTGGCCAAACAAGAACACTACTCAGGAAGCCAAAGAAGATTTATAAACCAACACAGAACTGGCGTCGTTAGCCGCTACACGTTGCGGGATTTGCTGAGGAGGGGATCCGAGCACTTATGGACTGAATGGTTCGATGTGCAATGAGGATGATTTGTCGACTAACTAACTAACTAACTAACTAACCTATAGTAAGATCATGGACCGGCTGGAATCTTTTATCTGTAAACTGTAGAAGCAGGCAGGATTTGCCCACACCTGTAAAGGATAAACAGAATTAATTAGTCGCACTCAAACTTCACGCAATGGGTCACTCCATAATTGCTGTTCCTGTGCCAGTGAAAACCACACAAAATACTCCTCACTGTCCCATGTGAATAGTGAAACAGACTGTAGACCCAACAAAACTAGAAGGTACACGCATGCCAACACAACAGCCTATGCAGCAGTTACTAGAACCCCAGCAGTTGCATAAGGCAAACCAGCTAGTTCAGCTGTAGCCACCCACCATTTTTCTTAACACAAACCACTGCGGACAGATGAGAAAGCATTCCACATGAAATCCGCAGCTCACAGCAAACAGGATTAAGACACTTAAGTGTGAAGATAAAATGCTTGATAGAAATGTCCACTGACTACCTTCTCTTCAAATGCCTAGCACTTTGAAGCAATAGAGAACAGCTAATACAGCTATCCCCAACAATTACAAACCCACTCAATGGGACCCTGGAATAGCTAGAGGACCTATGCCTTCAAAAGAACGGCACTAGACTGCCAAGAGTAGACAGCTCGGCAGCTTTTGTATCAACAACAATCTAACTGTCCAAAATACAAGACCTGCCTGCATAACATGCATTAAAACGAGAGCTAATCTTTATAACATGATAAACATAAATATTCAAGTGTTAAAACACTGCACTTTACATAGTGTCTTAAATAAAACTGCATGCATAAAGTGTATTAAAAGCGCTAATTCATATAAAATGATATTCATAAAATACTTTACAGTGTTAAAAACACATAGGGTGAGCACCATTTATACAGAATACCTCAAGATGTGGAAGAGGATTATTTACTTTACTACTTATATAGCACTGTTTTTAAAGGATGTT